>OX377201.1:29885419-30085882 GCA_947396885.1 Heligmosomoides polygyrus polygyrus | reverse complement strand
AACTACGAGGCGATGGTCAAAGCCAAATGTACGGATGCCCATTTCGACTCGATCGACTTTGATGGTCTCCAATGTTTATTCTACGTAGCCGGATTCCAAGGGTCCGAATTTGCCGACTACCGTACCCGGTTGCTAAGGAAGCTTGACCAAGCAGAGAATATCACTCTGAAGGACCTCACGGCTGAATGTCAACTCATCAAATCGTACAAGGATGATGCCCGACTTCTCGAAGGCACACCTGCTGTCAACCTTGTTCGTCGCCAGAAGATCCAACTTGGGAAAAAGAGGAAACCTCAGCGACGACAACGAGATGAGTCTTCACCCAAAGCGATTCCCCGTCGACCAGGCAAAAGCACATTTAAGCCAAGGGCACCTAGTTCGACAGACCGCTATAGTCGAAATCGACATATCCATCAAATTATTGCCGCTCTCCAAAAAGACGACCACCCACAAGTGGAAGTAACAATCAATGGTTGACCGCTCCAGCTGCTGCTTGATATGGGTGCTGAGGTAACTCTTATCTCCGAGTTCAACTGGAACATACTCGGAAAACCCACTTTACAACAAACACACCTCACTGCCTACGCAGCTAATGGTACCCCCTCAAAATCCATGGAAGCTTCGACACTGAGCTCACTATAAGCTGTTCATCAGGAACACAATGCGTAGGACAGGGAACATGCTTCGTAACTAAGGAAAACTGCAACGTTTTCGGAATGACATGGATCAACAACTACCGGACCTCTATCACGCCGTCCGAAAGTATCAGATCTGTAGTTCTATCGTGGTTGACCACATCGCTGCTTTCCGAGATACCATCATTGCAAAGCTGAAGACCGATTTCGCGGACGTCTTCGCTCCCGGTCTTGGCAAATGCACCATGGCTAAAGCCACGCTGCTACTGAAACCCAACTCGCAGCCAATTTTCAGAAGGAAGCGTCCAGTACCCTACGCCACCGTCGCGGCCCTTGACAATGAAATTGATCGCCTACTCACGGAAGGCTTAATTTCTCCCGTGACGTACTCCAGATGGGCTGCATCCATCGTCGTAGTAAAGAAATCCAACGGATCCTTAGCAACCGGGTACGGTAGTCGGCAAATTCGGACCCTTGGAATCCGGCTACGTAGAATAAATGTCGTTCGAGTCGAAATGGGCATCCGTACATTTGGCTTTGACCATCGTCTCGTAGTTAGTGAAGTCTTGACCTTTGTACCTGACCTTTAAGCATTCGAAGTGCGCCTGAAGAGTGTCTTTGCTGTTCCGAATAAGCGATTTAGTACCTGTACAACTTCCTCCCATGGTAAGTCTGAAGGTTGTTTAGGGGAAATCGCACTCGTCAGCATACGGTGACAATCCTCGTCAAGGCGAGAAACGAGAAGTCTCGCCTTGTCTTTTTCATCCAGTTCGATGCATCCGTTATCGAATAGATCCTGGTACCGGCGCAACCATGAGTCAAAAGTTCGTCCTCGGTCGGGGTCGTAATTGAAGGTTTCAATCCGCCTGTACAGAGAATCGAAAATGGCGTGCTTGTCTCTGAGCACGACAGCAGCTCCGGCAGAGGACGAGTTTGTACTCACCGCGCACAGCTTCTCCATGAGCTGTTGTAGTGCTGCTTCCTGGACGTCGAGTTGCTGTTGTACGGCTTGTAGGATTGCTGGTAGGGCTTCCATGGAGCCGATCTTGATCGCCAGTGTTACAACTGGCAGACGCACTGGTTTATCGCAGACGAAGAATGGATACAACCAACCTCACCAGAGGCCTTTTATACCCCTGGCGAGAACACCTTATCACAGAGATCATTCATTCCAACATAAACCAAAGAGTAGCTCTCATTTGTGGGAAACTAGGTAGGGTGTTCTGTTCTCCTCAGAAAGTGATAGGTCAGGGCCAGAGTCTGAAGAGTTATTGAAAACCTTGTAAAATTCTTTTGCAAGAAGATTTGCTTTATCAATTGTTGATGAAATGCATAAATCATTCTCATTTCTTAGGCTTAGAATGTAACTATTATTTTCAGAGCGCGCTCTGATGTATCTATAGAAAGCGGATTTATCTCTGGAGAAAATACTTATCTTTTCTAGGAAAAGGTTAGAACGGTTAAGGGCTCTGTCCAATTTTTTGTTGAAGGTGTGATAATTAGCCCAATCTTCGGTGTTGCCGGATGAAGATGCTCTGTTCCATTAATTGATCTGTCGTGTTTTCATTCTTGTGAGGTAGTCTGGGTATACCATTAGGTCAGAACCTGTTTTTCTGGTAGGGATGTAGAGATCAATGAAGTGATAAAGAGTGATAATCAGAGTTTCATAGATTTCATCGACAGATTTTAACGCGCACAGTGTTCCAACCCAGTCAATGTTAACTGGGTGATCTTTTATTTGACCATAGTCGCCATTTTTGAAATCCTTTATCCATTTAGTCCCGTTAGAATTAGGTCTATTATTCGAGTAGTACTCTACTTCAAAGGTTATTGAGGCGTGATCACTATTGCCTAACGGTGGACCCACTTTCACATTACAAATTAAATTTTGAGAATTACAGAACACGAGATCAAGTAAAGAATTACCTTTCGTTGGTTTCTTTACAAATTGGTGGAATTCATGGGCACTCAGAATATCGTGAAATGAAGCGTTGGTGTTTTCTGCGCGTTCTGATAAAAGATTAGGAAGATTGAAGTTTCCTAAGAGGAGTCATGGATTACTGCATACGCATAAGTCACTTATAACTTTGGAACGATTGATGGTCTATTTGAACTACAATTTGGTGTCCTATATACGACAATTAAACGCGCTGAAAAAGAGCTTAGTTGAACATCACAAATAAGGGTCTCATAAGAGTCACTAACCGATTCACGGAAAATGATGTCATAGGAGTAGCACTTCTTTAAAAGTATGATTACTCCACCTCCTTTGTTGCGATTTCTATCACACCTTATGCCCACGTATTGGTTGCTGGCTACACCTAGGAGAGGATTTAGTCATTCCTGGAACCGAGCCAAGTTTCAGTTAGGACGACGATGTCAAAGTTGCTGTGGCAGATATTGAAAACAAGAGAGTTACTATTTCTAATCATAGATCTTATGTTCGAAAGAAAACAGTGAAATGGGAAACGTTTTCTCCTGTGAGAATTCAACAGTTTCCCACTGAGTTGTTAAGCTGTGAGAGGGTTGGTTCGCTGACGGGATCAGGTGGAGGTGATTGCAATTCAATCTGCACTTGCACAGAACGATCAACACAGAACGAATCGCAGGTTTGCCTCCTTGCCCTTTTAGCTAAACGTTCTTTACGTCTACGATCCCGTTCCGCTTTTGTTAAGGAAGGGCGTAGATAAATGCCCTTTTGTTGGGGAAAGAATCGGAGCCGAGGAGCACGTTTGACCGCCTCACTTTGAAATTTACTTGAGGGCAGCACGACTTTAATATTTCTCGGTCTGTTCATATCGATCCTCCCCATCCGATACACTGCATATGGTAAGCACTCAATATTAAGGTAATCAAGTATTTTCCTAACGCATGCGATGTCATGACCAACTCTTACAGAAGCGGTGTTGACGGAGGAGTCCGGTACGTTAAATAGAATGATGGACCTCCTAAGTTCAGCGTCCGAATCCGAAGGCGATTTTTCGGAACTTTGACAATTTTCAGCTGTTTTCGCTACATCAGACGTCAGTGGTTGAGAAAGCTTTTGTTTCAACGATGAGTTTTCTTCTCTTAGCTGTCGAATCTCATTCAGAAGTTCAATGTTACTCTTAACTAGTTCCCTCATCTCATTGCATGTTTTGATTAAGAGCTCAAATACCAGTTTGACGTAGCACGGAACTCCATCATTTTGTATGACATCTTGTAGTTGCATTATTATTATTTATTATTTCCTTTTATCCAGAAACTTGTTCAACATAATCGCCTTACTGACTTTATATGTCGCTCTCGAAATATTGGTTTTACGTACGGTGCTCAGTCGTTGATTTCTTTCGATTAGCCATGAATAGTAGGAGAGAAGTTACCTTTATAACCCAGAAATTAGCAATTACGTTTAAACGGATTTGGGAGAAATACCTCTGAATTTTTAGAGTAACTTCTCAAGTACTTAATTTTGTCTTACTCTTCTTTCCGTAGCGGTTTTTGATTGTATCACTTTGCGCAAAACTGTTTTCTTTATCTTTCTTTAGTTTTCATTTTCTACTTGTTGATTTTTTCTTTATTCTGCTTGTTATCTATTTGTTTTTATTGATATATTCTTTCTTCGGTGCGATGGTGAGTGCGCTCACCCTGACGACAATTTTACATGTGCCTGTACCATATGTCACAACCAAATGAAATGAAAAATACTGATTTAATAAATTCTTTTAAATTCAATTTTGAGAGCCGAAGAGCTCCACCGGTCACACTCCGATGGTCAAGGGCGATGGTGAATGAACTTAAGCTCTGGGAAGCACCCACTCCAAGGACCTCCTAGGGCATGATCTAGTAGGTGAGAACCCTCAGGGGCCGCCAAAGATCACCAGCTCTTTCGTTACTGCCACGCACTCGGCTTCGCGCTCGATTTTGATGCTTTGAGATGCGATCAAGAATGCTTCAAAGGTTTTCACTTCACTTCGCTTTCACGTGCAAGGATAATGACAACCACCTGGACTAACAAGGGAAGGTTTCGAACTCTTCGTCAGCTTTTGCGATGCTAGACAGGATGTAGCGCCCTGTGAGCGGAGTCGAGAACCACAGTCAATCTCTGCTGAACGCTTTTCTAAAGACTGAAAAAGAAGTGTGAACACGTGTGCGCAACACTCATCAGCTTCTACGACACCCACGAGGTGGGCCTTGGTGGCTCAGACGTTAGGAGCGCCGTCTCGTAGGAACACACCGGCGGGCTTTTCAGTTCGAGTCCGAGTGCTGTCAATGCTTTTGCACGTATTGGATTGTTGTTATTGCTCTTGCTCATGATCACACGAGTCAATCGTAGACTATCAATGCTTACAACAAACCAAGGCTGTCTATTCGCCCCTTCATATGTGCTAGTTATTCAACGATGCGTATCTGTACCACCACCATATCATACCGCACCGCCATTGATACAGTAGTTGCACACAAATACGCCTATATTGAAAGTAGGTAACTGGTATTAATTAACCAGTTACCTACTTTTATATATTATATATGGTATAATATATGAAACATTCACAATATACGTATATTGAAGGTAGGTAACTGGTATAAAATAATATGCAAAAAGGGTACCACCCGTGACCATTCTTTTGATTGCAGATTATAATCCAGATCTACCGACAATTCTGCGCTTCGGTGTTTCGGCCGTGTCTGTCATACGCGTGGGTGGCAGCCGGTTGCTTTGATGTTAACCCAGGACCCTTCTCTACACTTACAGATTCCCATTTAAACAAAGAACAAGTGGTCATTCCTTGCCAGGGAGAAAATTGGTCGCACTGGCTTTTGTAAGAGGCGGCTGGTGTGACAAGCGCTTGCGTTTTTCTTGTTTCATAGATTTGTAGCATAGCTTTTGACTTAAAGAGAAATAATAATATGGGACATAATTTAATAATATATAAGAATTTTTATTTCCAAAGAAATGATTTGGTGCATATGTGAATAGTTGAAAAACTAGCAGAAATAAAGGCGCAACTAGACAGCCTTGGTTTGTTGTAAGCATTGATGGTCTGCAATTGACTCATGTGATCATGAGCAAGAGCAATAACAAGAAACTAATACGTGCAAGAATCTTGGCAGCACTCGGGTTGCGCACACGCCTTCACACCTTTTTTCAGGTCTTTAAAAAAGCGTTCAGCAAAAATTGACTGCAGTTCTGGACTCCGCTTACAGAACCCTACATCCAGTCAAAATAGCATTGCAAAAGCTCACCATGAGATGGGAACCGTTCCTTCTAAAGCACCGCCATGGCACTGCACTTTATGCTCACTGAACGTGTTTGCTGTTGTCTAAAGCCGTTTAGGTGTTCTTTCACCTTGATCCTCAGCGGCTTTTCTGACCTCCCCCCCCCCCAAGTATTCTTCCCGAGCACATGGGGTCAGCTTCCTTTCCAAAAGAACACATCATACGAGAGGGTAGTTCAGGTGCAGTTTTACAATCGATTGCTAACTAGCTCTCACTTTCAATTCATAGGAAGGACTTCTACCTTTATTTATGGTTCCTATCTCTGTTTATGTTCTATACAACGACATAATAGCACCTTTAAATGAGAAAAACATGCAGTTTTAAACATACATATAATACGCCCCATGTTTTCGGAATTAAAAAATTTCGAAAATCGATGTTTTCGATAATAGCCAAATTTTCTCGTCCAAAATCATCTAGGAGGTTATTTGGGGCGATCACCCTCAGTTATCGGAATGGGTGGTCTCCTACTGACTTCGAAATCGTGTTCGGTACTCCGAATAAGAACCCGCATCTAAACTAAGTTTGAGCAAAATCTGTGATCCTGATCGGATCAAAGATTTTGCTCAAACTTCGTCATCATCCTCAGTTATTCAGAAGGCAGAAGAAAGCCCAAAACCTACCGAAGTCGGCGGAATTTTCAGAAACGGACGTCGGATTCGTAATCGGCGCCCCAGATAACACCCTAGATGATTTGGAACGAAGAAATTGGGCCAATTTCGAAAATATCGATTTTCGATGACGTCATCGTCCACGCAGGCTCGGCCAGGAGTGCCCCGTCCTCGATGGGAAATTGTCAAACAATCGATTTTTCTGCAATTGGTCGAGATTGACATCTTTCGATAGAGTGCTTCGTCGTGAAGCTAATGGTGTTATTGTGAGTGTCGAAAACTCAAATATGGGCGAGTAAGGGCGCAGGAAACTTCAACCGCTAAGTCCGCCGCCCTAAAACGGCAGATGGGTCTGAGGCAGTTCAGGCAGCTAAGAAGATCTGAGCACGTCATCGTAAGGTACCTTAAGAGCTCAGTTCGCATGCCCTTTTGTAGGTCGTTAGCTTGCCGCGTCTTCTCGCAGTGATCCACGGAAACCGGAAAAAAATCGTGTCACACAAGGCTAACCTGTCTTCTCGCTGTTTACGGCGTTTGTTTACGGCGCACTCCAAATGCAAGTAGCACAGTCTTAGAACAATTCCTTATTAGGAAAGCTAAGAATTTCTGATAAATCTCCTCAAACGGTCACTCTACAATATGTTGCTCGCTCTACAGATTATCTCGTCCACTCGATTGATAGGTTTCGATTCTCTATGCATTGTTCACGGCGCACTCCAAAGGCAAGCTCTCTCCAGTCTTAGAACAATTCATGAGTAGGACGGCCGGAAAGTTTCAATAAAACTCCCCAAATGCTCACTTTACAAGCTGTCGCGCCCACTCGATTGATTATGTCCGGCCTATATGGCGTGGTGAACCTTATAAGAGTGAACATACACATAACAAATCCATGCTATGTGGTTGAGCTTTGCTCTAGCGATGAAATTGTACGGGAAATTGTTGCCATTGTTCTCAGTGAAGCTTTTCTTCGAACGACAGAGTTAATGTTTTGCTCTCAACGAAGATTGAATTTTTATTCTTTTCAATGACGTAATGGACCTTTTCCTGCAAAAGTGAGGTCAGTCGTATAATTGCCTCAACAATTTTATCGCCAGATCTATAGCTGTATCACAGACCCCTTGCTCAAGCTGTAAGCCGAGACAGGTTTGAACTGAAGCAGTTTTACCGTATTCACGGCCGAAGTGTGGTGAACAGCAAACTCAAATCATTACCAAACAAAACAAACAAAAGAAATAGCGCAGTGGTAGCTTTGGCAGTAGCAGCCGGTGGAGGAACAGGCGGAGAGTTGAACGGAGGCCTGGCGAGGCGATGCGAGAAGGTGATCCACGATGAACCTCGAGAGCTAGAGGCACCACAAACAAACATCCCTTTAAACATAAATTTTCGCGTATTCGTTTTTTCAGTATCATCGATGAAATACCGTCATACAGTCACGTTCACATGTTGATCTCCATACCTGAGATTTGCGAGCTTTTCCCGGCTTTATCTCCTTTCCTATTCCACAAAGCTAGCATCGGTTAATTCTTGTTGTAACTTATTCCTTTTTCTTGTCCTCTATAATTGTAGTTCTTTTAAACCTTAAGTACCGTTTTTAAATGCCCAAAGGTCATTTTGCTACACGGATGTGTAGTTATGCTGCTGAGAGTCTCCCAGAGAGGAACCCGCTGTTCCCACACCTCCGCTGTCCTCTATAACTTCAACAATTCTGTTCTCCTTCAGCTAACCCGCAACTGTGGGCACCGCACAGCTTGATTGTTAAATTTTTTCTATTATACTGTTACAGATGGCGCTCTTGAAATAAAGGGAAAAGCACCCTGAAACTGGTAGACATTATATCATCCCCTTCCACAATATGATCTGCGCTCCTGAACGTTGTCTACAAAACGGAGAGTTTTAGGAAATCAACAAATCTGTCTTTCCCGTGGAAGAAACTGGTTTTCTAATTTGGCTTTTTAGGTAGCTTTCTGCTATATCATTAAAGATTTTCTGTTTTCTTCATGTTCTAGAGATTGTTGTGTCCATACAGTACCCCGCATGTCCTTTGGTCAATTGCCGAAAAAGCCGCTTTGGAGCGTTCCAAAGCGGCCTTCTTGAATAACTTCTTTAGAAATAAATTACTTGCAAAAGCAAGCATATATTTGTGCTCAGAAGCTCAGGCTCTATCTTTTGGCATATAAACATCAGTAGAGTTGATCAATGCATATAGGATCGAACCTATCAATCGAGTGGGCGAGATAATCTGTAGAGCGAGCAACACATTGTAGAGTGACCGTTTGAGGACCCCGCATTGTAGAGCAATACATTGTAGAGTAACCGTTTTTACGATAACTTGCTCACAGCTACCCAGCTGCCTAAACTGCCTTAGCCCCATCTGCTATTTTAGAGCAGCGGACGAGAGCTGTAAAGTTTCTTCGGCTCTTACTCGCCCATGTTTGCGTTTTCGACACTAGCATTGCCACCGTTCTGTACAGCTCGAAGAGCTCTATCGAACGGTAGCAATATCGACCAATTTCAGAGGAGAGCATCGACCGTGGTTGTGTAAATTGCGCGCGCGGGCATGTTCTGATCCCACTAACTCTGTCATTTGTTAACCTTTCCAGTTGCAGCTTGTGGGTTTTGTAGGATGCAAAACGACCAATTGCATTTTATAGGATGAATTGACCATCTCGACCAATTGCAGAAAAATCGATTGTTTGACAATTTCCCATCGAGGACGGGGGCACTCCTGGCCGAGCCTGCGCGGACGATGACGTCATCGAAAATCGGTATTTTCGAAATTGACCCAATTTCTTCGTTCCAAATCATCTAGGGGGTTATTTGGGGCGCCGATTACGAATCCGACGTCCGTTTTTGAAAATTCCGCCGACTTCGGTAGGTTTTGGGTTTTCTTCTGGGTAACTGAGGATGATGACGAAGTTTGAGCAAAATCTGTGATCCGGTCAGGATCACAAATTTTGCTCAAACTTCGTTTAGATGTAGGTTCTTATTCGGAGTACCGAACACGATTCCGAAGTCAGTAGGAGACCACCCATTCCGATAACTGAGGGTGATCGCCCCAAATAACCTCCTAGATGATTTTGGACGAGAAAATTTGGCTATTATCGAAAACATCGATTTTCGAAATTTTTTAATTCCGAAAACATGGGGCGTATTATATGTATGTTTAAAACTGCATGTTTTTCTCATTTAAAGGTGCTATTATGTCGTTGTATAGAACATAAACAGAGATAGGAACCATAAATAAAGGTAGAAGTCCTTCCTATGAATTGAAAGTGAGAGCTAGTTAGCAATCGATTGTAAAACTGCACCTGAACTACCCCCTCGTATGATGTGTTCTTTTGGAAAGGAAGCTGACCCCATGTGCTCGGGAAGAATACTTGGGGGGGAGGTCAGAAAAGCCGCTGAGGATCAAGGTGAAAGAACACCTAAACGGCTTTAGACAACAGCAAACACGTTCAGTGAGCATAAAGTGCAGTGCCATGGCGGTGCTTTAGAAGGAACGGTTCCCATCTCATGGTGAGCTTTTGCAATGCTATTTTGACTGGATGTAGGGTTCTGTAAGCGGAGTCCAGAACTGCAGTCAATTTTTGCTGAACGCTTTTTTAAAGACCTGAAAAAAGGTGTGAAGGCGTGTGCGCAACCCGAGTGCTGCCAAGATTCTTGCACGTATTAGTTTCTTGTTATTGCTCTTGCTCATGATCACATGAGTCAATTGCAGACCATCAATGCTTACAACAAACCAAGGCTGTCTAGTTGCGCCTTTATTTCTGCTAGTTTTTCAACTATTCACATATGCACCAAATCATTTCTTTGGAAATAAAAATTCTTATATATTATTAAATTATGTCCCATATTATTATTTCTCTTTAAGTCAAAAGCTATGCTACAAATCTATGAAACAAGAAAAACGCAAGCGCTTGTCACACCAGCCGCCTCTTACAAAAGCCAGTGCGACCAATTTTCTCCCTGGCAAGGAATGACCACTTGTTCTTTGTTTAAATGGGAATCTGTAAGTGTAGAGAAGGGTCCTGGGTTAACATCAAAGTAACCGGCTGCCACCCACGCGTATGACAGACACGGCCGAAACACCGAAGCGCAGAATTGTCGGTAGATCTGGATTATAATCTGCAATCAAAAGAATGGTCACAGGTGATACCTTTTTTGCATACTATTTTATACCAGTTACCTACTTTCAATATAAGTATATTGTGAATGCTTCATATATTATCACCTGTATCACCTGTCGTCCCGTTGATCATCGACTTGCTCGAGCGGGCGCCAGCAGCGTCTCCATTCGTCCCTGTCGCGTGCCAGAGTGGTCCAATGGATCCTCCTCGCTCGAGGGACACGAAGAGCGTCATATCGGTCGTTCAGGGCTTTCACGAAGAAGTCCGACCAACGCGTTGGTAGGCGTCCTGGTGTTCTTTTGACATCCCGCGGAATCCAATCTGTGACGACTCTCGTCCAGCGGGTGTCTGCGAATCGCAAGACGAAAGTCCTCCACATTGGTCAGAATATAATGAATTTTAAGTATAGGATTGATGACCTAGAGCTTGAGGAGGTCCAGCAGATCACTGATCTTGGATTTTTGGTAAAGGAGGACCTCTCCTTTGATGAGCATTGCATGAGAATAGCACGTCAAGCAACAATTACGATGCATAGGATCTTCAGAGGCCTTACAACAAAAAATCCGCGCATCCTTCTGGAAGCATACAAGACATACGTCAGACCACTATTGGAGTATGGGACGGTGATTTTTAGCCCACACAAACTGAGCACTACAAAAGTTTTAGAAAGGGTTTAAAACAATTTTACCCGGAAAATCTTTGTTAGGTGTGTCGGATTTAGTTATGATAGAATACCATGCAGTAATGCTCGTAATTTCAACTTAGGAATTGAGACCTTAGCTTGCAGGAGAAAGAAGTTTGACCTTATTATGCTATACAAAATTTTGTCTGGTCAATCAGGTCTTAAGCCACATATGATACTTCAACTGAGAACGTCAATCACAAGGGGTGGTTCCTGTAAAGTGCGTATTAGAAGATCAAAGCGAAGCATTAGGCAGAAGTTTTTTGTCAACAGAGCTGGGATCAAGCTTGAGAATCTAAGAAGGGCACACAATATACCTCTAGATTTGAAGATTGCACAATTCAAAGCTCTCATAAATAGGTATCTGACATCTATATAAACTCATGATTCCTTTTCCTAAAGTTCTACACGTTTGTTTTGTGAGTTGTGTTCTGGTTTTTTTGTTGTTTTTCTGATTGTTGATACTGCTATTTCACACAGGCTTGCCTGTGTAATAAATAAAATAAATAAAATAAATTACGTGGCCGGCCCACCTAATTTTCGACGACTTGGCCCATGCGACAGCGTCTCTGATCTTCGAACGTCGGCGAAGCTTGGAACTCCGGAGGCCTTCTCTCACTTGCGTGAGTCGTGTCACTCCGAGCATCGTCCTCTCGATTCCACGCTGTGCGACGCTGATCGCGTGTTCATCCTGCTTTCGTATAACCCAGGTCTCTGAGGCGTATGTTAGGGCAGGAAGAACAGTGGAGTCGAATAGGTGGGCACGGAGTCGGACGTTCTTCGTTTTCTTCACGACTTCTTCGACGCTCTTGAAAGCTCCCCAAGCCGCTCGTTTCCTCCTGCTCAGCTCTGGTGCTAGGTCGTTGGCCATGTTGACTTCGCGACCCAGATACGCATAGCTGGAGCATTCGGAGATATTCGTTCCGTTGAGCGAGAATGGGGCATCAGAAACTTGTCCGTTCCTCATAAAAATCGTCTTTGTAAGATTCAGCTGCAGTCCAACGTTCCCACATACACGATCGAGGTCGGCCAGCATTCGCCCCTCCTGATTGATGCTCGGTGTTATGAGTACGATGTCGTCAGCGAAGCGCAGATGGTACAGTTGTCGGCCGTCGACCTTCACTCTCATGTCTTCCCATTCTAGTTCGCGCATGACGTTTTCGAGGGTGGCGCTGAAGAGCTTCGGGGATATGGTATCCCCTTGTCGAACCCCTCTCTTCACGTCAATGACGACGTCGTTGTAGAATGGTGAGATCTTGGTCGTGAATCCACTGTACAGCTCTCGAACGACTCTGGTGTACTGAGTAGGAACGCCCTGGGTGAGGAGGGCTTCCACGACCGCTTCAGTCTCGACGGAGTCGAATGCCTTCTTCAGGTCGATGAACGTAAGGCACAGCGGCAGCTTGTACTCTCGCGACACTTCGATGAGCTTCGTAATGGTGTGTACGTGGTCGATCGTGCTGAATCCTCTCCGAAATCCTGCTTGTTCGCATGGCTGTCCTTCGTCCAGCGTTCTACTAATCCTATTCAGGATGACTCGAGTGAACAGCTTGTAGACTACGGACAACAGGCAGATCGGGCGATACGTCTCCCTTCTTGTACAGCAAAACGGTCTTGCTGGTCTTCCACTGAGATGGAACCTTGCATTCGGACAGGTAGCGTGTGAAGAGCCGCGCCAGGGTGTTAATGAGCGCTGGCGGGAGGTTCTTCAGGTGTTCAGCTCTGATCCTGTCAGAACCGGGTGCTGTACGTTTCTTCACCGACGAGATGGCGTGTCGGATCTCGGAAGGGAGAACAGGGGGAACGACGTATCCATCCTGCGGAAGATGGCATGGGGGCAGGTGGACGTGGCTATCGAAGAGATCGGAGTAGAAGTCGTGGATGACTTTCTCCATGGTCCTTCTGGAAGAGGTGATGGTTCCGTCAGGACGTCGGAGAGCGGTCATCTTGGTCTTGAAGTTGGCGAAGTTCCGGCGGGCATTGCGGATGCTCAGCCCTGCCTCTGCTGCTTCAGCCAACACTTCCGCCCTTCTCTCTTTGAGATCTTCCTTTATCGCCGCTCTGCATAGCTTTGCAAGCTCGGACGTTAGTTGGTAGTTGCCTGACGCTCGTGCTGCTCCACGCTGGCGTATCAGCTCAAGAGTTTCTGGAGACAGGCGTCTCTTGGTGGTCTTTAAGCTCTCGGCTCCCTTAGCACTATCGTGGAGATGGTGCACGAAGCGATCGTATTCCTCGTCGACGTTGTCCATGACGGCATCTTCCCAAAGGCCGACAAGAGAGGTGTAGAGATCCCAGTTGATGGTCGTTCTGGGATTCCTCTTCTTGAACTTCGCGGCTTTCTCTCCTTGACGCGAAAAGCGGAACCTCGCGCGAAGGAGGCGGTGGTCCGATCCCGTGTAGAACTTGGGGACAACGGAGACATCGGTCAGGCAATACTTGCGATTGAAGATGATGTGGTCGATCTCGTTGTGGAACTGGCCACCGGGGGATTCCCAGGTCCATCGTAGGGAGGGAGGCTTCTGGAACTGCGAGTTTCCATGGATGGTCTTGGTCGACATGATAAACTCAGACAGCCTTTCACCTTGCTCGTTCCACTCCAAACCGTGGGTTCCGATATGAAGTTCTTCCGGCGACCTTCGTGGCCCGATCTTGGCGTTGAAGTCGCCGACGATCACCTTGTGGAAGGTGTGATCTTCCTTATAGAACTTCTCCAGCTCCATGTAGAAGGCCTCGAAGTCTTCGTCGTCGTAGTCGGATGTTGGGGCATACGCGACGAACACAGTCAAGGCTGGCACGGAGCCACATCGCTTCAGTCGCAGACGTCCGATTCGGCTTGTCAGAGACTCGTACGAATCGATGTTCATGGCCAAGTGCGTGTTGACGAGGACACCAACGCCGCCTTCTCCCCTGCTGTCGCATGTTCCGAGGAACAGTTCTTCTCCGGAGTCGTAGGCGGCGTGTAGGGGGTGGTGTCTTCTCGTCTCGGTCAGTCCGATGACGTCGTACTTGATCTTCCTGGCTTGCATCATCAGGTCCTCGACGGATGCTTCCGACGCAAGCGTGCGGGCGTTCTAAGTACAGATCGTCATCCTAGTCCTTCTCAGTTTGCGCAGCCTGCTTAGGCATTGAGATTTTAGCAGCCTCTTCGTACTCGTCCTTCCCATCGCTGCAGAAATGGGGGCTCTTTCGCGGTCAGGGGAATGAGGACCTTTAGTGCTGCTGTGTTTGACGGCAATACAACACAGGTAGCTAGTCGGGCTCTGTCGTGCGGGCGGGGTACTCCGGGCAGCCAGCCAGACTGCCCGAAGGGACGGGGCGAGACTTAAGGCGGCCTCGAATCGCCTTACATGTACTCCCAGTCTACCGAGTGCAAGCTTTTGGCCGAGCCGACACAGTTACAATCCGCACAGTCACGGACACATCCACGCACACTGTGCACGAACATGCCGCTCCCACGCGCAAGGAACGCGTCGACCCGACACAGCAGGAGCAAGGAGTCCATCCCCTGCATCCCACCTGCGTCTCTGGGCAGTACACGGTCGCATTTGGTTCGCGTTTAATTCCCCTATCCACCACCCGGGGACGCGCCACGTGGCCCTGCGACAAGCGGCCCGAGATCCCTCTTAACAAGAGAGCCCGAAGGCTCTCTATCGAGGGAGATCCGTGGCATATATTATACCATACATAATATATAAAAGTAGATAACTGGTTATTTAATACCAATTACCTACTTTCAATATAGGCGTATTTGTGTGCAACTACTGTATCAATGGCGGTGCGGTATGATATGGTGGTGGTACAGATACGCATCGTTGAAGAACTAGCACATATGAAGGAGCGAATAGACAGCCTTGGTTTGTTGTAAGCATTGATAGTCTACAATTGACTCGTGTGATCAGGAGCAAGAGCAATAACAACAAACTAATACTTGCAAAAGCATTGACAGCACTCGGACTCGAACTGAAAAGCCAGCCGGTGTGCTCCTACGAGACGGCACTCCTAACGCCTGAGCCACCAAGGCACACCTCGTGGGGGTCGTAGAGGTTGATGAGTGTTGCGCACACGTCTTCACACTTCCTTTTCAGTCTTTAGAAAAGCGTTCAGCAAAGATTGACTGTGGTTCTTGACTCCGCTCACAGGGCCCTACATCCTTTCAAGATAGCATCGCAAAAGCTGACGATGAGTTCGGAACCTTCCCTTGTTAGTCCACGTGTGGTCACAATCCTTGCACGTGAGAGCGAAGTGTTTGCGAAGTGAAGTGAAAACCTTTGAAGCATTCTGGATCGCATCACAAAGCATCAAAATCGAGCGCGAAGGCGAGTGTGTGGCTGTAACGAAAGAGCTGGTGATCTTCGGCGGTCCCTGAGGGCTCTCACCTACTGTATCATGCCCTAGGAAGTCCTTGGGGTGAGTGCTTCCTAGAGCTTAAGTTCATTCACCCTTGACCATCGGAGGGTGACCGGTGGAGCTCTCCGGCTTCCACCGCATAGGGCTTTCGGTCGCATCTCAACATCCCTTTTGTTCCGTTAACCTTTGGAAATCTCGTTCTGTAGGATGAGATAGCCGTTGGTGAAGTAATTTCTTAAGTGATAGTGATATGGTATGGATTCTTCTGGCTCAGAAGAAGGCGAAATCGACGAAACGTAAGCCGAATAAAGTGCTGTAGCAATCATGGTGCACAGCTTCATAAGATCGGCTCTTCAACAGGAAAGATTATGCCTAGATTCATAGAAGTATGATCATGAAGTCTACTCAAAGATTGTACCATTCAATCTAATAACTTTTAGTCTGACCTAATAAAATCTGAAACGAAATCTGAAATCTGATCTTTCTAAGAATTTCGCGAAAATATACATATATTGAAACTACATTTCCTCGCAATATTTTTTCTTCATTTTTGGCCTTAATCACGTTAATCATCATCATTCTCTCACGCAGCGCCGCTACAGGCCGGTTGCGTTTTGGCATCTCTGTCAATTTTTGCCTTTAAATACTTCCGATTTCATTGAGAATAGATTCTACTCTTCTCGTATTGTTGTGAGCTCCGTCTTTATTCGAGTGCTGCTCCTGAATTCTTTTTTATTGCCCTTCCCATCTGAAACGATTGTGTCGGTTCAGTTCGTTTCTTCCTTGGTGTTCACCCAAATCCATAATCAATAAACCAGCCTTGACGGCAATCAAATTTTGATCTTAGTGAACCGCGTACGTGAAGATGCCAGCAAAAAAAGCCCAGTCTTCTCTTCGTGCCTCTCAAAAAGCACATCCTGCCTGTATCAGGGGTTAACACCGAGGATGAAATGACTGATTACAGTAAATTTTCAATAAGTGAAATTATAACTTTTATTATAGAGAGGAATACCGATCCACTTATTGAGAAAATGGTGATGGCGCTGCAGGCAAAAATTCCTCAGGCCATTGCGGACGGTATCGAAGAAGATCGTAGGATGCGAAGCATTGTAATAGCAGGTATTGAGGAGGAGCCTCAAGACATGCCTCCGTCGAGACGTCAAGGGGATCTGGAAGACAAGGTGGCAGGTCTGCGCGATGTTCTTCAGGTCGAGTGCAGGCCTGAATCCGTGTACCGTATAGGAGTATTCTCTAATGGCAAAAGCCGATTGGTTAAGGTAGTTCTGCCTTCTAGATCCCATTGGCTGAAGGCCATTTCGAATGCCCGTCTCCTAAGACCTGCTGGTCATACAAATATTTTTGTCCGTAAAAGTATGACAAGAGAGGAGCGGGCAAGGGATTTCCAACTTCGTCAACAAGCTCGGAAGCTAAATAGAGGAAAGTCTACTAAAGAATGGGTAGTATACAAAGGAGAGCTTAGACGGACGTGCGACCTTTCTCCTAGGCTCTCCGTGGGAAACCACTAGCGTTGCGCGGAAATCCGTCAAATCTCCTCTGTACTCTGTTCAATGCCAGGAGCATTACCAACAAACTACACTTGCTGCATTCCTTCCTGGCCATACGAAATCCTGATATCGTATTCATAACTGAGACATGGTTAAATTCAAAAATATTGAATTCAGAGTTGGAAGCAGGGCACCCCTATAATGTTGTAAGGTCTGATCGGAGTGGCCACAAAGGAGGGCGTGTATGTTGCTTGGTTAAGCATGGATTGCTTATATACCCTACAGGTACTGGTGAACAGCTTTATTCAGTTTTGATCTGTTTTGATGTACGGTCCAAAGGTTCCCCTTGTTCAACTAGAATCGTTTTATTGTATCGTCCGCCAGGGTCCTCCGTCGAGGAATACGCAAAACTTATCGACTCAATTTACGTATTATGTTCTGCTGCGCTTCCTGTGATTCTGCTTGGCGATTTCAACCTTACTATCAATCGGTTGAAAAATCGCGGCGAATCGTCGAGAGATGAAAGCTTCAGAGTAGCTTTCGCGAACTGCCAACTTAAGCAAATGGTGTCGAGTCCTACAAGAAATAATTCAATACTTGACTTAGTTTTGTCGTCAAACCCAATCATCTATAATCTTTGCATAGCTCCTCCTTTTGGAAAGTCTGATCACAATATGATATTTTTCGAGCTAAGCGGTGTTCAGGATAATTCGTTGTATCTACCTGAACCGATGTACAATAGAGTAGACTATAATAGGCTCAACTGCTACCTTGAAGGTGTTGATTGGTTCAAGGTATTTTGTGGTTATTCTGACATCGATGATATCTATTATAGATTTTGCCTGGTTCTGTATCAGCTATTTGCAAAAGTTGTTCCTTTTCGGTATCAAAGAGTTGGATCACAGCAGTATCCGCCCTATCTGAGAAACCTGTTTGAGCAGAAAAGTCGCCTTTTCTCACGCCTTTCTCGTCCACTAGTCCATCCATTGTACAAGAAGGTATGTTCAGAAATAAGCCGCCATATCAAGAGATACACCGCTTATCGTGAACGTCGCTTGCTTGCTTCTAACAAGAGAGCCCTATTCAGCTACCTAAGAACGAAGATAAAGGGAACTAGTGAAATCCCTGTTCTAAAGGACCAGGCTGGATGCTTTCTCCACACAGATCAAGATAAAGCAAATGCCCTTGGAAAATACTTTGCCAGTGTTTTCGACAACGCAACACATGTTGACGACTTAAGTGGCATGACTGAACATCAGCTTGATTACCGCTTGTCGGACCTATCCTCTGGGATTTCCGTTGTTCGTCCTTCTGAGGTTCTGCACATATTAAAAAGGCTAAAACCTTCTTTGTCAGCTAAATATGATGGTATTCCTCAAGTGGTTTTTCAGAAATGTGCAAACACTTTGCAATATCCATTAGCTATGATTTTCAACATCTCCTTAGCTGTAGGTAAAGTGCGAAGATTTGGAAAGACTCCATAGTTACACCTATTCCCAAAAAGAGTGATGCACATCTACTTTCTGACTTCAAACCCATCAGCATATGCCCTACTTCTGGAAAGGTTTTGGAAAAATTAGTGCGGGATAAGTTGAGTGACTTGTTTATAAAGCATCATATAATTCCAAAAGAACAGCACGGCTTTACGTCGGCAGCTTCTACTGAAACACTGATTTGTGATTCTTTATATGACTGGCACACAGCACTGAATGATGGAAAGTCGGTTGATATTATCTTTTTTGATCTTTCTAAAGCCTTTGATAGAGTATGTCACAGGCTGCTACTTCAAAAGCTTATTAGGTTTGGTATTTCCGACCCACTTTTGATATGGTTATCATCCTATTTATATGAACGACACATGACGGTAAAGATTGGGAACAGTTATTCGGATAGGTATGTATGCTCTAGTGGAGTACCTCAAGGTGGAGTCCTTTCACCTCTGCTTTTCTCAGTATATACCGCTGATTTGCCACAAATTCTGAAAGTGCATCCAAGTTTGGAGGTAAAAATCTTCGCAGACGATATAAGAATTTACTGTGCTTATTGCTCTTCAAACCAAAATTTGATACATGAACAGATCTCACTCTCTATACGAAGTATGATGGAGTGGTCTAGTAAGTGGAAGATTCCAGTCAACTTGGAAAAAAATACACCTCCATTTAGGACCCTATCCAGCACCCTCCTACAGCTTCAATGCGATTACAATAAGGCAGGAAGATATTGTTAGAGATCTGGGTGTTGTTATCGATAATTCATTGAAATTCTACAAGCATTTGGAAGCTACTGTGAGAAAAGCAATGGCATCGCTGTTTACCCTTCTCAGAAGCGTGCAATGCAATGATGCAAAGATATTGGTTAGACTGTATAACACATACGTCCTGCCTCAGTTGGAGTATTGTTCGATAGTCTGGAGTCCTTGTGTTAAGAAATATATACTGTCGCTGGAAAAAGTTCAGAAAGCATTCACCAAAATCGTATTCTACAGAGCTTTCCCAAGTGAAGATTCCCCACAAAGTCTTCCTTCTTACAGAGACCGCCTCCAAATACTTGGTATGAAGAGTCTCAAGTATAGAAGAGGTGTGAAGGATTAGACATTTTGTTTTCGCATCATTCGGATGGAAATCAAGCTAAGTGCCAGTAAATACTGGATTTTTAAGCCATGTCGCGGGAGAACGGCAGGGATTGCAATACAGCACCGCAAACTAAACCGTCAGTTTAATAAACTTGCGTTTCACTCATTTTTCATGAGGACAACGAGGTGGTTAAACCAACGTCCCCATTGTGTCATGCAGAAGTTCTAAAGAATTCAGACTCAAACTGAAAAAGGTCGATGTTCTAAGCATGCTTCAGATCGAGGATGTCACCTAGAGTACGGAGTCTTCGTTGCACTATAGCTTTTGGGGACTACTGCGAGTGTTCTGTGCAGCAAAGCAGGCCAAACTTGTTCCTATCTTTATTTTGGACTACTACTTAGGTGATCATTATCGTTTTTTTTCCAGCTGTTGATGCATAGAGAGAGCAACGAGTTCGCCAGTTTCGCCAATTTCCTCAAGAGCTGTTACAAATATCCTACCAGTAGAAGGAGAGGTTACCCATGGTGACCGTCCACAAGAAGTGTGCTTAGTTAGCAGTTTTTCCACTTCTAGTAAGTGTTGAATGAGTTTGGAATGATTGACCATGCTAGAAATTCGTCCACACACCGCATTTTTTTGCCTAATCTGTTTTCTGCCCTCCACCAGTGTTTTCTTTGTGTGGCTTATTCGTTCTTGTTATCCGCTCATTATCAGAACTGTTTTCGTTCCATTGACCAATTTATTGGTTAGTATTTTCGGAGTTAGTTTTGTTTTTAACAAGTCCCTAGGTTTCTGCATTGTTTGGTTATCTTCTTGACTTTTTCTACTTCTTCACAGTTGTGTTTGGATTGCCTAGGAGCAGCTTCTGATTTCTGATTTATGAAGTTTGTGTTTGGGTTGCCTATTAGTAGCTTCTGATTATTATAATAATTTAATCTGTTATCTTTCTACATATTTTAATCTTTTTATCTTCTATATCGACATGTTTTTTAATTTTTAAATTGTTCTATTCCGTATCGACATGTCTACTCTACATGCGTACCTCCCTTCCACGCCATCGCCCCGGGGTGCGTTTCAGTTTAAAGAGGCCCTTGAGATACAGGGCCCGCCCCGAAATCGTGCGTGTAGAAGGTCGTAGTCCTAACGCATTTATGGCTAAGATGTCTTTACGGATGCTTCCTGTTTTGACCTTTTATGTTTATGTTTATGTTTTTGAAGACTTTTATAGAAAAATTCTTTTATTATATTAAAACAAAGCAGGGCAACTCTTGGCGAAACAAACAAACAGTGGTCGTAAATCTCTTGGAACACGACAATTGCTGCTATCCTAAAAAAAATCCAAATCGCAATCCGTGCTTTCTTTTTTTCTCTTTTTTAGAGTTTTATTAATGATTTTGTTCCGTATGTACAGCTTGGTTAATAGTTTGCCATTATTAATGTTGTGTTCTAACGTTGTGTTTACCGCTTGGTATTGAGCGCAAAATTATGTTCTTGAATAAATAAATAAATAAATAAATAATCACTGTGGTTTGCCAACAAAAAACCTCGGCACGTGAAGGTGTTTCACACGTGCTTTTCCCACTACAACACGCACCGGAACACAAGCGCAACCATAATTGGCCTCATATATGTATTCGACTCTGTTCTGTCTCCCATTCAAAGAACATTGCACCGTGTTCAATGCAGAGCATATTTTCAGAGCACCTATTTATTCCTTGAACGCTAATTGTAAGAAACAACAGATACAGAGACTACGAAAACAAACCTTATTACACTGACGGCAGCGGCACTACATCGTTAAGCATCAACGATGCCTTAGATAGTAGTCTGCTGAGAACGTCAGCTGACCGCTGTTTTCCAACGTGCTTTCTATGACCACTCTTACTGAATCAAACACGTCCTAACGTACTCCAAGGTTTGGATGCGGAGGAGAATTTTTGGACGCTTTTTTTTCTGCCGAATGTGATAAGAGAGAGCTATTTAGTTGTGACAGATGTTTTCTCACAATGTGGATAACGCTACTCATGCACACGATGTTATGCGCTCGCGATTCTCTGCGAAATGCACTCCATCTCCATAACAGTGCCGGTTATGACTTCTTGTATTATTTGACGCACGCTCTTAAATTCAAGATACAACAACTAAACAATAGCAAACTACCACACCAACACTTTTAGTTGCTGGGAGAGCGTAAGATGTGAACCACTTCTTCGCAAATAATACTGCAAGGTGAAAATTGAGTAAATCCTTATCTTCTTCTTCAGCGTTTGTCCCGCTTCGTCGCGGGGTCCGCTCTTCTAGTGTCACGACGCCACCTTTCCCGGTCATGCGCTTGATCAGGGTGGACGCCAGTTACTTTCATGTCCATGTGTAGCGTATCCGGCCAACGCTGCTTTGGGCGTCCTCTAGGCCGCTTTCCTGACACTTCCAACCCAAGGCCTATCTTGCGGACGCTGTCTTCCTTTCCACGCAGAACGTGGCCGTACCATCGTAAGCGAGCTTCGCGCATCTTCGCCGCTATCGGCGGGACACCGAACTTCTGCCGAATAGCATCATTTCTGATGCGGCCCATGCGGGTGACTCCAGCCGTCCAGCGCAGCATCATCTTCTTCATGACGTTGAGACGCGTTTCAACTTCCTTAGTCGCATGCCAACACTCAGCGCTGTACATAGCTACTGCCCGGATGACTGCTCTGTAGATCCTCGACTTGAAGCGCTCTGGTATCTTCTTGTCGCAGAGCACGCCAGTTAATGAGTGCCACTTCGACAAATCTCACTCCCGCGTGAGTTCATTCAACCATCAGATCGCCGTCAGACACTATAGCTGATCCCAGGTATTTGAACACCGAAGTGCGTGCAAGTTCAGCACCGTTAATCTTAATGGATCCGGACTCGCTTACGTCAGTCGTCAGGTACTCGGTCTTCTTGACATTCAATTTGAGCCTCGCCAGACGGTCACACCAAGCTTGCACCCGCCTCTCGAGATCATCTTTATCTTCGCAAGCGAGCATCACGTCATCAGCATAGAGCTGTGTCCATGGGACAGGCTTCTGAAGATCATTTGTGATGGCATTCATGACGACAACAAAGAGGAGTGGAGAAAGCGCAGAACCCTGGTGCACCCCAAGAGAGATGGGAAACTCCATTGAGGTTCCAGCTGCAGCTTGCGCTCTACTCTTTGGGCAAGAGTAGAGCATTCGCACCCACTCTATAAGCTCCTCAGGTACGTTGTGTTGTCGCAAGGCGTACCATATAAGCTCACGCGGTGTGCGGTCGAAGGCCTTCTCCAAGTCGAGAAAGGCTATATGCACCGGCTTCTGTTTCTCGCGATGCTTCTCCACCAGGAGGCGGGCGGCGTGTATAACATCAATGGTCCCACAGCCAGACACAAAACGGCACTGGTTATCGGAGAGCTTGACGATTTCACGAATTCGACTATCGAGGATCCGCTCGAAGATCATCATGCTGTGCGAAAGCAAGCAAATCGGACGATAATTGGAGCAGTCTGCAGGACTGCTCTTCTTTTTCCAAATCGGAATCGTCGAACTGTTGTGCCAACACTCCGGTACTTTGTTCTCCTTTACTACCTCATTGAAGAATTCAGCCAACCACTCAGCAGGATACCAGAGCTTCGACTTCCAGACATGGACTGCCAGGTCATCCGGCCCTGTCGCCATACCATGCTTCATCTTCTTCAGAGTCGCTTCTGTTTCCTCCACGGTGATCATGTGAACGGGACCGTGAGCAGAATCCACAGAAGGGATGGCCGGACGAGGAAGTTCCATAGTGGAAATCTCCTCAAAGTAATCACGCCATCGCTTCAGCACCTTTTTGCGGTCGGGTGTTAGAAGATGGCCGCTCTCATCATTGATGCCAAAGAACTTTTCAATATCCTCAGTTTGGCGATGGCGGGTCTTAGCAAGTCAGTGCAAATACCGCTCGAGCTTTTCGGTAGACATCACGATAATGAGTGGCTTTCGCAACAGCCACGGCTTTCTTTGTAGCTTTCTTCGCCCTCTGATACTCGCGCCAGTTATCGGCTGTTCTGTTGCCGAGAAACACATGATGCAGCGACTTCTTCTCTCAAACTTTCGCTTTTACATCGTCCGTCCACAGCCATGTCTGCTTGTCGACCTTGCCTCGTCCAGACTTCGTAGTGCCGAGTTTTAACCTTGCAGCTTGGCGTATCGCGTCGATTCCGTTCTTTCAAGTTCCATCGACAGTCGTAGCTGTCGGTAACCGCACGCCAGAGATCACAACTGCTTCCTTCTCTTTCATTAGTCACCATTTGATTCTTGCAGCACCGCATCGCTCCACCTGCTTCAGCCTCGGAGGGGTAATCTTAAAAGTGCAGATCAGCGGCCGACGCTGTGCGGCGACCGTCTCATGTGGCATGAACTTCGGGTCTGTGACAATAATTCGGTCGCGATCCTTCATAACACAAATTCTATCTGAGACTTGGAGCTCCCACTATAGTATGAGATGAGGTGGGAGTCGCGTTTTGGGAAGACGGTGTTCACAGTGGTTAGGCTATGCGATTCCGTATACTCAAGAATACGATCGCCATCGGCGTTACGAGACCCGTATCCGAAACCTCACGACAGCTGTACCCGTCCTTCGCAGCACCTACGTGCCCATTAAGGTCACTAGCGACTATGATAATATATTTCGCCGGTACATCTGCTGTCTTCTCATCAAGCAGGCTCCAAAACACTTCCTTGGCTTGATCTAGCAGCCACTCTGCGGAGCATACGCAGAGAAGAAGTGATAGAGTCGCTCCTTAGCGGCGACAACGATCTTCATCAATCGATCGTCAAAGCGCTCGAGTCACGAAATCGTTCGGAGACGATTATTCCGGCATCGCTGGTGGTCCTGTGACTTCCACATAGAACGGCCTTGAAGCCAACTCTTCTTTACTCCAGTGCTTATACTAACTCGCACGAGCCGCCCGTCAACGTACCCCACATTCAGCGTTGTCACGCGGGTCCTCCTTACGTTACGGGACTTTCGGACTAGCTCAGTTGCCCCCCGGTGCCGTCCTCGCATCAGGGACCCTCGCATACTTCTCACACTCGCCGGGCTCTGCGAGTGCGCGTCGGCTCCCGCGGACGCCGTAGCACTATCTCGAGAAACTTGAACTGTCATACACCATGTGGTGTGACATGGGCCTGTCACAACGGCCTGTCGCCTGCATTCAAATGATCCCGATTAGCTTAGCTCGCACAGCGAGCAGTTTCCAGTGGCACCACGTGGAGGAACGGACATCGCCACCTGAATAAATCCTTATGTTTTGTTCAATTTAGATCTCTTATTCTGAGCTGGCACAAATCATACGAAAAATTTGAGCAAGAACGGCAGATATACGCACACGTGTAGCAGCAAACTTAAACTGAGCTGATAAAGATATTAGTTTTGCAGTCCGATTCAAGTTTCTTATTCGTATTTTTCGCCTACGACAAATAAGCTCGTCTTCCTTCGGTGCCCTATGGATGAACTATTTGCTCGGTGAACGGATCGGTGAACAACAGTGCCACACTTCTGCGGGAATAACAAAATAAAGCTGACTTTTCCTTCGCCTAGGGACCTAGAGTCTTTGTGTAAGAGTGATTCATATGATCTTGCGGTTCATTGTTAATTTTCAAATTTTTGTATATTTTAATCAAACTAACCTTACTCATCGAAATCTGCCACCCATCTTTGTCGAGACCGTGCTCCATTGTTCCGGCAGGGAATGGATATTGTTGAGATACAAATCCGGACGTTTTGATCCGAAAATTGACCAAGGTCGGACCTGGTACCTTACCTGTACGCCACAACAGCTGACGCATGCCTTTCTTATCCCGCTATCGCCGTTTTGACTGGTTGGACTCGTTCATCAAACGAAATAAGAAGTTTGTACTGACCGTGTCACATACAGAAAGACATGCTTGGACTCCAACAGAGGAGAAACCGCCAGCAGTTTCCAAAGGTGATCTGCACACGAGAAAGGAGATGCTGAGTTTTTTCTGGGACGTTCGTGGTGTTATGTACTGGAGGCTTCTCCCTTCTGATGGCACAATTAAAAGTCTGGAGTACTGCAACCAACTATAATAACTCAGCCACGCGCTACACATTAATTGCCCCCAACAATTTTTATTTCCTCCATGACAAATCAAAACCGCATGCATCAAAATTACCCGCCCAAAGCTCCAACTATTAGGATGGACACGGATCTCTCTCGATAGAGAGTCTTCGGGCTCTCCTGATAAGAGGGATCTCGGGTCGCTTGTCGCAGGGCCACGTGGCGCGTCTCCGGGTGTTGGATAGGGGATCGAAAACGCGAACCAAATGCCACCATGTACTGCCCAGGTGGGATGCAGGGGATGGACTCCTTGCTCCTGCTGTGTCGGGTCGACGCGTTCCTTGAGCGCGGGAGCGGCATATTCATGTACAGTGTGCGTGCATGTGTTTGCGCCTGTGCGGATTGTAACTGTGTCGGCTCGGCCAAAAGCTTACACTCGGTAGACTGGGAGTACATCGGAAGGCGATTCGGGGTCGCCTCAAGTCTTGCCCCGCTCCTTCGGGCAGTCTGGCTGGCTGCCCGGAGTACCCCGCCCGCACGACAGAGCCCGACTAGCTACCTGTGTTGTATTGCCGTCAAACACAGCAGCACTAAAGGTCCTCATTCCCCTGACCGCGAAAGAGCCCTCATTTCTGCAGCGATGGGAAGGACGAGTACGAAGAGGCTGCTAAAATTTCAATGCCTAAGCAGGCTGCGCAAATTGAGGAGGACTAGGATGACGACGTGTACTTACAACGCCCGCACACTTGCATCTGAAGCATCCGTCGAGGACCTGATGTGCAAGCCAGGAGGATCAAGTACGATGTCATCGGACTGACCGAGACGAGAAGACACCACCCCCTACACGCCGTCTACCACTACGGAGAAAAACTGTTCCTTAGGACATGCGACATCAGGGGACAGGCGGCGTTGGTGTCCCCGTTAATACGTACTTGGCCATGAACATCGATTCATACGAGTCTCTGACAAGCCGAATCGGACGTCTGCAACTGAAGCGATGTGGCTCCGTGCCAGCTTTGCCTTACGTTCATCGACCTGAAGAAGGCATTCGACTCCGTCGAAACTGAAGCGGTCATCGACGCCCTGCTCACTCAGGGTGTTCCACTCAGTACACCAGAGTCGTTCGAGAGCTGTACAGTGGATTCACGACCATGATCTCACCATTCTACAACGACGTCGTCACCGACGTGAAGAGAGGGGTTCGGCTGGACACCATATCCCCGAAGCTCTTCAGCGCCACCCTCGAAAACGTCATGCGCGAACTAGAATGGGAAGACGACATGGGAGTGAAGGTCGACGGCTCAGCTGTACCATCTGCGCTTCGCTGACGACATCGTACTCATAACACCGAGCATCAATCAGGAGGGGCGAATGCTGGCCGACCTCGATCGTGTATGTGGGAACGTTGGACTGCAGCTGAATCTTACAAAGACGATTTTTATGAGGGACGGACAAGTTTCTGATGCCCCATTCTCGCTCAACGGAACGAATATCTCCGGATGCTCCAGCTATGTGTATCTGGGTCACGAAGTCAACTTGGCCAACGACTTAGCACCAGAGCTGAGCAGGAGAAAAAGAGCGGCTTGGAGAGCGTTCAAGAGCGTCGAAGAAGTCGTGAAGAAGACGAAGAACGTCCGACTCCGTGCCCACCTAACCACTGTTCTTCCTCTCCTAGCATACGTCTCAGAGACCTGGGCTATACGAAAAGCAGGATGAACACGCGATCAGCGTCGCGCAGCGTGGAATCGAGAGAACGATGCTCGGAGTGGCACGACTCACGCAAGTGAGAGAAAGCCTCCGAAGTTCCGAGCTTCGCCGACGTTCAAAGATCAGAGACGCTGTCGCGTGGGCCAAGTTGACGAAAATTAGGTAGGCCGGCCACGTAATTCGCTTCGCAGACACCCGCTGGACGAGAGCCGTTACCGATTGGATTCCGCGGGATGTCAAGAGAACACCAAGACGCCCAGAAACGCGTTGGTCGGACTTCTTCGTGAAAGCCATGAACGACCGATGTGACGCTCTTCGTGTCCCTCGAGCGAGTAGGATCCATTGGAGCACTCTGGCACGAGAGAGGAACGAATGGAGACGCTGCTAGCGCCCGCTCGAGCAAGTCGATGATTAACGGGACGACAAGTGATACAGGCGATTAGGATGGGAAGTGGTTGCCCACCCACTTTATTCTCCAGACTTTGCCCCAACTGACTACCATTTGTTCCGATCGCTAGCTCAAATAATACGATGATCGAGCGGCACTAGAACCCGACCTTCATCACATTGTTGAATCAAAACCTAGGAGTTCTATCGCGATGGTGCATCCATTTCCTGCCGGAAGGATGGAGGACAGTCATCGACAAAGATTGGCGATTTTCGATGAGTAAGGTTAGCTTGGTCAAAATATATAAAAAGTTGAAAATTATCGAAAAATCGTAACAACCTATGAATCACCCTATTATTAGGTCCTCGAATATGAAATGGTCGGTTTTGCTACCTCAATTTCTGGCCGATTTTCCCATTTTCAGCATTGTATACAGTTTCTGAAAACGCAGATTCTCTGCTTTCTTGGCACTTATAGCCTTTGTGACATTTGCCTCTTACCGACTTTCTGACGCCGCTTTCACAGTATTAATCAACGTGATATTCGGGTGTTCTACTTACATGAATGGGAAAGTGGGCACAACGCTGTGGCCGCAGCCTCGTGGAAGCGGATCCGCGTCAAGCTGTGAGAGAGCTAACACAGCGTTTCGGCATTGACGACAGTAGTATCAGTCGCCACTTAAATCCGGTCGGGAAAGTAAAGATAATATACAAACAGATCCCGAACGAACTGACCACCGGGCAAATGCTGAAGCGCTAAGACACCTGTGTTTCGTCGAGGCAGCGCAATCTAAGGGAGCCTCTTTTGGAGAGGATCGTGACATGCGACTAAAAATGGGTCATTTGTGGCAATCGTCGTCGCTCTACACAATGGCAGGCCGTACAAGAGTGAGAGTTCTAAGGAGAGGCCGAAAACCAAGGAAGGACCGTATTGTGGACGTGCTATGAAACGTTGCTGCGATGTCGTTTTCCACTTGAACCGGGATTTTATTCAATCTTATCATGTTATTTCTCATGGAGCGCTTCCTCATATTTTGAATGTTTACATGCTTTTAAATGGTCTTATTAGTTAGTTCTTTCGCGTACTAATGTAATTTCAGGTATGCCAACCCTTCCTGTTGGGCACATGGTCCTCATGGCCTTTTCATGGCTTTCGATGATACTCTATGTCTGCATCATATGGACGATTATTCGATGGCGGAAATACGTGTACTTTCTTCGATCTTCATACTACTGTTTACTCATTTTACAAGCATTCATAGATTTCCATATGTTCCTCACAGTTGAGCTAATTATGAGGCCAAGAAAGTTTAACTTTTTCAACTTGTTTTCTGCCCACATGCTCATTTATGCAAAATTCACCTATATGAATCTTTTTGTAAGCAACACTGCTTTCGCATTCTGCCATCTATTCATTGCATTGAACCGACTTACTGCTTTCTATAGTCCGCTTCTTCACAATAAGGTTGGTTGTGCCTTTCTTGAAACATTCATGCAGTTGAGCTGGAAGAAAATGACGGGCTTAGTGTGACATCTGACCGCGTTTAGTGGCCTGCTGTTTTTCACACTGACCTCGGACCCCTGCCTCTATTGGCCTAGTTTCCTACAGCTACCGTGTACCAAATCTTAATGCCATGTTCTGAAACATGTGCCACCCGTGTCTGACGCTTAGAAGATTTGTTCTTGTTGGCAGGCATCTGGTCTTTTTATTGTAGTTGACGTTGACATTTTTATGCCACTTGGACGTTTACCACATGTGAGTAATAACATAATCCGAACATTGTTGAGATTCTTTTGAAGCGCTCACAATTAGCGAGTAGTGTTAAGATCTCCAATCAAACTTGTCTTTTCAGCCATTTGACTTCTAAAATTGTCCTTTCAATTTTGATTATCCAAAATGGTGTGGTTCCATCAAAACTATTCAGAAGCAAGGAACACCCCTTTTCGTAAGCCACATGAGCTTCCAGGTAGGATCCGAGAGTTTAGCATCTCCTTGAGTCCTAGTGAGTATCAAGATTTCTTGAATGATAATTGCTTACTGTAGTTTGTTAAACAGCGAGTACGGTCACAGAAGAAAGTGGCTCGGCATACACCCGTTTCACGGAATAGTGTAAATTGCCACAGAAGTATCAGAAAATCAGAAGCTTAGAATGGGGTGTAGCAATGTAAAGCAGGGATCAATCTGATCTTTCCCAAACCTCTAACCGTTAACCTTTTATAGGTTTGGAGTGGAAAAACGGTAGCAATGTGTGGAGTTGGCGTCTACGTTCTTTCTCTTATGTCTGCTCTTCCTCTTCTCTTTGTCGACGATGGTGTTATCATGTTTCGTCTGTTACCAGATGGAATTATACAGTTATTTAGCGATGACTACATAGTAAGGGTAGGGCAAATTTTCGATATGTCGTAAATTTCTTAATTAACCAACACGGTATTTTTTTCTAAACCGTATCGCCGATGTGGAGATCACTGATCGACAGATATCACTGATTGTCTTTTTAAGAAAAGCGTGGCTACATAGATCTTAAGCAGGGGTGTGCGTAATTACGATTTACAATTTACTTTTTTACGATTCACGGCTAGCTTTGCCGATTTTTTACGACATCCGACATTTTGTGTCTTAAATCGTGAACTTTCGTAAATGTAATATTTGTTCAAGAACCAATTGGCGTCCAAATTGTTGAAGTGCACCGGGTTATTAAGAAGCGCCCACTCTAATGGTCTCCTCTTATAGCACTGCCATTTAGAGTTGCGTTGCTTTTTGATGCTCTGCTCTAATACGTTACTTTGGCAGGATACACAGTTCTGTGCACAGTCTTCTCGAATCCAACTTCTCTCTTGGCTTAACTATACTTTTCTTTCCTCTAGCATAGAAGGCACTGTATTTTGGAATCGGACCAGTTCAAGAGGAGAAAGAAGTGCAATACAATATTTAAAAAATAAGCTCTTGTCCACAGTACCGGACATGTCTTTTGGTCATTGGCCGAAAAAGCCGCGCCGGCCAACATAGGCCACTTTGGAGCGTTCCAAAGCGGTCTTTTTGAATAACTTCTTTAGAAATCGAGTACTTGCAAAAATAAACATATGTTTGAACTTAGCAGCTCGAGCTCTATCTTCTGGTATATAAATCTCAGTAGAGTTGAACAATGCATATAGGCCCGACAGAATCAATAGAGTGGGCGCGACAGCTTGTAGAGTGGGCGTTTAGGGATTTTTTAAAGAAATTCCCAGCCATCTTACTGAGGAATTGTTCTAAGACTGTCCAGGTTGCCTTTGGAGTGCGCCGTGAACAAAGCATATAGAATCGGACCTATCAATCGAGGGGGGGGGGACAGTTTATAGAGTGAGCATTTAAGGAGTTTTATGAGAAATTGTCAGCCGCCCTACTCAGGAATTGATGTACTCTGTTCCGGCTAGACTTTGGAGCGCGCTGTGCACAATGTATATAGGATCGAACCTATCAATCGACTGGGCGAGTCACCAATTGCACCGCCCGCTCTACAGGTTGTCCCGCCGCGCCTACTCGATTGATTCTGTCGGGCCTATATGCATTGTTCAACTCTACTGAGATTTATATACCAAAGATAGAGCTTGAGCTGCTGAGTTCAAATTTATGTTTATTTTTACAGGTATTTGACTTCTAAAGAAGTTATTCAAAAAGGGCCTATGTTGGCCGGCGCGGCATTTTCGGCCAATGACCAAAAGACATGTCCGGTACTGTAGGAGGCTAAAATGAAACATTGACTTGGGAAAATCTAACGGCCTCCTTAAATTAAATGCATTGAAATTAGCTCCACGACGTCGCTTAAAGATAGACTGGTTGACGAATCACAAACAGGGTTGAATATAGACCACCCTTCATACATACATATACTTCTTGGAATCTTGCGAATGTATGAAGACTTTTTGTTTTAACATGGTTTCTTTGTTCTATTTTAGTATGACAACATTTACACAGCATTACTTTATGCTGGTGTGACTATCGTTTGTTCTATTTTTTATTCATTAATGCTTAGAAGAGTTCGCAGCTCAAAATATAACACCACGGTAAGTGTATTTAGCAAACCTTTGTTTCTCGATGTCACTGCTTTGTAAAGAATTACCCACTAATTATGCATTCAGATTTCTGTGTGTCGTTTTGTATTAGCAGGAACGTTGGCCCATTTGCAACTGAAGAAAAGCGACGTCAATTTCAGGCGTCTCAAACCTTCCACCTTCGGCGTTCCTTCATAAATATTAGTAGCAGTTCCAAAAAACAGCTTAGGCTTGCCGACTCAAAATGATGTCGATATCACCCAGTGAAGTTCTGGGTCGATCTCCCAAGAATGTATGTGTTAGCAGTGAATGTTGTTAGCAACATTTGGCTTTATATATAAAGAGCAAAGGAGGTAGAAAGAGTGACGCCTTTCGGATTACGTAAAACAACAACGTAGTGTCCTGTTTAGAATCCTTTAAAATGCTATAAAAATCCGATCCTTTAAAAAAGAAAAGTGTCTGAGATTTCATCTCCAATTCTGCTTCCAGATTATTCAGAAGCGCCTGCTTCTCTGTGCTCTGTGGTCATTTATCCCGTTCTGCTTTGAATTTATACGTTCAGTATTCTGCTTGTTCTCATCATTGAGAGACATTACTCCTGTTTACCTGTACGCCACACAGGTGTGGTAAGTTGATTTGCCAATGCCGCAAAAGCGTTTTCGACAAATATTTACTGACAGCTGCACTCTCCCCTCTCTCAACCGTTGTAGTGATAATAGCGGTGAATCCGCTCGCCATTCAAGCTGCCTAATAGATAGAATAGCGCATAGACAACTGCATTGGCATTATCTCAAATTTCTACATACCTCGTTGATGACTGACATAGTCTTTGGAGTAGCAACTGTGTGTTTGGTCATCACTCCGTTCCCATATCAAGAGTCTCTTAGTTTGTTAGAGAAAAACTTCAAACACATTGCGCAACGTCGTCGAAGAACTATCTTCCCGCAGTTTATGCTCTTTCCTGCTAAAACACATCGCTTATGAATCCGTTCTGCACTGCTTGAAGAACCCTTACCCAGGAAGCAAGCAGTCCGTGGCGTTATAAGTTCACTCTTCAGTGCCTTCACAGGGTCACCTTTCAGGATACTATCTCAACGGTAGGTCGGAACGGCGCAAATGTTGTATATGGGCAGAACCGCCTCTCCCTGGGAAGTAACAAACTGCAGGCATCTCGACCCTAATACAACTCTGCGCAGAGTTAGGGGCCACGGAACTCGCCTGTTGGCGCCCTGTTGATTTACGTGCTCCACAGCTGACGGGCGAGCGCGGGATGAGGGCCGCTATCGAGGTTTTGCGCAGGGCACAGGTGGCGTAGTAGGGAAGAGCTCGGGCTCGTGAGGAAGGAGTCGGGGGTTTGGATCCCGCAGACCGCGTTTGTTTTGCACTTTAGCAAAACCCATGTTTATCATATAGGTAATCCACCTACGGTATTATAGGGTGTTATAGAGCAGGGTTTACATATAACATGTGCTTCAAACTACAGATTAGCTAAAATGTTCACTTCTGTGTGTGACTTATCTTAAGCCTATTTTGTGTGAAGCTGTAGTTATATAACGATAAACATTTTGTGGCACTAATTAAAAGTTCCGACTCCACCAACAAGACTTCGGTCAAAAAATTTTTCTGCTGAAACATCGTCTAGGGAGGTTATTTGGGGTGCTGATTATACTTGTGCTCGAATAATCAAATTCGAATAATTATTCGAATAATTTATTCGAATTCGATTTTCGATTATTTGATTATTCGAGATCCGTTAATTCGAATAATTATTCGAATTCGATTATTCGAGTTTAGCAAATTCGAATAATTATTCGAATTCGATTATTCGAGTTTTGCGAATTCGAATAATTATTCGAATTCGATTATTCGAGGTTTGCAATTTCGAATAATTATTCGAATTCGATTATTCGAGGTTTGAAAATTCGAATAATTATTCGAATTCGATTATTCGTGGTGCGAAAATTCGAATAATATTCGAATTTCGAATACGTGGTTGTTTCGAATGTGGCGTAATGATGATTTTTGTGAGCGGCGTCCATTTCGATGACGATTGTTTTCGATAGCACACTGTCGAGGAGTTCACCGTAACGAAAACGCATTCAATATCCTACTATACATAAAAGGGTAGTGTGTGTGCGTGCGTATTTCCATCAGTCCATCACAACTGGCGTGGGGAAATGGCGTATTGGCGATACTGACCGCAGTTGATGGCGATCGACTGCGGTCCGAAGCTTCAGCTGTTGGGGTCTTGTCGATCTCGCTGAACACAAATTTGAAGTTTGTTTTTGAAATTATCGTTGTTTTTGAAGTTGATCGAGCTTTTGATTTTCTATGGGGAATTTGTTGAAGCGAATCAATTGTATGACCGGTCTTCGTCGATGTTTTCAAAATCTGACTTCACATTTGCATTCTCTGCGACTACGACTGTCATCGATGTCATACACTTGAATACTCCACGGAATTTGCACAATGAACACAAATTTCGACGGAAAATTAAAAATAAATTCAGATTCGTGTTCAGTGACCTCGATTACCTCAGGACTGAAGTTTCGATCTTGTTGAGTGATATTTACGAAAAATCGATAATTTGATTAATATCTCTTGATGGCAACCGTTACTGCAGAAGCTGAGTTAAGATGAGTGTTCAGCGACCTCGATTACTTCGGGACTGAAGCTCACAGTTTGCATATATGACACGACTATATACAATTTTCAGTTGAATTTCAAAGTTTTTCAAATCAAATTCAACTTTGTTACACGGGGAAGGTCCCAGAAGAACGTTGAAATTTATTTCAAAAACGTTAAATTTCGACAGAAAATGGTATATAACTCCACGACTTGATTGGCTGCCGATTCCTGTGAGATAATGAAAAGAGCAAATGGAGTGAACGTTTTTTTTTTTTCGCAAAGGTTTGCACTTGTGCGTAGATGTTTTGCACACGTATTTCTGTAGGATTTTTTTGTAGGATTTTGTTTGCAGGAAAAGTTCTCATGCCTTGCCATTTCACGAGTATTGTCAACGGTTCTGAGAAGATATTGAATATCTTCATTATTGACTTTTTTTAAAGAATTCAAATCCTTTATTTTGTCTCTGGCGAATGTTGTCGCTGAACATACATTGCTACATTTACTTGAGCCTAAACAATGCGCTTTTGGAGAGAGTAAACGGTTCAAACGAAATTGGCTAACACAAAAATGGCATCGTCCTTAATACACCCCGGTGCAAAATTATAGATACCCCGATTTGTCCATTAGTACCCGAAGGATCCGCTGCCTATGCTCAGCGGTTACTTCCGTATTCCTCACTATCGAAAGCCTCTTTAGAAGAATTTTAAGCAGGTTATCTCATCAGTGCAGGATACCACGAACTTTTATTGAAAATTTAACGAATGGAGACCGGCGCAAAATATAAGTTCCCTTCATAAAAAACATGATTAATCACAAAAGTCCCTACAGACAAAGTAAGACTAGTACTTCGTCACATCACCTTTGTTGCAACCATATCGAAAATTCTGTTTTTCGTACTACTGATTAGGTTATTAATAACAGTTTGCTCAACATTGGCTCATGCATGAAGTATGGCGTTCTTCAGATCAGAAACCTAAGTGCAAGTAGTTTCATTATTGAACACTTTGTGTACAAAAATGCCCTCTATCAGCGGTGAGATCTGGAGGAAAACTAGAACACTGCAAAAGTTGAATCATGAGACGTTCACCGTCAAAGTTGCGCCTAGAGGATACTCGACCTCTTTTCTCAGATCTCTCCAGTAGTGTAAAAGATGTGGAATCTTGATGGGCCCGACGGGTACAGACACTATTCGAGAGATTCGAGGGGAGAGAGAAGCAAGTATTCTACAGGTGCTACTTTGTCGGTGGAAGTCTCATGGTTTCGGCAGCGTTTTCTAGATACGAACTTGTTGCCTTGCAGTTTGTCTTGCGTAGGATGAACAGTGAAGACTACCAGAAATTGCTCGGAGATTACCTTCTGCCATATTTCAGAAGATTTCGTAGGCACAACCTTATTTTCCAACAAGTTAATGCATCCATACACGTATCGCAGTCAACTACAGGTTCAACAGAACTCAACATTTGAAGTGGCCCAGCTGTTCTTCAGATCTCAACCCGAAAACTAGAAAGCTAGTGGGACATTCTTGTACACAGTGTACAAAAATGGAACCGCTGAGACATCGGTTTCTGATCTGAAGAACGCCATACTTCATGCATGGACCAATTTTGAGCGAACTGTTATTGATAACCTAATCAGTAGCATGCAAAATAGAATTTTCGATATGGTTGTAACAAAGGTGATGTGACGTGGAACTAATCTTACCTTGTTTGTAGGTACTTTTGTGAATAATCACATTTTCTATGAAGCGAACTTATATTTTGCACCAGTCTCCATTTCTTAAATTTTCAGTTAAAGTTCGTGGTATCCTGCACCGATAAGATAAACTGCTTAGAATTCTCCTACAGGAGTTTTCCATAGTGAGTTTTCTATATTTTCCATACGATGGTAACATTACGTATTAAGTTATAATAAAGTTTATTCGATTATTCGATTTTTCGAATATTCGATTGTTCGGAAATTCGAATAAACGAAAAATGGGGTTATTCGATTATTCGGAAATTCGAATAAATAAAAAATGGTGTTATTCGATTATTCGCCCATTCGAATTTTCGAAAAATTGGGTTATTCGATTACTAGGAAATTCGAATAACCGAAAAAATGGGGTTATTCGATAATTCGTTCATTCGAAAAATTTTAAAAAAGCACAAGTATAGTGCTGATCACGAATCTGACATCCGTTTTTCCCGATTTGGTCGGAGGCCACCCATACCCGTTCACAAGGGTGGTACAGGCAGGGTCACCGATTTCGCTGAAACTTTGTCTAGGGGGGTTATTTGGGGTGCTGATCACGAATCTGACATCCGTTTTTCACGATTCTGTCTCTACCTGCTGTCGCCGGCAAAAACCTTAAGAATGTAATCCTGTGCCTTCCTGTATTTATATTATCCAGCCGAATCGTGAAGAACGGATATAAGATTCGTGATCAGCACCCCAAATAACCCCCTAAACGAAGTTTCAGCGAAATCGTTGACCCTGCCTGGACCACCATTGTTAACGGTATGGGTCGTATGTTATATGTAAACATGCTCTATAACACACTATAATACCGTAGGTGGATTACCTATATGATAAACATGGATTTTGCTAAAATGCAAAACATGCGCAGTCTGCGGGATCCAAACCTTCGACTCCACGCTCACGAGCTCGAGCTCTTCCCTACTACGCCACCTATGCACTGCACCGATCCTCGATAGCAGCAGCTCTCATCCCGCGCGCGCTCGTCAGCTGTGAAGCACGTGAATCAACAGGGCGCCAACACGCGACTTCCGTCGTCCCTAACTCTGCGCAGAGTTGTACTGGGGTCTAGATACCTGCAGTTTGTTACTTCCCAGGGAGAGGCGGTTCTGCCCATATACAACACTTGCGCCGTTCCGACCTACCGTTGAGATAGTATCCTGGTTAGACAAAAGGATGAAGAATAATGGACCGTTAGTCAGTCCATTGCGGGATGCAGCACGCATTCTAAATCTAAGGGATGTCGGCAATTTGAATGCCACAATGAACTTCTGTGGCCAGTCGATAGATAGACAGGTACCTATTCGTCGACATGGCTTCGTTGGGCTGGGCGAACAAGTTCCTTAATCGGTACACGCGACAACCGACAGCTCACTTGGCTGCTATACACATCCTGGCTGCGCTACCTGGCGCCCACCTTATTGACGACCCATCGCACAGTGACGAGATTCACAGGATCACTAGGTGCCTCGTATGTGGAAGGCGTTTCAACCTTTTTGGTCAACTCATATTTAAAGCAATCCAAACCACTATTCCAGCGTGCTTCTCTGAGCTGTTCACCAAGATTGTTAAACAGGCTTTATTTCGGCTGACGTTTCGGCGTCTTCGCCTTCTTCAGAGCCTGGAAAAGTCGAGAATATTAGTGAAACTATCCCCCAAACTCCATTTCGCCCTACAGAATAGTGTTCTCAAGACAGCTAGAGTAAAGGACCGATGTACCAGGTACAGCGTATCAACTAACCTTCCAGGTGAGTGCCGATGAGCACCACCAGTCACCCCTGGATGGAGATAGAAGTGGGTGAGTGAGTTTAGCCCCGGATACCACCCGACTTAAATACCCTGTAGGTCATATCAGATTGACCAAACCCACAGAGCTCGACAAAGGATGCCAGTTCCTGGGTTATCGCTATGCACTCGTCTTTGCGATTGACCTGTGGATTTCTGGCCGCTATCCAAAGCGCCTCAGCCGCTATCCAAAGCGCCTCAAATGTCCTGCGTGCTGAGATGTCGCTTTCTCTCGCTAAGATGGAGACGGACACTTGGAACATGGCGCCATAGTGGCATCGGACCCTGTGCTCTTCCCAAGGAGTTGACACATTGGGTTTCTTGAGGCCACCTAGATGCTCCTTGACTCTAATACACAACGGTCTACCCGTTTCCCCTATGTACTCCTGCCCGCACATTCTACATGACATGAGGAATACCACCCAGATGTCATGCAGTCTCCCTCGTTACCGCTAGGGCAAACTACGATCCAAACTACATTAAGACATCACCTCTTAAGAACAAAATACAACAATAAGGCGACACCTCCTAAGAAAAAAATTCGACAGCAAAGCAAATCATCACAGTAGAGGGTGGACGAGGGCTCTGAAAATATACGCTCTGAAAAAAGGCTCTGAAAATGTCGGGAACCCCTAGAAACATAAGAAGAAGCGGCGAGCGCGAGCGCGCAGCCATCCCTATTTCACGAAGCCTGAAGAAGATAAATGTTGAGTTTTGAGTAGCCATTCTTTTTTTTTTGCCCGCTCGATTTGCAAGCTGCTTCTTCCTGTTGGCTTTAGAGTAGAAAGTTCAAACACTGGTTTTCTTGATATATTTGGCTACCAGATGCATTAACGGGACTACCCACACAACGATGATTTGCGCTGATGCTAGAGCATCGCCCACAAACGAATCATATCACGAAAAATCATGGAATTGTTCCCGTAAAATCTACGAATCAGCGATGTTAAGACAGAAACGAGGAACCGCAGCAAATGCAGAGTTCAGCTAGCATTGATATTCCATCTCATCTTCTCATCTCTTAGAAGGAGGCAATTGAGCTCCAAAGTGCCATTGCTTCGATTCGACCTTCTTTGTATAATTTCACTGATAATGAGGAACAGGGAAGCAATAGATATTTCTTGACCATACTAGTCTTACCTGGCGACTCATTAAACAGTCCTCTTTCAATGTTTTCGCAGCACATCATTATGAACTCAGAGGCAAATACTTGTGGAGAAGCTTTATCCTTGTAGAAGTCTCACCTTCTACTTTTTCAAAACAATATACCGGCATTAATGGGCAACAAACTTGTACAAAGGAGTTTATTTTTAAGCAATGTCAACTGTAGGATTTCTGATACGATCCTTAGAAAGAATACGCGATTCTGACCTTATCTAAAAATCGCTTATCAGAATTGCTGTTTAAAGTCTGCAACGATCAAATGCACTTTTAGGTTTTACGAAATGGAAATTATTACATCCTTTTCGCCGTGGCTTCAAATACTTCTGAACAAAAACGTCAGAGTATTAATGTTCGAGGCCTTCAATTTTAGAAAATCTGTTGGAATATCAATTGTTGTTACAAGTTTAGACACGAAGTGTTAGAGTGAAATAACGTGGATGAGGTCAGTAATTTTTTAGTGCTCTGCAGCAACTGCTCCCTCCTAATAAGCTTGTCCTTCCAGATGGAGAGATGCAGTTTCAACGCGAGTGCCAAGTATTCAACTACACTACGAGATGTAGCACTGTCCACAACCGACTTTTAATGAATCTTGGCATTATTGGCACTGATGTTCAGTTGTTTTTCTCAGTTGGAGAGCAAAAATGGTATCGATCTCTTACTAAGCTCAGGATCCAGCGTTGTTGCCCTCGTCAAATCTTGGAAAAGTCGAGGTCACGCCTGAACAGCTAGTTCCTTGAAGTATGTTGTCAGATCTCGCACAGCTCCAGGTCCTGGTTCAACGTCATGTGCCATTTAGGAGTGATGATCACAGAAGGCAGTGTACCGATTACCTACAATCTTCCTCCATGATCCAGTATCTGAATCAGTTACAAAGATATTCGCTGATTTCAATAGTCTGCAATTGACTAGGCAACTGCAAGCAAAACAATGTTTGAATTAAGTTTTCGGCATAAACTAAGCTAAGTGTTTTGAAACAGTTTTTGTCTCGTAAGGAGCTATCATTTAGTTCCTCATGTGGACTTAACATTAGAGGCGAGGACAAAGAGGTAAGTTAGATGAACGGAAGAAGTGAGCAAGAAGAAAGGAAAAAGCACTGAAAAATCTATCTACACAACTACGTGATAAAACGACATAAAAAGCGCAAATTTATATATGCAAAACAAAAAAGAAGTGGCAACAAACTTGACGATTCATTCAAAAATTACGATTAAAGAAGATTTCTTCCGTTCATATTGCAATAACCACATTAGCGCCACTTCACAAATTTAAGTTTTTGCTTCTTCAATCATGTAAACGCATTTAGGAAGAAAATTTTTGCACGAGCTTTAGCAACATCGTTGCTCTACCGAAAAAACCGACCAAGCAGTGAGGCCTCAGAACGAGGAAAACCTTCAAAAACGATCAGCTGAGCAATGGCGCCCCGAGTTGATCTTCCTAGAAGCTGGACAACTTCTCCGAACCTGAACAAACAAAGTGACCTAGAAAATTCGGCATTTCAGAAGACTGCTGTTGTTGGTTGCCTTTGGAGTTGCAACTCAGCAAAAGGATAAAGATACAGTCATATAATTGCCAATTAGATCTAAATAAATCGATGCATAAGAGAATCCGGCTTTTTGCATACTAAGTTCTTGTTGTTTGGCAGTTTTGGCTGCAGCTTACGAAAACTTAAGTTAAGAAACTTATCAAATTTACCGTCAAAATTTCGTCAAATTTACCGTCAATAAAGAGAGGTAAAAATTACCGATAGAAATGTAATTTAAGTACATGCGCATAAAGAAAACAAAGTAACAATCAACAAAAGAAGGGAAATGCGGAATATGGAGGACACCCGAGAAATTTCCGACCAGGAAAGCAAATGAGTGACCAGGAAACAGGATTCCATTCAGACAGCCAGACTCCCGAAAAAAAAAACTCACATTGAAGGGCTGGAGTCCTTTCTGTTTAAGAGAACGACCATGGCTTGCACGGGCGGAAGAAGGTTTCACTTTTCGGCATCAGGCTACGTCCTAGATGTAGGCCTTTTTATGCAATTCGCCGGATTATTTTTGTATGGTTTTTGAATAGCCGTGCAGAGATCCGAGATCCGTGACTCCATGAAGCGGAAGAGATCACTCTCCCGAAGGTACTCTAGGGAGGCAAACGGATCAACGTGTCCTAAGAGATTTGCTCCTGGAAGGGATGACAAAGTCATCTCGGGGTTGTCTTCACCAAGAGCAGAACTATGGCTTTTCTGCCTGCAATCTCACAATTTTTTATTATAGAAGTTTTTTCCTTGCTTTATTTGCTTTATAAATCGCGCCTACGTTACTTGTGCCATAAAATTTCTTAGTGTTTCCACATATTTTCGGCGACTTTGTGAAAAAGGACTCGCCAAGCTATAAAGTGGAGTTCAAATAGTATTAAAAACCCCTATACACATGGTATGAAAAAGGATATCGAATTCCAATCCAATAGGTCTTTCATGCAAACGAGGCTCATTCAGAGGATTTATAGTTATCCGCCCTCGATAGAGCAAGTCTCCGACGCATCCATCTAGCAGAACCCTTCTAGCAGCCCCCAAATACGCACCAAAAGTCTGCTGCATAATTAGTGCCCCTGCCACCTGCACCGTTTTGTTTCAGTGTAAGGTCATATAGCTTCAGCACAGTATCTCCTCTTCGATAGTACACGGCTAAAAAATTTATTGTGTGAACAGAAGACGACAGCAGGGCTGCTCTCCTAGGTCTGCATAATACAGCAGTCGGTGGCCCTAGCTGTCATACTGCGGCAACGTAACCTTATAAACCTGTCATTATCACAAAGAAAAGCGCGTGACAGCACTCTGCCAACTGGACGACCAACTGGCCGCTCCAGTCAGATAATAAATTATTATGCCAGATACTGTCTTTACATTGTCCAAGAGGAAATCAGCTTAATCCGACTTCATAAGATGACAGCATGTCAATCCCGACAGTGGCGTCTTCCACTTCGTGTGACACGCTACCGCGCACTATCAACATTTATTGATGGAAACACAATATCAACAATCAAAGCGAAAGCTCTTCAGAGTTCTGAATCTAGGTGCGACATCGCTCTGGCGGCAAACAGTAGCAGAAACAGTCGAGCCACTACGTAGGCCACAGCGGATCACTGGTTTCCCTTCACTGAAGCTGGGGCAGCCTCTTTGTTGAAAAATTCTCGATAGCGTCGACGAAGGACGGCTTTCACAGTCCACGCGTGCCGGAATATTTTTTTTTGCTAAATAAAGTCAAACAAAAAGAAATGTTCCGGTGCTTACCCAACCAAAAGGCTTTGTAGCTTCCTGGCGCCTTACCGGGAATCGACGGGTTACGGCCACGCACCGTTTGTTGGAACACATTTCACAGGAATAACTCATTCTACTTAGAAAACAGTATTAGTTACTGTTTTGAAAACTCTACATTTTTTGAGAGATAGCGAGGGACCTTTGCGCAACAACGCTTTGCTTCAGCACACTATTATAATAATAAAAAACAGCCAAAGCATTTGGAGGTTCCAGCCTGAGTGTCATGAACGTCAGTGATAGCGTTCCTCCGTCGGGAGAGAGGCGAACGAAGGCTCGGCTTCATCCCGTAGATGAAGAACAGAAAGTTGTATTCCACCTGCATTTCCGGGACGATCTAAATAATCTCATCATAAAAAAGATTTGTTCATACTAATTTCAAACATCCACCTACCCTAAGCGAGTCCATGCCCTTCTGAAAACCTTCGTCGACCATCGCCCGGAAGATCGCTTGCTCATGTTCTATGTGGATTTGGAGCGAAACGGACTACTCCGACAAATCATAAAGCTGGTGACCCAGGTTCTCGATTCGGCGGATGTCCTCACGAACGCGTTGCCGATTCTCACAATTTGGACAAGCCTGAAGATCATCTGTAGCTATTCACATGTATTTCTTCTTTAAAAGATACAATAATAAAGAGCACCCCTACTTACCCACGGATCTCCCTCGATAGAGAGCCTTCGGGCTCTCTTGTTAAGAGGGATCTCGGGCCGCTTGTCGCAGGGCCACGTGGCACGTCCCCGGGTGGTGGATAGGGGAATTAAACGCGAACCAAATGCGACCGTGTGCTGCCCAGAGACGCAGGTGGGATGCAGGGGATGGACTCCTTGCTCCTGCTGTGTCGGGTCGATGCGTTCCTTGTGCGTGGGAGCGGCATGTTCGTGCACAGTGTGCGTGGATGTGTCCGTGACTGTGCGGATTGTAACTGTGTCGGCTCGGCCAAAAGCTTGCACTCGGTAGACTGGGAGTACATGTAAGGCGATTCGAGGCCGCCTTAAGTCTCGCCCCGTCCCTTCGGGCAGTCTGGCTGGCTGCCCGGAGTACCCCGCCCGCACGACAGAGCCTGACTAGCTACCCGTGTTGTATTCCAGTCAAACACAGCAGCACTAAAGGGCCTCATTCCCCTGACCCCGAAAGAGCCCCCATTTCTGCAGCGATGGGAAGGACGAGTACGGAGAGGCTGCTAAAATCTCAGGGCCTAACCAGGCTGCGCAAACTGAGAAGGACTAGGATGACGATCTGTACTTACAACGCCCGCACGCTTGCGTCCGAAGCATCCGTCGAGGACCTGATGATGCAAGCCAGGAAGATTAGATTAAGTACGACGTCATCGGACTGACCGAGACGAGAAGACACCACCCCCTACACGCCGCCTACGACTCCGGAGAAGAACTGTTCCTCGGAACATGCGACAGCAGGGGAGTAGGCGGCGTTGGTGTCCTCGTCAACACGCACTTGGCCATGAACATCGATTCGTACGAGTCTCTGACAAGCCGAATCGGACGTCTGCGACTGAAGCGATGTGGCTCCGTGCCAGCCTTGACTGTGTTCGTCGCGTATGCCCCAACATCCGACTACGACGACGAAGACGTCGAGGCCTTCTACGTGGAGCTGGAGAAGTTCTATAAGGAAGATCACACCTTCTACAAGGTGATCGTCGGCGACTTCAACGCCAAGATCGGGCCACGAAGGTCGCCGGAAGAACTTCACATCGGAACCCACGGTTTGGAGTGGAACGAGCAAGGTGAAAGGCTGTCTGAGTTTATCATGTCGACCAAGACCATCCATGGAAACTCGCAGTTCCAGAAGCCTCCCTCCCTACGATGGACCTGGGAATCCCCCGGTGGCCAGTTCCACAACGAGATCGATCACATCATCTTCAATCGCAAGTATTGCCTGACCGATGTCTCCGTTGTCCCCAAGTTCTACACGGGATCGGACCACCGCCTCCTTCGCGCGAGGTTCCGCTTTTCGCGTCAAGGAGAGAAGGCCGCGAAGTTCAAGAAGAGGAATCCCAGAACGACCATCAACTGGGATCTCTACACCTCTCTTGTCGGCCTTTGGGAAGATGCCGTCATGGACAACGTCGACGAGGAATACGATCGCTTAGTGCACCATCTCCACGATAGTGCCAAGGGAGCCGAGAGCTTGAAGACCACCAAGAGACGCCTGTCTCCGGAAACTCTCGAGCTGATACGCCAGCGTGGAGCAGCACGAGCGTCAGGCAACTACTAACTAACGTCCGAGCTTGCAAAGCTATGCAGAGCGGCGATAAAGGAAGATCTCAAGGAGAGAAGGGCGGAAGTGTTGGCTGAAGCAGCAGAGGCAGGGCTGAGCATCCGCAATGCCCGCCGGAACTTCGCCAACTTCAAGACCAAGATGACCGCTCTCCGACGTCCTGACGGAACCATCACCTCTTCCAGAAGGACCATGGAGAAAGTCATCCACGACTTCTACTCCGATCTCTTCGTTAGCCACATCCACCTGCCCCCTGCCATCTTCCGCAGGATGGATACGTCGTTCCCCCTGTTCTCCCTTCCGAGATCCGACAGGCCATCTCGTCGGTGAAGAAACGTACAGCACCCGGTTCTGACAGGATCAGAGCTGAACACCTGAAGAACCTCCCGCCAGCGCTCATTAACACCCTGGCGCGGCTCTTCACACGCTACCTGTCCGAATACAAGGTTCCATCTCAGTGGAAGACCAGCAAGACCGTTTTGCTGTACAAGAAGGGAGACGTGCACGACATTGGCAACTATCGCCCGATCTGCCTGTTGTCCGTAGTCTACAAGCTGTTCACTCGAGTCATCCTGAATAGGATTAGTAGAACGCTGGACGAAGGACAGCCATGCGAACAAGCAGGATTTCGGAGAGGATTCAGCACGATCGACCACATACACACCATTACGAAGCTCATCGAAGTGTCGCGAGAGTACAAGCTGCCGCTGTGCCTTACGTTCATTGACCTGAAGAAGGCATTCGACTCCGTCGAGACTGAAGCGGTCATGGAAGCCCTACTCACCCAGGGCGTTCCTACTCAGTACATCAGAGTCCTTCGAGAGTTGTACAGTGGATTCACGACCAAGATCTCACCATTCTACAACGACGTCGTCATTGACGTGAAGAGAGGGGTTCGACAAGGGGATACCATATCCCCGAAGCCCTTCAGCGCCACCCTCGAAAACGTCATGCGCGAACTAGAATGCGAAGACATGGGAGTGAAGGTCGACGGCCGGCAACTGTACCATCTTCGCTTCGCTGACGACATCGTGCTCATAACCCCGAGCATCAGTCAGGCGGAACGAATGCTGGCCGACTTCGATCGTGTATGTGGAAGCGTTGGACTGCAGCTGAATCTTACGAAGACGATGTTCATGAAGAACGGATGGGTTTCTGATGCCCCATTCTCGCTCAACGGAACGAACATCTCCGAATGCTCCAGCTATGTGTATCTGGGTCGCGAAGTCAACATGACCAACGACCTAGCACCAGAGCTGAGCAGAAGGAAACGAGCGGCTTGGGGAGCTTTCAAGAGCGTCGAAGAAGTCGTGAAGAAAACGAAGAACGTCCGACTCCGTGCCCACCTATTCGACTCCACTGTTCTTCCTGCCCTAACATACGCCTCAGAGACCTGGGCTATACGAAAGCAGGATGAACACGCGATCAGCGTCGCGCAGCGTGGAATCGAGAGGACGATGCTCGGAGTGACACGACTCACGCAAGTGAGAGAAGGCCTCCAGAGTTCCGAGCTTCGCCGACGTTCGAGGATCAGAGACGCTGTCGCATGGGCCAAGTCGTCGAAAATTAGGTGGGCCGGCCACGTAATGCGATTCGCAGACACCCGCTGGACGAGAGCCGTCACAGATTGGATTCCGCGGGATGTCAAAAGAACACCAGGACGCCCACCAACGCGTTGGTCGGACTTCTTCGTGAAAGCCCTGAACGACCGATATGACGCTCTTCGTGTCCCTCGAGCGAGGAGGATCCATTGGACCACTCTGGCACGCGACAGGTACGAATGGAGACGCTGCTGGCGCCCGCTCGAGCAAGTCGATGATCAACGGGACGACAGGTGATACAGGTGATACCCCTACTTACAATGTCCCCGTCGCTCGCTCTTCGGACGTAGTTCCTTGCTTAGGGAAACCGCTCATATTCTAGAATTGCCATTATTATTTAACAAAAAAAAATAGCTAACAACTTTGAGCAGCGAATGATCAGGAATTTGCAACCTATTTATGCACTTTTGTTAAGGGAAGGAGCATCGAACAGTTCTCACAAGATAAATCACAAGTAAACAATCTGGCCACCTGAGTAAATAGTCTCGCAAAGGATATCACTCGCTCAAAAAAAGGAATCCAGTTCGATCGACGAGCCGATACACAGGAGCAACAACCAGAGGACTATCACCTCAACATTCTGATTTAATCCAGTCGGAATACAAAAATTATTTTCAAAAGTTTTATAGAAACACAGTTCAGACTACATTGTACTAGGTATACGAACAGGCTTGCAATCGTTAACACATTTCTAAAAAGCGGAGGAGCTCAGAACAAAATGACTAGATATGTGTATATATAAGTCAATAATAATAGTAATCCAATTTTCAAATGAACGCACCATCATACGCAAACACAACTAGTAAAGTTGACTCATACGAGAAACTTAGTATGACACTCCAAGGCAAATTATATATTTCTGCAATGAGCCACACAACGGACTCCAACCTTCGCCTCGTTAGCCTTGAACCACTGCGATAGGCGCACTAAAAGGCTTCAATGAGGAATGCCAAGGCTGGTGTTCGTAGGTGGTAAACCGGCTATCGACCAGGTGACATGGTGAATCTTTGGTACAACCAGAAGCTGCACGCACATATGTGTGTTAGGTAGTTGGCAAACGACCGGAGTGGACCTTAGAGCACTGTTTAGCTGACATTCTGTTCATAAGGAATAGACGAAATAGGTGGCGATACAAAGAGTTAAAACAATCCATAGAGAAAGCTTCTTTGTGCCTTGGTGTAAGAGGCAAAATCTATATCAGCAACTGCGATCGCTTTCTAGCTTCGGCGGCCTTCAATCGGATCAAGTTAATCCCTAGTTCTTGTAATCAAATTGAATCAAGCTCCTTTGCCGCGTAGAACGGATCATGTCTAGTTTTCAGGTCAAGGTCCGCACGTGGAAGTATTCAATCCTGGTAGCAATGAGAGTATAGCATCAATCAAAGTTTTACCTGGTGAAGATGTCCATAGAATACGCAACTGTGGAGGTTTGTTTGTCGTTGGTTTGCACTCAAACTGGGCATTCGAGTTTTTATAAGTGCTGAAAGTAAAAGATTTAGTCCTTAGCAGACGTTTGGAGATGCATCATAATCGGCGTTCAAATGCACTTCAATTTCAATTGCATACCTACTCACAGTGCCTAGCAAAACGGAGATCTAGTGCTGCCTAGTTGTGATTTGACGGGAGCTGACCTTTTTTATAGTTTTTTTAACGCATAAATTTATCTAAAATAGCATTAGAGCATAGAGCTTCTATACCATCTGCTCTATGCTCAAAGCAAATGTGTAGGGCATTGCTTTGAGTAATCTGAGTGCCACCCCACATCTCTCGTTCCTGATAGAGGAAATCTCCCAACATACGGCAACTTCTAACGACTGCTGGGAGCCCTCCACTATGCTCGACATATTGCTGATTATGAACACTTTTCTGGGCCTCGCACGCGCGAAAACGTCGATGTGCACCCAATATATTGTTACGCGGATGCCACTCGTGACTATGAACGAGGTAACATAATGGTAGGTCTGATCATAGTCGCAGTTGGCATCTCGTTCGCCTTCAATTTCGGTGCAGGACCTGAACTGCGCTCTGGCCGAGTCATAACGGGAGTAACTTTGGGAGGAGAGTTTCCTTCAGGACCGCGCTATATGTACGCGAATAGCGTTATACGTGACGCGTCTTAACCAGAGTTGATTTTATCAGCGTAAAGATAAGCTGGCCGGTTCTAGAGAAAATGGTACTATTGTACTTATGGTGCCCCATTCAATCTTGTTCAAAATAGGTCTACTAGGGGTAGTCTGCCATGGGAAGAACGAATATCATAGTGGTTTTTTGCGGAAATGCCATATAAGTCCGTTATATTAAGTTCGAATTGCCCAAGGCCTTGCGAAACAGCGCGCGCTGGTAAGAGACGCAGACACTCCGCCTCCTATCGATGCGCACTATTTCGCCGTCTCCAGTGGCTGCACTTGCATTCGCTGTATGTAGCTAGTCGCCGAGCCTGCACGCTGACCTCCCCCTCTCCCCGGGGAGACGGTTACCTGCGGCGGGGGGGGGGGAGGCGGTGTCTCTGCGTCCCTCACCAGCGCGTGCTAGTTCGCAAGGCCTTAGGCAATTCGAGCTTAATATGACGGACTTAGGGCCTGTTCATACTTCACGACAAGAGCGACTTGTTGCCCGTGCAAAATTTGCATATCGATTAAAACCGAGCGCGCGCCGCCGAAAAGTGTTCATACTCGTGCGCCGGCGCTATCGCTCCAGTCGCTCTTGTCGCTGCGTACGCCGCTCACGCCACGCGCGCTGCGCTCTCGATGCTCCCGTCGCCCATGCAAAACATGCGAATCGATTAAAACAGAGCGCGCGCCGCCGGAAAGTGTTCATACTCGAGCACCGGCGTTGTCGCTCTAGCCGCTCTTGTCGCTGCTGCCGCCTCTTCATACTTCCGCGCGCTGCGCACGCCACGCGCGCTGCGCTCTTGTCGATGCTGTCGCGAAGTATGAACAGGCCCTTATAAGGCATTTCCGCAGAAAACGACTATGATATTCGTTCTTCCCATGGCAGACTACCCTAGTAGACCTATTTTGAACAAGATTAAGTGGGGTACCATAAGTACAATAGTACCGAGAAAATATACGTTGTATCGAGAGTCGCCGGCACTATTGTACTTTCACAACTCCAAGGGTCGAGGAGAGGTCGAAAAAAGTTTTCGCCCAAACTTCGGCTAGGGAGTTATTTGGGGTGCTGATCACGAATTTGAGATCCTTTTTCAAAATTACGGCCGATTACGGTAGGTTACGACACGTACGGGTGACTAAGGCTGCCAAGGTCATGATCACAGATTTCGCCCAAACTTCGGCTAGGGGGGTTATCTGGGGTGCTGATCACGAATATGACATCCGTTTTTCGTTTTACGCTGGAGTACGATAGGTTACGGTAGGTACGGGTGACTAAGGCTGCCAAGGTCATGATCACCGATTTCGCCCAAACTTCGGCTAGGGGGGTTACTTAGGGTAGAACAAAAAACGCTGCGGGACCGCTTGCATGCTGTACTCACCCGTAGCATAACAGATAATCCCTATAGCCGAAGTTTGGGCGAAATCGGTGATCATGACCTTGGCAGCCTTAGTCACCCGTACCTACCGTAACCTACCGTACTCCAGCGTAAAACGAAAAACGAATCTCAAATTCGTGATCAGCATCCCAAATAACCCCCTAGCCGAAGTTTGGGCGAAATCGGTGACCATAACCTTGGCTGCCTTAGTCACCCGCACCCACCGTAACCTACCGTACTCCAGGATAGAATGAAAAACGGATCTCAAGTTCGTGATCAGCACCCCAAATAACCCCCCTAGCCGAAGTTTAGGCGAAATCGGTGGTCATGACCTTGGTAGCCTAGTCACATGTACCAACCGTAACCTACCGTAATCGGCCGTAATTTTGAAAATGGATCTCAAATTCGTGATCAGCACCCCAAATAACCCCCCTAGACGAAGTTTGGGCGAACTTCTCCTGGACCCGTTGAGTTGTGAAAGTACAATAGTGCCGAGTCGCCTCTTATCTGGAAGTGTTGTAACGGAAGGGGACTGCATTTTGTGCATCCAATCTATCTAGAAGTATAAGATTATTTAAGACTTCGTAACTGTTAGTAGGTGCGCATCTAAGCCGCTCTCGTAGTTTCACGCAGAAATAGTTGCGTTGCACACCCTAAAGCGATCCTGAGAAGTTCTTATATTACGGTTATCCTACGGACAGCAAGTATTCTAGGAGGAGTGCTGGTTTTGGGGGAGCGGTCAATTACGTTTGTTTCGGATTCGCTTTTATTTGCCGGAGATGAACCGGATGTTCCCACTTCATTCTATTTTGATGATTATCCGCTTGATGTTGCGGTTCTTGACGGCGAGGTGACTTTCATTCTTATTTGGTTTTCTTATTTTCTCGCCTTATTGTGATATTTTACAGATATCTGTTCTCTTTGGATCCTATTCAGTAGCATGCTATAAGTACACAGTAACGCCCATCAAACTTACATTACTGGAACATGTTCGGTCGGAGAGATTTGCACTCATGTATGTTTATTTTCCACTACATTTCTGATAACAAGCCAGTGGATGCTTAGTGGATGCGTTGTGATCTTTCAGCATAAGCTGTGTGTTAATCGGCTCGTCGTGGAGTGATCTGGTCGTCGTTGCTGGTACAACGGATGGCGAGATTTTGGTTACCGTACCCTCCTCAGGGCCTCTTATCCGCGCCAAGTTCGAAGGTCACCGAGTACGTTCTAGCTCCTAGAGCCTTTATTAATTAGTGGTATATTACTTTCTGTAGGGCATGATTTTTGGTCTCGACCTGGACAACAACAAGCTGTACTCCGTTGCCGATGACCGTTGCCTATGTGTATGGGATGCAGGAATACTGAGACGCTTATCGAAAGGCACAGCTCCGGTCGAGTAGGTTCTGCCCACTTTCCTGACAATTCTGTCCTGAGTAAGGCCCACTCCTTTTTAGTCTGCTAATTAACTTTGAACTTTTACGTCCATTTAATTAATACACAGCTGAAAATGGCATAGTGCCTTGGCCAAGGAATACGAAATTTGAATTATATATACTTCTTTCTTTGATCGTCTTCTGACGGTACAGTTCTGAAGTAATTCTATGTTAGACTCGCGACTAAAAGTACCGATGTAGCGATGAGTTTAAATGCTGGATAATATTTAGAAAAACTACGAAGAGGAAAGCATCCACTTGTTCGGCGTTTATTCGATATTGAGGCGCAAATATGGTGCCGGGGTGGGAGTCGGTGGATGCAAATGCTCACGATTTCGGGGGCGGGGACAATGGCTGCGGCTGCCGTTTCGGACGAGTTGCTAGCCGTTGCGGGAGAACGCGGCAGGCTGTTTTTCGTCGCGTTGTCTCGCGCCCTCCGCGCCACCATGTTCTCTGCACGCAGCTCGCTGTCTGAGGGCGGCAGCAGAGTCTTGCGGGTGCCGCGGACCCGCCATGACAACGGCGGCTGGTGCGGCGCAGCGAGGGTTACTGTACGCAATACTGCGTACTTTTGCCGGCTGAAGCACTGAAAAGATCGCGATTTTTATTTGTTTGATAATGTTGATGCTGCTTACATGAGACATATATGTGTAGGTCTGTGAGTTTCTCAATTATTTTTGTCGCATCGCTTACAGGTGTGAAACTCCATGCAAACAGAAATTTTGCTATCAATCGAATAAAAATCGCGACGTTTCGGATGAGAGCTTGGTGTCATCCTTTCTTTCAAAAATAAAAAATGGCCGCCTTTCCGCTCCTCAAACTAGTTTTAAACCATTATTTTTTCCTCAAAAATAAGAAATTTATAAAATCTCAAACAAGGTGTTCAATTATTGGGCATGGGAATTAAAACTTTAAAGAAAATAATATTAAAATTTTCCTCGAACAAAAAATTATACTATTTTCTTTTTTGGAGAGTTTATATTAGTTTAATGTAGAAAGAGCCCGCTTCGATTTGGAAGAATTTGCTTTGATTTCAAATGTCCTGGGCTAGCTTAGAGAAGAACGTAAACACAGCAGCTACAGCACTTTCATAATTCATTTAGGATATTCCCATGTCGAACAAAAATCTGGTGCCGACTTCAGTGCATTCAACCTACTTATACAACTAGGTAGTATACGTGAGCTCAATGGCGATTTCGTGAAGAACTTTTTCTGACCATGAGTGCAGTAAATGTGAATTCTGATCCAGCTTAAAGCGCGAGCTCAAGAAAAGTGTGCCTTCACTACTTTGCTCCTCGCTGTTGTTGAAAAATTGAAAATGTTGACACTTAGCAATTTTACTCGAGTACTTGAGCTTTTAAGCACTTCTTTCATTGACCTGTTTCATAGCTGCAAAAGGGCATTCAATGGCAACATTAAATGATCTGCTCATCAATAACGAGTACTTCTTTAAAAGTTGTTCAGTACCGCTGTATAGGTAAAGGATAGAGCTTTTTGCTAATCACTCCACCAACCATAATGCTAAGGGGTCAGTTTTAACACAGGTAATGACTGGTTAAGGTTTATCGACTCAAGCGGAACCGCAGAACGAACGATTCTGGGCTCAGATGCGTATGTGTGCAAGTGGATAGCAGTCTTGACCCGTGCTCGCATAGCCGAGAGCAATCGATTCCTTCTGCAACCCATTGGAACTCATCCTTACCTGGAGGTTGAAAATAAAAATGAATGAACAATTAAGAAGACGAGAATGCTCAGAAAAGAGGAAAACACGTGAAGACCACATATCAGGTTCCGGCGTGGAGTTTGATTTTTGACGAAAAGTTACGAACAACATTTCCTGATCAAATTTGACAGGACCTCTGCTTCTCTCCTCCACAGTATCACTTCTTATCTGTTTTGATTTTCTCAAAGCTCAGCTTTGTTTCCTTAAGGCGACATGTTACGAACGTAGAATTGATTCCCTAAAGCCTCAAATGTTTTACAGTTGAAAACAAAAAATTCTAGGGACACTTCTAAAATCAGTCAGGACGGATTCAATTTTTGCCGATTTTTGTATAATGCCCTGACAGAACTCATTTCTTCTACTTGAACTTTCTTCTACTTGACTTGGATCCGAAACTGTACTCTAGAAAAATCCGAGGGCCTGACCTGTCACAGAAACAAATTTTTCTTGCTGAAGTAGGCAATGAAGTGCAGTGAAGCTTGTAGCTCACACAATTTCGAGCTCCGATTATTACACCGTAAAAAATGAAGTTTTTCTCCATTCAACACGGCTAGAGAGTCATATTCGAAATCTAGCTTCGGCCGAGATTGTTATATATCTTTAATCCTGACGGCTGACGTTTCGGCGTTGTCGCCTTTTTCTTTTTCTTCCTGTTGGTTAGAAACACGGCTCTGCTGCCTCATAACTATCATCCCATTTCTAAGTTTGTAGCAAAAAAACGCCCTACCACGTCTTACCAACGTAATACAGTAGAAGATAGTAATATCCAAAGGGTATGACAGTGAAAATTCAGGAACAAATTCGAACGATTCCTCACCAATTTTGAAAACACAGGCTGCATGGGGCGGTGCAAACACGCGCCGTTGTGAGAAATCAAACTCAGACCCGGTCTGAGTCATGCCACAGAGCTTTTTTTTGTGCGCAAAGAATGAAGCATATTTTTAAAAAACAACCGAGAGCATAATTATTGCAACCATCAAAAACGGTACCTCTTGCAAGGATAGAAATAATAATACTACTTGCAATCAATTTCGAATGTTTCCGAGAAAGGAGAGTTCCCGAGAGTACTAAATACGTTACCACAATCTGCTGACCTTGACAAGCTCAGTGTATAATGTATAATCTGACGGAAGATAACGAAGATCTTCCCACTTGAATTTAGTCAGAACATATGAAAAGGGTCCCAGAAGGTTATTAGAAGCGTCATCTTCTCACGTCTTCACTGGACTCGTAGTTGACGCCTCGGTCTGGTCGACTCGTTTCTGCTCCATCATCCCTCTCTAGCAATCTTCAACGCTCGACAGTAACCCGGAACCTCACTGGACCGACGCTTCCCAAAGAACGATTGGATCTATTGTTCCATTCTTTAACCTTCTGAATCGCCACCCTTTCTTTTGGGCGTTAGGAACTTTACTTTCATACCTTCAATTTAATAAGAAACTGATTTCTTCTTAAAAACAAATTTGAATTTGAAAAATCTCCTCCTTCGATTTTTTAAAGATGTCGCAAAGGCAATCTCCCAAAATTTGAACGATGCCATCAAAAGAAATTGGAACGTAGCCACTTCAAAGCGACAAGCGCTCTTTTGCTTGGACTACTTTTCTCGATCTTGCAAGGGAGAAAGTAGTGGACATCGTGCTTTGAGGAAACACCAGTAATTTTTTCTAATAAGGTTAGAAGAAAGGTTTTGGAAGCCTACTCAGGTATGGAACAATTCGTCCAACGTCATTTCATCAAAAATATAGTCTTCATTAGTGACCTTTACGAAACAAAAAAAAAAACAAAAATTAAAAATACTTGGTCTTCTACCGACTAATCACGATCAATTAATCAAGGAACGAATGTGGAACATTGTTTGTACAGACGAACCCGCCCGTGATAGCGGCATTGCCAAAGTTTTAGAAACACTCAGTAACCAAACTCAAACTGTTAATTATGTCCGACCTAACTATCGCAGCAACGAGAGCTCATCTAGGTGGCACAATCAGCACGGTAATAACGGTGGGGAGTATTTTCAGCTGTAACGGCAGTTCTCGTTTACGCACGCCACCGCCTAGAAATCAACGAGATTCATCATCAAGATATCTAGTGAATTCAATCGGAAAAATCCCGACGGGAGACTATCGAAATGGCCATTCCTAGTTCCTCTTAGTAATATTGGTCACTATAACATAAGCCTCTACCCAGTATGCAGTTTCTTACCAGCTGTGTGCTGCAGGTAAATTAGCGGCTAGTTGCGTTCTTGGAATCTATCGCCTGCACGGATGCTGCCAACATCTCAGAAGTCTTCACTACCTCTGTATAAATCTTTGTGGAAAAATCAGAACCACATCTGATCCTGAAATTCATTGCTTTATTAAACGCAGGTAAATATGCGCTTTATCATACCTTCACATTTCATTTTCAGCAAATAGTGAGGAGGAGTCAACGATCTCAGTTCCACCAAAACCTGCCTTATAATGTCTCAAACCAAGAAATACTTAGGAATCCCATTAGAAAAGTTTTCACAAGACGTATAGCTCCCAGAATGATATGCACTTCTCCTATCCATGGTTATTCGAAGAAAATGCGCTTCGTTTTTATGGAGCAAATCCAAATCGCTACGTAAAGGCCCACACACTTTTGCTTCTCCCAGCAAATTCTCAATTTTCTCCCTAGAGTAACATTTCTAAATTCGCAGTATACATCCAAACACAAGGAGCTCGCGACCATAGCTCTTTTTGACACATCTTCATCTCTCACCATAGTTTCGAAGTCCATTATAGATAAACTTCGGCCACTTTACAATGCAGCGTCGTTCCCCGACGAATCGAACGGGTATTACGCCGTTACATAGAAGAGATGATTGTGGCGCTTACCACAATTAACATACTTTTAGACAAAATTTCAATCAATCATTTTACTCGTCAAACATTTTTAAACCACACAGCTGTGAGTACGATTGATTCTCTAGAACCAAATATCATTCCCTTTATTTAAATGCCTCTGCGACACAACAGCCCTTCGACCATAACGTCTTTACCGATACTGTTAGCACAATCATGCCGAAATGGTGGGGTTTTTTAATTTGCGACGAACTCGAATCTTGCTACTCCTCGGAGTTGAGGAAGGCAAGACCCTCTGTTGCTCGGGATGGGCGGGTACTCTCACCCTTCGTATTTTTAATTCCAAGCAACAATTGTCCTCGAACCCTAATCGAATGGCATTCGCTAGAATGGAAATGGATTGGGACTCCGTTTTCCCAGTGCATCCTGCTGAAGAAGACAACCGGACGAGAACAAATGGGTGCGTTCCATACTGCAAATAGATACTGCAAAGGATTTGCCCTTTTTTCATGCAACGAACCAGTTTTTCTCTTAGTGAACAAGTCCTCATAAATGAAAAAGTTCTAAGCGATCAATAACACACTTTTCCAATCTCTGACGAAAGTATGAAAGGTGTACCGTAGGCCTTGAAGGACTTTGAGGAAGATATGAAGAACCGATTACACGCAAAACTACTCAAAATGCCATGCCACTCTAAATAAAAAAAAAATTAGGTTTGTTCCCCACCCCAATCAAAAACCATATCGCATTCCACTAGAGAAGTAAATTAAATCGAATGACAAATAGGAGAAACGCTTCATACTTGCCTCGAGCCCAGTATAAGCAAGTTTGCATCTCCAATTGTCCTCGTCAAAAGGCCTAAATAAGGATCAGTGGCATTTTAAGGCAGACTATCGTAATCATTGCCATCACAGAACGAGAACTACTGCATGCCGCATATATAGGTCATAGTTGATCTAATTGTGGTAACGAAATCCCCCCCCCCCCAAATTAGACTTTGAAAGCGGATTTTTCCAAATTACATTAATACCTTATATGAAAACACACGGCTTTTTGACCATTTTTGGGACTATACCAATTTACCATCATCGCACATGGACCAAAAATGGCACCAGCTACGTTGCAGTACGTAGCAAATAATTTAGTGAGGAACCTCAATTCGTGCTGATTCGCCTATATTGACGATATCATCATTGCAAGCTCGTCTATATATAACATAAAGTATTTGAACGCATCGAAAACTTTGGAATGAAACTCACCCTAAAAAACGCTCTTATTTTGAAAGAAGAGATTCAGTATATCGGAGTGTTAATAAGTAAATCTGCATCCCGCCACAATCCATCAAATGTGGCAAGTTCTTTCCAAATACCCCAACCCTCCACCATCAAAGCGATAAAACCTCTTTTAGGGGCAGCATCACACCTCGTTTTATTCCGCGATTTCCACCCATCTTGGAACCATTGAACTCTTTCCTTTGATGTGCACTTTATATGGACAAAAGCACCACGTTTTCGTGGACAACAAGGGAGTGAGGTTATCTCGTCAGATTAACATTTTCTCCTCTTCCTTGTTAGGGCATTTTTGTCCCTGAGGGAGGTTAGTGTCCAATTACTGTTTTTTTAGAACAAAACTGAACTTGTTTTGATGAGTTTTGTGTATTGGACTAATCCTACGAAAAAAGGGACTCCAAAGTTGGGTATGAAAAACGATGATAGAAACTAGTAACACAACCAATTAAAGGTAAGGTAAAAATTCTACATCCGTTTCGCTCCTGCCCTTATACGGATGCAGAAAACAGAAGAAAAAGAACATAAGAGCTTCCCCGAAACTCCTCAGTAAGTAGGGAAGCTCTTAAGAATGTATTAATGAACTAACAAACCTGAATCACTTTCCCTTCGTCCTTCTCGGAGCGTGGGACTTCTGTCCTGTAACGAGACGAATCATACGAGTGTATAAAGCGGTGAAAGAAACGCGACATTATAGCGAAAAAACCACTGTATGACAAGGAAATAAACAAATATGAAGGGGAGCTGATAAAGAAAAGATGCTAAGTCAACAAGAAAGAGAAGAAAACGAAAAAGGTAGTAAGTAGTATGAAAATAAGAAAATTTGAATTTGCGTACGCAGCGTGCGATGCAGCAGTTCCTCAGCGGCGCGGCATATGTTCAATTGGAGCGCATAAACGTACTGAAGAAGAGTGTGATTGACCAAAACCAAGGCCGCTAGCGTACGCAAACACAGAAATTAAGTATAAAAGTGGTTCGAAAGAATATAAGTAAAGGTTAAAATATATTGAATAAACACTATGAAGAAAATAACAATAAGCAAGGCAACCAATGAAGCACGAGCTAAAACTACATGTTATTGTCATTGTTGATATAATCAGGCAGTTTAGGTCGATTTAAGAACAATTTTTTGACCTGGTTTATGCCATATTTAACCCCTTTATTTCTGTTAATAAATCTGAAAATACTACTGAGGATAGTGTTGTTACTATAACCGTTGTCACGTAGTGTTAATAAGTTGAATGACACGTTCAAGGAAATCTTTCAAAGAAGATACATGTTCTAGATATACGTAATAGTTCAGTCTAAATAACAGCAACTTTAGTATTAATAGAAAGCAACGATTTAGAGTGAGGTAGGCGTTTAACTTTAAAATTGAAGGTGTCCGTTTTATTGTATAGCTTGGTGTGGATACTATTGTTTTCAATCCAAATAGCAAGATCCAAATAATTACAATGAACTTCACTAATATTCGTGACCTCCAAATTTATGACATTGTTATAAATACCTTTTAATAAATTAAAAATATGATCCTTATTGCTGTTATGTGTAACTATGATACCATCCATATATCAATATGGTTTAAATACAAATGAGTTTTGAACGTTATCAATAGAAAAACTATACTCAAAGTAAGACATACTAAGATCAGCCAATAATGGTCTGAAATTGCCACCCCTTGAGGCATCCCAAGCTTTTGTTTAAACAACACCTTTGCAAAAGTTGTTATTTAGTACAAACATAAAAAACATGAACATAACATAAAAAATTAACTCATGTATATTATAGGTACGTGTATATTGGTGTTACTGTCATTAGTATATGACCGCTCGATCTCTGGCACCTCGCATCCAGTGAGGCAGACGCCGCTCTCAAAAAGAGAGAATGAGTCTGCCCATCGCGTTGGCGGTCGGTCTCCCAGTAGTCTCTTCTGGTTTCTTGGGAGCCATTCTGTGACACGGAGACTCCACCTATCGTCCTTTCGTTAAAGCAGGTGTCCGGCCCAGCGATGTTTGGACTTCTTCATGTACTGCAGTGGATCTGCTAATTGCGACTTCTCCCTTAGCTCCGAGCTTCGTAGGCCTTCTTGCCATTGCTGACGAAGGCTTGTCCTTAGAAGGCATCTCTCCAGTGCACGATGCGTAGTTTGCATCGCTCTGGCGATTGTCTTGTTGTAGGGCCAGGTTTCCGTCGCGTAACACATCGCAGGCAGTACAAAGGCGTTGAATATCGAGGCCCAGAGGCCAGCATCCTTGACCTGATCGGTGACCTCGCGAAGCGAACTGAAAGTCACCCATGGTGCCCGTCTCCTGCGGGCGATTTCAGGAGCGAGGTCGTTACCCATTTTCAGCTCTCTTCCCAGATAGACGTAGGAGTCACTCCAAACATTAGTCGAATAGAGAGAATGCTCGCTGAGTTCGATCGTGTATCGCGCCAATATTCTACGAAAATCGTGTTCATGAGTAATCGGAGAGTTTCTAATGCCCTTTCGCTTTCAAAGAAAAAGAAGAACGAGCACCTCCGACTATTCTAGCCACGTGTATCTAAGTTGCGAATTTAGCATGGCAATACCTAGTGCCTGCGCTATTCAGTCTGTACGTCTGTACCTCTACACGTGTTTTTTGTCATTTTTAAAAGCAGTTTTGCATGGCTGCAGATGGAATAACATACCCCACTTTTTCAGGGTGCATGCGATTGGGAAGTGTAGTGTAGAGGCTATGTTGAATTGAGAACATCCAAAATCGATGATCCAGAAATTGTTTGGAGTCATAGAGAATGCCTCCTCTATTCTCATGCAATACTTTATGTTACTCCATATATTACATTCTGAATACCCCTTCAATTGCATGGCTTCTCTTCTGCTCTATCACTCTGATGATTCATTTCTTTTCTCTCATTTTCATTCATTCTTCTCTCTTTCTTTTCTTTCTTTTCTCATGGTGATTCATTTTCGTAATTGACCGTAAGCTAACCAGTTCACTGATCAGCTTCAGCATGAAATCTATCTGTGCTACAAATATACCACGGAATTAAAATTTTGGGGAGTGAAATTCCACTTCCCTCAAATGCAAATCTATATGTAAATGCTGACCAGATTACCAGTAAAGCAACCATCGTGACACTATGGACAAGTGCATAGTGTGACTAAAGTTCTCGTCCCTCACAACGTGTTCTGGAGCGTGAGGTTGAGGGGCATTCGTGTGCTAGGGCCGATATAAATCTAAGGATTAAAAAGTATTTTCACTTGGCGTCGTGTCATAGCGTGCTGGCGGGTTTTTAATACGACTACAGCATCTATACAATCCAATATATTCTCCAAAACTTACCAGGTGGCTACATAGCATTCCTGGAATAAATGAGCCGTTTTTGTATAGATGGAGCTCCCAACAATCGTTGACGTGGGCGAGTCTATAGAGTAACGGAGATCAAGCGCACGTTTGTAGCGTTCTTTTTGTTGACTAATCCATTGTCCGCCTCGGATTCTTCATACGTGCAATCAGAGCAAGTCGTATTTTATAAAATTTCACACCCAAGAGCTGTCCCAATTACAGATGAGTCATATTCAGTGCTATGCTGCGAAGGAACCTCGTCCACTCCCACAGCCGGGTATCGCCGTACTCCCAGCATATTTCTTGTTTAAGGAGCGGCCGAATGAAATGCTGAACACAGCTCTTTCTTCCATTTCTCTTCTTTTCGTTTCTTTTTTTCTTGTTTATTTTGCTCCCTCTCTCCCTCTCTCTTTGATTCATGATCTTACACATCTCTGCCGTTTATCTCTGATTAGGTCAGCACTGCCATCAGAAAGTGCCTGAGGAGGACGGGATTAGATGAGTCGGTAATTCCTACGGAATTACCGCCCTGTAGCCTGAAATGCCGGCTGGTAAGAAACCGCATTTACGACCGCCTTTGCGTTACCCCTAACTGTGTAGTCTGTCCGGCTGGTAAAGAGGGAGATTGCGCCGTTTCTGGGACAGTCTACAGAATCACCTGCCACAACTATGGTGAAAGGTATATCGGTGAAACCTCTCGCCCACTCCATGTACGCGCCAAAGAACACATGGAGAGCAAGCAAAGGTCGCGAGTTTCCACTGCACTGGGTGGCCACAGGGTCAACGCCGACCACGGAGAGGAGTTTGTGGTCATTTGAAATTTTAGCGCGTGAACCCCAGACGTCGGCGTGGAAAGCCCTTGAGGCATTCTGGATACAGGCTACTGACTCAAAAATCAATCGGATGGGGAAGTGCCTATTTATAACCCGGGAGCTCAGGCCATATCTCCGGCTAGCATTCTAGTCAGGGTACGGTCTTCGTTGGTACCCTCACGAGCACTACTCCTGATCGCCTGGCGATCCTTGGTTAGGTGAGGTCGATTGCTGTCTCCTTCTCATCTTGTGTACGTCTAATTGGTCTCAAAATCCAGTAGGGTTGAGGAGACCCTTGGTCGAGTGGTCACACTTAGGTTTGTTTCCTTTCAGGCTCTGAAGAAGGGGATAGGGAAAAGGCTTACGCCGAAACGTAAGCCCAATAAACGCTGTTACCAACCTCGCCTAGAGTTCAAGGAACAACTACTACGATTTCGTCATCTCGTCTAGTATCAACAAACTGCCAATGAATGAACAATGCTTGACTTGCTAGGCTTTCTGTTAGGTGATTGTACTTCCTTCATCAGTTATGCTCCGACATTTGGTTTGTATTTCCCGGCTGTTAAGTACAACACGATCTTCGAGTACTACAAATGTAAGAAAGTGTTCAAAGTGTACTTTTGCATTCGATATCACATTTATCGTTTTCTTGAGGCTGTTGTCTCCAAACGTTGTTCCGCTGCCACAACAACTTGATATGCGAGAACGCGCTTCTGAAACAAAGCTCTCCCGACTGCTTATCCCGCTATTTTAGAAAAAAATTAACTCAAATTTTCTAGGGCTACGATTTTTTACCAAACTTCGTTTGTCCCTTAATTTTGTAACCGGCGGAGTTCGCCACATTGCGTACACAAACCCTACAGTACCGGACATGTCTTTTGGTCATTGGCCGAAAAAGCCGCGCCGGCCAACATAGGCCGCTTTGGAACGCTCCAAAGCGGCCTATGTTGGCTGGCGCGGCTTTTTCGGCCAATGACCAAAAGACATGTCCGGTACTGTATCTCTGCAACTTTCGAAGACTAATCGTAAGCGGTTGGTTGTTTACTAATGTTCACCAGTACTTCACTACTATCTGTGGGCTAATTAATTTCTAACCATCCACTTACAACGAAACTTTTCGTTCTCCAAACTTGGGCTGTTCTATTACCCAAAGTCTGCTCATAATCAAACAGCAGATGAAGCACTCTAGTGGCTCAAACAGCCTGTGAAAGTGGCCACTACGAAACGTCTGAGGTATTCCGGCACCTCTGTCGGCATATGCATACGGTGTGTAGCACAGTATAGGTCCTCACATCACCGTCATAACCCAGAAATGGTAGCTTCAACTTCTGCACACAAATCGCACAATGGCATTATTACAATCAATGTCTGCGCAGTGCAATGCGGCTCCTAGTGCTCCTTCACGACTTCCTTGAAGTAGATCTATCCACCAACTGTCTATAAAATCCTACGTTCTCTCTCAATATGTTGCGTTTTCACCATGTAGTATGTACAAGCGAACACATCTTTTCCGAATTTGGGTAGGTAGATTTTTAGTAGCATAGCGCCCCATGAGCGAAACAAGTTGCTCAGAATCAGACGACTGCGGATTGCTGGTATATCTCGCAAAACATTTTGCATCCGGCACTCGGTGAATGGTGGCAGTTTTTAGTTGTATTTCACTATTAGTTGTTTCTTCGCAGCAAATATTGGTACTGATCCTTATTACCACTTACGTTTCGGCGTTGATTTCTTATTCAAAACCTGGAAAAGTCGAGATTGTTTGAGGAACTACTCCCCTAATGCCTTTTTGTACTGCAGCTCCCGTCAAAAAAGCTAATAAACTATGAAAATGACGGCACAAGAAGTCGAAAGCAAGGCAAACCACACAAAGATATTCGTTAAATGTGGACAGAAAGCGTTACGGTTACCCTGACAAAACGATAGACGGGAAAAAGCTCATTATCCCAGTCTTTTAGATAGGTTCAGCAGAATGAAATAGCATTTGGGAGGGTAGTTCCTCAAATGACTTCGACTTCTCGACAGTATGAAGAAGAGGGCAACACAAGAATGTAAACTGTAGTAAATATCTGTATCAATGTTACTACATTGAAAGAAAAATGAACCCCCTAGAGACTCAGAACGAGTTTAAGGTGAGCGTAACTTGTTTAGCGCTAGGCAATTTTTACGTTCTAGATTGTTTTATACTCATTACTTCAACGAAGGCGATGTTATCCTAAATCTACGTGACAAGTGTTGGCAATATAATATCTAACGTGGCTGGCGGGCGCTCCGTTTGTTTCAGGAAAGTGGAATATTATGCCAATCCGTAGCGACTTGTGTTTACAATTTGGGACATCACGAGAAAATGCAGCCCAAGATAAGCTGGGCCGCCGATGTCGTCGTTACTTCCAGAGCTGTTCTGTTCGGGAACAGTGTTTTTATAAATACATATATAATGTCTAAAGGCACGGCATATCGCTTCTCTAGGAACACAATCGAGAAAAAACATTAATTTTTCTTGTCACCGTTGCTGAAAATTATTAATGTTTCCACAACTGATAATAAGCACAGCAATCGGTGGGGCGAAACAGTCCATTATAATTCCAGAAGAAGCGGACAATCGACGGCGAGTAGTACAAACATTCATTTGGTTGTCAACGGAAACGAACAGAAGAGGAACTACTGCATAACAAAACAAGAAGTGCACATTGTTTTTCAAGGCAGCTTTTGAAAACGAACTGCCATTAAGAAATCCTGACATTTCAATGCGCAGTAGAGCGTATCTCGCTCAAGACCTTCTTTTATTTTAGCCACTAAAAAGCACTGCGCTTTTATTATGGTGTCCAGAAAGTATCTGCAGAAAAACGACAAATTTTTCAAAATAATACAATTTTTTACCAACATTTTACTAATCAACCAAATAATTTCGGGAAGCGAAAACAGCTCGGAGGTCATTTTCGAGGTGGTCACGATCTTCATAACGCTTCTCTTCCAGATGATGCTGAAGCGGTCTAAAAAGGTGGCAGTCACTTGGGGCCAGATCTTGGCTGTAGGGTAGATGCGGCAGAACTTCCCATCCAAGTTCCAGAATTCTCTGAGAAGTCGTCTTCGCGATGTGTGGGCGCGCATTATCGTGCAGCAAGCGAACTTTGTCGAGCATTGGATGTTCCTTGCGCATCTTGTCGGCCAGTCTCTGCAGTTGGGTAGCGTAGACCTCGGCAATGACAGTCGTGCTGTCAGGCAGCAGCTCGTAATGGTAGATCCCATAAACTTCCCACCAGACGCTCAGCATGACTTTCCTTGCATGAATTTCACCTTTTACGAAAGATTTCGGCACTTCATCGCGTTGGCACCACGCACGTTTGCGAGCGTGGTTGACGTAGAGGACCTATTTTTCGTCTACTGTGACGAGGGTGTCCAGCCAGTTGAAGGTGCGACTTCGGGATAGCAGCTGAGTGCACATGTCCAGACGTCTTCGCCAGTTGTCGTCGGTCATTTGTGTGGGAGCCACTGACGGAGCTTTTAACCATTCCAAGAGATCGCGGTCCATTGTCCACGGTGGATCGGGAACAGCCAAGAGCAGCAGCAAAATAAAGCACACCTTCATATGGATGCTGCTCCACCAGTTTCCTCAGTTCATCCAAAGATATCGCTGTCGGTCGACCAGAACGAGGCTCATCTTCGAGACTCCTGTTCCCGCTTTTGAAGCGTTCGAACCAGCTAAACACAGACCGTACAGAAGGAGCTTCAGAGCCGAATACACGACACAAGTTTCGATAGGCTTCTGCAGCGGAGTGCCAAGATTCAAACTAGTAAAGAAGTACGTGTCTAATATGGGAAGACAGTTCGGTCATCGTACAGTGAAATAGGCAAGGAAGACGGAGCTGGATATTCTATGCAGATACTGCAGGATAGTGTCTCTATATAGCACTTATGTTGAAATCTTCAGAACATTCTAGAAAAAATCTGGAACATTGCGAAGTTTTCTGCAGATACTTTCTGGACGCCCTTACATCATTGTTCCTGTGCCGCTCACGGCGACGTGCTTGCTGCTCAGTGCTTGCTTTCTGATCTCGCTTTCGCGATACAATGACTACTGTTAGCGTTTTTTCTCCTGTTACCTGAATTCTCGAAAATTATACATATGGCTACAATGCCTAGAAATTCGATGCTTCATCCATCTTTGTCTTGCTGTTAGCATTGCTGAAGATTTTTCAAGGTTTATAAGCAACAGATGTGCTCTGGACGCAACTCCACAACTGTCCCGCATGAGCACTACAAAGAAATGGTCATCGGTTTGCTTCTTGCCAATCCAAGCCAAACACCACCCCTCTGCGATCAACTGCGTATTCAGTAATTTTTTGTTGCCCAAATCGCGATATCCGAGCTGCCCATATGATAATCAATAGACGCATAATGTACGGCGCATCCTAAAAAGGGATGGGCCCACTTCCATCCACCATTCTCAGTTAGAATTCTAGCTATAAACGCAGATAGTGAGCTAAAAATAAAAACCTCATCGAGACTAACCATAAGACAGGCCTAACTCCCTCTACCCTACCGGAAGTAGCGGATTGTCGCTCAGTTCGTTTTGGGTAAACTACACGGTTAGCAACAACCATGGCTAGCACATGTCATGCGGAGGTTTCGGATCATAAGAATCGAATTGCGTTTGCATAATTATGCTGTTCTAGCGAAACCATTGTACAGCATTCTCTCATTTCCTTAACAACCATAGTAAGAAAATTGCGCGGAAACAATTTTCCTCAATTCTTATATAAACGATGCGCGTAAGCCGCTGGTCTTCTGCGAGATACAGAGCTGTCGTGCGGAATCATCTCAATTCATTCCTCCATTACTATCTTGCGAGCCTGTGTCACTGGAAGGTTGGGTACTATACCTTTGTCCTTTTCGAATTTCGAATATTCGACTATTCGAAAAAGGTCCAATGTTCGAATTCTTAGTTTATTCAAATATTCGAAAGAGTCCAATAATCGAAGTATTCAATTATTCGAATATTCGACTATTCGGAGCTATGCGTTTTAAAAATTCGAATGATATTCGATTATTCGAAATTCGAATTTTCTCCCAAGAACAAAGGTATATTGGGTACGTGCACGCCTCGCATCCCCGGAAGAGGCAAATGTCCATCGTTGTGACGAAATCCTTGCTGCGCCTTCTTCTAAGACTCATTTGAAGAAGCTTTGCTTTCTCTTGAATCCACTCCCTTGCCCTCTTCTTCCCTAGTCGCCTTACGATTTGGCGTGCCTCAGGCTTTTTCTCGTGTTGGATCTGCGATGCCTTTTTTCTTCTTCGCAACCAGTGGAACCCTTGTTGGAGACGCAAACCCCAAGGTTCGCTACAGTTGAAAAAGGTTGTATACACAACATCAACATAGACCATGTTGAATTTAAAAAACTTTTCATTTTGAGTTGAACACAGGATATGCCGATGTTAGCTGCAACTTCCATTGTCTTATTCGAATACCAGCCGTCAGAGCGGCCTCTCGGCCGCATTGACGTCCTCTTAACAGCTTCGCCGTAGTAATAACTTTTCGCCATATATTGTAGCTGCCACCTATGCCATGGTTTACGCAGAAAGAACACCTTAACTACGTGGAATGGAGCCAGTTAGAAAGAATAGGAAAAAATTAACGATTAATGAATTAACGATAAATATCGATCGATAGTGATCGATACTTCAAAAACAAACTTCAGATTCGTTTTCAGCGACCTCGATCACCCTCAGGGATAAGGTATCCTCGCTGAGTATCGCCAATATGCCGTGCCCCTAGACATCCGGCGCCTCCTCCGACTGCGCTTCTACGCGCCTCATTCAGTGTACCTTCAACGCAACCCGTAGAGGCAGAATGCGTGTCACGACGAATCTTAATTTGGAATTGGTTAACGCCTACCTATTTCATTTCGCTTCTATTTAGTAGTTTTCAAATAGTTGTATGGGCTTTCGTTTTTTTTTGAGTTACGCATTCTATTCTTTTTATGACTGCCTCTGATAGCAAACCCGTTACTATTAGGAATTATTTGAACTTATTTTGAAATGTATCTGTTGAAGTGCGCTGACGTCCAGGTACTACATCGACGTCTTTAAGAGAATACAACGTCGGCCCTCATGTCTCCCTTGCAGCACAGTGCTGCGAAGATGCAAATTCGCTGCAACCAGTGATGATTAGTGACGTTAACGGCCGATCAAGCATTGTTCATTGGAGCGTTGCAAGTCCTCCTAATGGATACTAGTTCCTTTGACATCGAAATAGTTAAGCGGTTACCAAATCTATTCCGCCTTTTTTCCTTAAAACGACCTTCCCTGAGAAAAATTATTGCACTCCAACAGCTCTTGAACAGGTTGATGTTTCCTTTTTTCGGATCTTTTCAGGTGTCTATGCTAAGATTGTTGCTACATACTCCGCGAGTTCAGTGCATTGTTCATCTGCATTAATGTCCTAGCGGAGCAGCTGGTAATGTTAATTGGCGATTTTCGTCGGCGCAGGTGCAGTTTGATTTTGCTGGAACTCGTTAGTTCTAAATCCATAGGCGCCATGGAGAATTGGACGAAACAACAGTAACGAGAAAACTGCCTAATCAGCCTATTTTAAATTGCACTAGATCATGCGCTAACGTTTTTCGTCCGTTAATAAAACGTTCACTAGGACACCTTAATTGGAATCTCACTACAAAAGCTCATTTCAAAGCTTATTCAACGCTTCTCGACTCCTGACTTTATTGCGCAACTGTATCTGCGAAATGTACGTGCCTCCTTTGGCTTCAAAGAAATTCAAGTGACACCCATGCGTCACCTCTTTGAAATAAGAGTCGGGTATCAATTAGCAGCGTTTCAACCATGAGTTCGATGCCTTCGAAACTTTCTACACCTCTCTGGATTTCGCGAAATTCCAGAAGGTTGCTGGGGTGGGGGCAAAGGGAATGAGACAAATTCAACAAATGTTTTTCTCTATTAAATTAAAGATTTTCTGGTAGCAGTTTTCGAACATTTGTAACTCAGTGGCAACTCAACGGTGCCGAGGAATGCACTCACCATTAAGGTCAATGGATTGCTGCCATTGTTCAGCCAACTTCCTGATCCCGTACTTCCAAAACTGCTTCGGCCTGGTGTTGTTGGTCCACTGCTCGATATGGTTTTCAAGGTCTAGTTTGGTCCTTGTGTCCTTTCCTACCATGAAGTTCTGTAGGCTCATGAAATAGTGGTAGTCGCATAGAAAGATGCCCGGCGAACACGGTGGGTGAGGGGTGTGAGCATACCCTAGCTGAGCAAGCTTATCCGTGGTCACTTTTGCCCGATGGGGTACAACGTTGTCGAAGAGGATCACCTTCTTGAAGCGCTGCGACCGAATAATTGAAAGTCGCCGATCCATTTCTTCTATTTCGTTCACCATGGCCTTGAAGTCCCTCGTCGTGCGTTTGGGAAACAGCCTCCAGTACAGTACCGCGCATGTCTTTTGGTCAATTCCCGAAAAAGCCGCTTTGGAGCGTTCCAAAGCGGCTTTTTTATATAACTTTCTTCAAAATTGAGCACTTGTAAAATGAAACATATATTTGAGCTCAGCAGCCCGAGCTGTATCTTTTGACATATAAATCAATAGAGTTGAACAATGCATATAGGCCGGACATAATCAATCGAGTGGGCGCGAGAGCCTGTAGAGTGACAGTTTGGGGAATTTTATTGAAATTCACAGTCGCCCTACTTAGAAATTGCCTTAAGACTGTCCAGCTTGCCTTCGGAGTGCGCTGTGAACAATGCATACAGAATCTAACCTATCAATCGAGTGGGCGCGACCATTCGCAGAGTGAGGACGAGTGGTCCCGAGAGCCTGTAGAGTGACCGTTTCGGGAGTTTTATCGAAATTCCCAGTTGCTCTACTTAGGAAATCGCTCTAAACTGGCAGATGAGGCCAAGGCAGTTCAAGCAGCTGAGGAGTGAAGAGCATGTCATCGTAAAGTTCCTTAAGTGTTCTGCTAGCATACGCGTTTGCATGCCGCTAGCACGCCGCGCCTTCCTGTAGGGGTCGACTGAAATCGGAAAAGATCGTGTCACACACGGCTAACCTGCATTTTCGCGCCGCTATAATTTCGCTTGTTTAGAAGCTATAAAGCTGCACGTTCGCGGACTACTAAAGCTTTCTACTACCTACAAAATCCACAAGCCGCAGCCGGAACGATTCGATCTCGACAGAGTTATTGCGCTCCGAACACACTCGCGCGTATAATTTGCGAGTGGTCGCGCCTACTCGATTGATAGGTTCGATTCCGTATGCATTGTTCACGGCGCACTTCAAAGGCAAGCTTCACAGTCCTAAGGCAATTTCTGAGTAGGACTGCTGGGAATTTCCGATAAAACTCCCGAAACGGTCACTCTACAGGCTCTCGCTCCCACTCGATTGATAGGTTCGATTCTATATGCATTGTTTACGGCGCACTCCAAAGGCAAGCTGGACAGTCTTAGGGCAATTTCTGAGTAGGGCAGCTGGGAATTTCAATAAAATTCTCCAAACTGTCACTCTACAGGCTCTCGCGCCCACTCGATTGATTATGTCCGGCCTATATGCATTGTTCAACTCTATTGATTTATATGTCAAAAGATAGAGCTTGGCCTGCTGAGCACAAATATGTGTTTCATTTTACAAGTGCTCAATTTTGAAGAAAGTTATATTAAAAAGCCGCTTTGGAACGCTCCAAAGCGGCTTTTTCGGGAATTGACCAAAAGACATGCGCGGTACTGTATATGATCACAGACCCAAAAACCTCAGAAGGTGCTTCTCGCCGTGAACATTGTCCTCGCTCTCTCACATCGTTTGAGCTTATTAATGGTGTAATGGTGATGGCAACGGCACAGAAGCATTAAAACACAAGCTTTATTTCTGTCTTCTTTTCTTTTTGTTCTGCAGCCGCTATATTCATTTCGCCTCTCTCCAATTACTCACTATGAGTTTTCTACGATCTCAGATCTTGTAAAAGATTCCTAAACATTTCGGATCAAAGGATTGAAAATCACTCAGACTGCAGCATATGTTTTTGTTTCTGTCTACTGTTGTTTGTTGAAGGTGCACAACTTGTGCAATAAATGAAATGAAATGAACATCCCGCCCAACAAAGGTCGATAACAGCTCACCAGGCCTCACCCAGACTCACTCTTTGGCAGGGTTAAGGTAGAAGACGTACGACTTCTACCTTAACCCTGCCAAAGAGTGAGTCTGGGTGAGAACTTTACGATTGAGTCTAGGCTGCTCGGAGTTGGGAAATGGGCGAGACTGGCGCGACACAGGTCGACACGTCGCGAGTCGGTCTGTGTCGCGGTTTCGACTGGGGTTCCGGCATGTTTCGGAAAAGGGCGAAAGTGGTAACTTCTCAGATGGCTTTCAGTGAGTAGCAAACAAACATACAAATGCAAGAAACACAAAACCGGACCCTAGGTATAGACACTTAGACGGCCTGCCTTCACTGGTCGTGCGGCCACAGCATCGCTTCCATTCGTTTCGCTGCCTAGCCATCATCATCCAGGAGGTTGCCTCTTTCGAACTTGGTGACTTTGACGAGCGGCTTGACTCCTTCCCAGCTGAAATGCTACTTAGGTCAGCCATGCGACGAACGTGTCGGCCCATATGGTTAGAGTTCCACTACGAGGAGTTTGGCGTCTCTCGGGATCCCGTCTTTTCCTCGTTTTGTCCATCGGTTTTCTTCTCTCCCCATGATGTGATTGGCCCATAGGTATTTAGCCTTCCACACTCTGTCCGCTGGGTCACAGAGGCTTCTCACTGCCGGAACTGCCAAATCCGACTTGATGTTGACTATGCCGGTTATGCTTTAGAAAACATCGCTCTAGCGGTCTGTGCGTGGTCCTTAGCGACTTACAAGGGAGGTCAATGAACTTCCCGTGGCAATTTTAAAAGTGACCTATATAGGATTGTAGAGCGTTGTCTGAGAAGCACCGCAGTGGTTTCCAAATTTCCTGCGGACATCTGGGTAGGTCAAAATTTGCAGAAAACCATTTCACTTCAAAACGAGCCGATAAAGCAGAACTGACGCCTGGAACTGCCATGCTTTGGTTAGAACCTAACCTGCAAGAGGTTTGGGGCTGGAACAATAGCGGAATTACAGTGATTTCACAAGTTGCTCGTTAACCGTACAGTGACCGAAATGGAACATTGAGGTGCGCCGCTCACCACCAACGGCGTAGGGACCGAATGGCCGAGTGGCTGTGGGGGCGGGCTTGCGGGAAAAGCGTCGGGGGTTCGAATACGGATTTGCTGCTCCTGAATTGCTGGTCTTCCTCCATCAATTTTTGTCGATATAAAGTGTATCTTAACCGCGGTAGTGTAGCATACTGACATTATAACTTTATTTTAACCTCGATATAAACACAAAAATAAACACCCAAAGCAGCAGCGTTCATAATACCTAATTCGATTGGCCATTGAAGAGGAGCAGGCGACTTTTGTTTGCCTACGAAATAGATAACTTCAGAACTCCAAAGATCGAGGAAAAAATAATATTTTTTTAATTTATTATTATTTATTAATTATTATATTCCTATTTTAATTAATTAATTAACTATATTTATGTTTGATTTTTTTCGACCCCTCTTCAACTTTTGGAGAGAAAGTATAACAGTACCAATCTGTCTTCTTCATCCTCAACCAACCATATTGCTAGTGATTTCACGGTCGTCACATACAGCAACCTCCTCACTACTACAGGAAGGCTTAATACCACCCACATCATTGTCATCGTCCGGCGACCAGTCTACATCCTGCGCTTCCCTCAAGTCAAGCTAACATCACGAACGAGAGAACGTCAATGCAATAAACATCAAACAAAAAAAAACTGCCCGGAGTGTTTCCTCCTCACCAGCACAATCAGTATCCCCATACATAGCATTTTGAATTATGCCCCGAAAGGCATCTGTTACGGCGATCTCCCTACGAATAGGGGCAGAGTAGTCGGGAGGAAGGCAGTTAGCAAGACAACCAATAACTCGGCGCGGAGAAAACATTGAATTATACAATTGATATCAATTCGGGGGGGGGGGGGTGTCGTATAGTGTGTCGAAGGACGATCACAATCGATCAAATATAAATAATATATACATCAATTAATTAATTAAAAATATAAATATAAATAAAAATCAATAATACGTAATTAATACATAATAAATAAATAAACAAATAAATAAATAATGAAAAATAGAGATAAATCTTTTTTATCCCTCTTCCACTTTTGGAGTCATGAAGTAGTGCTAACTGACCCACTGTCAATGCCTAACGAAGACGGTCAAGATAAAGAATATTATCTATTTTGTAGTTGGGACAGGACCTTGAATGCTACCGAGGAACTGCGAAGAAAAGTCGCCTGTTCTCTCGTTCGTGATGTTAGCTTAACTTGAACGAAGCGCAGGATGTAGACTGGTCGCCGGACGATGACGATGATGTGGGTAGTATTACGCCTTCCTGTAGTAGTGAGGAGGTTGCTGTATGTGACGGATGTGAAATCATTAGCAATATGGTTGGTTGAGGATGGAGAAGAAAGATTGGTACTGTTATACTTTCTCTCCAAAAGTCGAAGAGAGGTCGAAAAAAATCAAACATAAATATAGTTAATTAATTAATTAAAATAAGAATATAATAATTAATAAATAATAATAAATTAAAAAATATTATTTTTTCCTCGATCTTTGGAGTTCTGAAGTTATCTATTTCGTAGGCAAAGAAAAGTCGCCTGCTCCTCTTCAATGGCCAATCGAATTAGGTATTATGAACGCTGTTGCTTTGGGTGTTTATTTTTGTGTTTATATCGAGGTTAAAATAAAGTTATAATGTCAGTATGGTACACTACCGCGGTTAAGTTACACTTTATATCCACAAAAATTGTTAGAACAAGACCAGCAAATCAGGAGCATCACCTCCGGTTTCGAACCCCCGACGCTTTTCCCGCAAGCCCGCCCCCCCCCACAGCCACTCAGCCATCCGGTCGCCCCGCCGTTAGTGGTGAGCAGCGCACCTCAATGTTCCATTTCGGTCACTGTACGGCCAGCAAGCAAATTGTGAAATCGCTGTAATTCCGCTATTGTTCCAGCCCCAAACCTTTTGCAGGATAGATTCTAACCGCGACATGGCAGTTCCAGGCGTCAGTTCTGCTTTATCGGCCCGTATTGAAGTGAAATGGTTTTCTGCAAATTTTGACCTACCCAGATGTCCGCAGGAAATTTGGAAACCACTGCGGTGCTTCTCAGACAACACCCTACAACCATATATAGGTCACTTTTAAAATTGCCACGGAAAGTTCATTGACCTCCCTTGTTAGACATGGCAGCAGTGTCGACCCACGTCTACTTCGTAACAGAGAGAAGGGAGAACGGTCGAGTCGAAGAGGTGTGCTTGGAGATCGGGGTCGGTCAGACGGCCTATAGCGTTGGAGGGATCCGCGAGGCCTAGCAGCTCTTCGCCTGCTATCCTGCTCATCTTTCATATCGTTCTCCATGTTCACAAGGGTTCGAGATACACGTAACACGACGTGTCAATGACTTGGTGGCCTTCCAGTTGAACACGTTCTTCATTAACTGTCCTCCTTCGGTTGATTCGCCGTTTTATTGTTATTGTATTATTGTTGCACCGTGGAATTTTGAAATATATAAAAAATATATTTAAAAAAATAAAAAACTATGAGATCTTACATATTTTCATTTATAGTCTTGCATCTAATACTATTATCCTTTTCCCCAATTCGCCTCAGTTCAGCGGCAGAATTCGATAGGAGTACGATATCGTCAGCAAAACGAAGATTTTAGAGAAATGTTCCATACGCACGTTGCCTTTTCGCCCCAGTCGAGAGACTTTATTGTCCACAGCAGCGCTTCGGCGATGCTGGAACAGCTGAACTGTCGTTCGGTTCCAACGTAGCAGTCGGATAATATTCTCTGGTAGGACACGTTGACTCCTTGGTATGCAGGAGTATACGGAGTTCGAGGAGCACTGTGTCTCACAGCTCACACATTGGAATAAAGGGCAAGAAGTCACTTGTAATGGAAAGCAACACTCGTTCCTGTTGTTCATCGTTGGATTGTGATCATGGATACAGAGGTCGGATTTATTTATTTATTTATCACACGAACATGTCATGAACAACTTATAATACATCAACGAGACAAATCGCGAACAAACGATGACGAAAGACAAACATCAACTTTATGAGTAGAATTATCAAGGATCACTAAAGTAAATTCAATCCCCATAATTAGGAACTATTGCGATCAAATTAGATTCAGATGGCAGTCCGTCTTTAAGAAACATTCGAAATCTACCGGTACAGAAACCTTTTACTTAGCTTGATAAGTTCCGACCCAGTCCTAATTGAGAAAAAGTGTTGCCGAAACCTAGTTCTTGCTTTAGGTAATAAAAGCTTGCGGCGGCTTGCTTAGGTGAATGAGCTCCTCTCTACTACGAAATGGTCCAGTATGAGGCTACACTGACGGTACGAAATTTTGTGCAACACGAGGCCAAACTTCCTTCTTCGGAACTTAAGTTATTTCCAGCCCTAAATTAGGGTCGGCGGCAGACGGGATGCAATCATAGAAAAAACCAATAGAACGCACAAGAGCTTTCATAGTAAAAATGATTTTGAACTGATTCTTCTTAATCAGTTTCTTTTTATGTGGGTTGAACTCTACAGTGCCATATTCAAGCATCGGTCTGACATAAGTTTTATAAGCCCGTTGGAAAAGAGCTCTAAACATGTTGGAAACCCTTCTCGAGGCTCTAAGAACTATGCATAGTCTTGCAGTGTTCATCAAAGGTAAGACTGCTATTGACTAGAAGGCCGAGATCACGAACTGACTCCACCTGCTCGATCCTACTCCCATTAACAGTGTAGCCAGCCCCATGGTTGCCTGGACCAATTCGTAACAGCTTAGACTTAGCGCTGGATAGAGGAACACCCCAAGAGTGAGCCCATTGCTAAGCGAGATCAACTGCTGATTGAAGCCTATCATGAGATGATGTATCAGCCACGCTGTGATATAATTTCACATAATCAGCAAACGGACAACAGCTGACCCCTGTGGAAACAACTAGCTCAGGTAGCTCAAATGTAGAGATGTTAAACAATACAGGAGAGAGGACTCCGTCTTGTGAAACGCCGCTGTTGGCTAGTGTCGGGGTGGCAAGTGCAGAATTTATCCGAACTTGGTAGGACCTTCCAGTCAAAAAGGCCTTCAGCCATAAAACAATCCGCGGGTGGACTCCAACTACTCCTAGCTTGAACAGCAGCTTGTTATGAGCCACCCTGTTGAATGCCTTAGCAAAGTCAAGGTAGACAACATCCACAGCTCGAACTTCATCCAAAGCGATCGTCCAATCGTTCATCGGGTGCAACGTAGCTGTAGCCGTGGATTTCCCCTTTTGGAAACCATATTGGAAACGAGAAATAACTGAATGCTCCGATAAATGGTCCGCAATTCTCTTTTTCAATATTTTTTCGAAGGTTCGGGCAAACACAGAAGTGATAGTGATCGGTCGGAAGTTATCTGGATTGGAGTAGGGAGGCTTTTTAGGGATAGGAATAACCACTGCCTTCCTCCATCTCATTGGCCCTCCACCCCTCATTAAACTCAAATTAAATAAATATTCCAGTGGACCAGCGATGTATTCAATTATACGATTGATCAACTTCAAGGGAATGCCATCAGGAGTTAGAGAGGAAGAACTGGGCCAACTAAAGATTAATGCCTGTATCTCCTCAGCAAAGAACCATACCGAGTCTTTCATAACGGAAACGATGACATGGCGGGGAACGTGTGACTTCCAGCACTAGTGTCAACCTCCTCCTCTCTCGTGACGACCTGCTCGGAGTATTAGCCAAAATTTCGGCTTTGTCTTCATCAGACCAATAGACCGCTCCGGTAGGTCCGAGGAATGGGCCTATATTACTTTGGCACCTTAACTTGCAATTAAGATAATTGTAAAGCCACCTCTATTTCCGGATTCGATAATCCTTTTCTCGATCAAGCTATTGTATTTCGCAGGTTTCTTTTCGAATTTAGTTCTTCGGTTATCAAACCTGGATTAATACTCCTGCATACTGTAGATAGAGCAAGTTCCTTAGTTCATGCCTTAGTTTTCAAGAGAAACAAGCGATGCAAGTGCCTCGGTAGTGCAGAAAAGAATGAAGTCCTCGAAGGTCTTCCTCGCGACGATCTCATTTTCGTGCAGTATTATCGTGCTGATTTGTTATTAAAATCGCGTCCGTTGTGGGTCCCTTCGCGGTGCCTACCCAGTGGGCTTACCACTGGGTAGGCACCGCGAAGGGAACTGGTTAGACTTAGGCTTGCCAGCTGGCTCCAGGAAGTAACTACAACTCGACGTCGCGCCTTAGCCGCATGCGACGTCGCGACGCTGAAACGCGGACGTCTTCGGTCCTGTCGGAGGCAGTCGGACCGCGACAACTCGTCCAATTTCGTCGCCCACTGCGAGCAACGCCATGGAGGGTTCGCGCGGCATTGGAGTTGTCTGCCCCCGTTGCCAGCTAAATGGTCTCTGATGCGAACACGTAGCACTCTACCTGTTTTCCCGAAGTACAGCTCATTACAGTTAAACACTGAATTTGGTATGCCACTCCCCTTTGAGCGCAGTCCCGATTTTTTTCTTCATAAGCGCAAATCACGCAGCTTCACGTAACACAAGTGCAGTCCTAGAAACGGTTACAGACGAGCAATCTTTTAATGTAGTCCCCAGGGATGGTCCAGTTGAACAGCGTTGTTCAAAACTCTTGGGTTGTACTGACGAGTACCCATCTGGGCATTCTAGTGCACACTTATCTAAGGTGCAGTACATTTCTTATTTTCAACCTCAGCATTCTTAGAAGTGAAGATGAAGTTCGACGGTTCGTTCGACGCTCCGCGAACCTCGGCGGCACGAAGAGATTTTCGCAAGACAGCTATTCTGCTTTCTTAACATTGTGTTCCAGCAAAGTTTCATTCTTAAGAGCCAACCGTTTTGAATTGTTTATAATCGCATAATACTATTTTATGATTCGATAATTACACGGAGGTAACAAGCGATATTAAATAACGCATGAGATGCTTTGCCGTTGTTACAATAGAAAACGTCTTTTTTTTCGGTGGTCGTCATTACCGAACTTTTTCCCGTGCAGGTGCTGCCTGCTTGACTATTGCTCTGAAGAGGCAAATGTCTGACGGTGCCATGCCAGACTGCACAGTGGATTTGGTCGTTTTTCCTTTAACACGTCAGCCAATTTGTAGAGCTGATTTGTGAAGACGTCAACACTGATGGTGGAATTGTATTCCAACTGCTCCAGTAGATCATGCCTTTTCATTTCCAGACAACAAAGAAGAGAATCTTCGACTCCTTTCTCATTTTTTGTTTAAAAAATCCTTCGACGGGGCGTTTCATAGTCGTGCCGGGCCCCAAATGCAGTGTTGATCCGATCGTTGATCCATTTTATTCAAAATTTGCCTATGGGCTCGCTGACCTGTCTCCTGCAAGCTTCTAGAATCTACTGCGCGGCATTGTAGACAATGCAAAAATTCTCCAAGGTGTCCTCAAGAAATTCCGGATGAAACCTAATGTGGACAAAAACTACGCATCAACATATTATTTCTTTGGGCAACCAGTCCAAAGTTTGCAATATAACCCTTGAAAAATGTAACCGGAATTATGTGTAGTGGAGGATTTAGCCGTTCTATCAACAATTGCGTTACATATTTGAAGAGAAGGAAAATGGCAACTCTTCCTAGGGTTTGCGTATTGATGTCATTCTAGGATTCACCCAGCTCGCTGCAACATTACCTGATTCATAGTGCACATTCCATTTACAAGATCTTTTCCAGCAAAGAGGGGCATGTATTTTTTTTGAATTTAGACAATAGCAAGTCATGAATTTTACTAGATCGACAAATCGTGTGCCTAATTGCCGTCTACGAGGGATTACCCCTTTGATCCCTTGCTCTTAACTTAGCTATAAGGATAGCGACTAATGGCAAACATTGAGGTCACCCACGGATTGGGTCTAGATCCACGATCATCCTTTGCTGCAAGGGCGCGTAGTATTGCAGTTACCGTACTTCTTTGGTAAGGTATTTTTCATCGGCTGGCTACCGCAGGTGATTCTGAAGGCGAAATACGCATTTAAATTGCTTTCGAGATATCCAGTGAATGTAGAATGCATGGCACATTCCAAAAGGGATTGATTATAGCCGTCCCTTATCCTTTAACCTTTGCTGCCAATGCCCCGTGATCCTGCTTTACTTTTGAGACATCCTTTTTAACCAAGAGATGACGGTGAGAATCCGAGGGTGGTGCCGTCCAACACTAGCGATCTTCTCATAATAAATAAGCACAACTAACAAAAGAAACAACACTAACTGAAATACTGTCGCAGTCCAAAGTGCACAACCGATAAGTGAAGAACAATGAAATGACGTTTGATGTAAGCATTCAAATAATGGCACCGCTCTGGATTGCAACGTTACTACTTAATTCCTAAATTTAGTGCGCTAATTTCGGCTCTTAGTGTTAGCAAAGAACTTCACGCAGCTAACTAGGTGAAAATTTTTTGACTGATCAACCTGGTCAAACAGCGGATACATTTTTCTGAGACACCACTTATAAGGCCGATACATTGGGGACGCTTCCTTGATTCACAGCTTCAATTCCATTGCTTTCTGATTAAAGGAGATGGGGAGATGGTTTCTTGATTGTGTAGCAGGCTTCGAATACTTCTTTGTTTTGAAGACGAGTTATCATCTTCTGTTAGAAATAGCACCATTTTCTAGATGATCTTCTTCTTCTTCTTTACAAAGATGGAACTAAACTGTTTTTTTTTTCAACATTTCTACTTGTTCGCTGATGAATGGTGAAGTAGCACTTCCATGAGTCAGGAATACTGCGGCCCTAGTGACGTTCATGCAAGCTTCACATGATACTAAATAGAGTACTGTAACTAGTACAACACTTGTTGCTTTTCAATTAGCAGCCCCTTATTAACGCGGCAATTTAGAGCTTCATTTAGATAACTGTTCTCTTGAGAGATTCCTATGAAGGCGATCTATTGGTACTTAGTGTCTAATTAAAAACTGGCAGGCTCTGCTGCTGTTGTCAAAGAGCTGACTAATGGGCAGTACCTGTTTGGCTTTGGCCAGATGGAGCTGCTTGTCTTATCTAACATTGCACCCTACAAAATCTGTCTCACCAAGAAACTTCAAACTTCAACTTTAGCTTCCTTATTTTCTAGCCCACAGGGTGTTTCATGTTCTTTCTTGCAATAACTTATGCGCATAATAACAGAATGGATGTTTGCGCATAGAACAGTGAACCCACTGCTACATCCGGTCCTCTCTTCGTTCATTAACTTCTTCGAACTACGGAAGAAGTCCTGTAATTTGCACTGGAGCTCTTCATGGAGAAACTGCTTTTGTGCCTTCTCGGAGGCTGTATTAAACTTCTTGCCGATCCTTTGGTGCAAACTATAACTTCTTTCCTACACAACGGCTTATATTTTACATTTTTTACATTACATTTATATTTTACTTTCTTAATACTTTTTTACATATTTGAATTATAAATGAGAACTATTGTGGATGTCATTATGTCATTTATTATCCCCCCATTATATATAACAGTCGAATGATATACACTTCCTTATTCACAGCAACGGAGTACGGCGGTGTTCAAGAACTGTAAGTCTTTCATTTAAAAAAAGGTGTTCTTGTTATAAATAAAAATAAATGATAAAAGTAATAAAATAATAAATAAATATATAATAAATAATAGAACAAAATAAATAAAAATAAAATGAAATAATAAGCAAATAAATAAATAAACTACCTTAGTAATGATAAATCTTTGTAATAATGATTTACAATAAATATAATAATGATACATTTTAAGTAGTCATATTGAACTTATAAAATCATAGTTTATTACTTCTTTGAATTATACCTCATGGTTTATTGAACTTATTTTTTTACTTCTTATTTATTTTCGCTTTTAATTCTAATTCTCTTAAGTGTCTCCAGTTCTTTAACTTTCCTTCTTCACTTTTTCTCATCTTTCTTCATCTGCTCTCTCTTCCATTTTTGTTTTCCTATTTCCTCTCTTCTTTTTAGACAGATTTTAAAGAAATCATAAGATATCCTCTTCTTCACTGAAGAGCCACAGGATGAGTATAACACAAAGGTTCGTCTGTAGACAGTGGCGGAACGAACGTTTTTATATGTTTTATATTTTGTGACATACCATTCTTTTAATTAATTATAATTTTAAGAATTCTATTATTTTACACCTTTCTTTACTTCTTTGAATTTTACAGTTTCTTATGTTTTATACTATAACTAGTGTTTGAACCGCTTAAGTGCAAACAGCAAACACATGCTTCTTCCTCTGCAGCAGAAAGGTTCCTATCTTCATATTGTTTATTTTGTCATCAGATGCGCTTTCTATATTGAAGAGTCCATTTTACTTCGACACGGAGCACGTAACGGCTTCTGACAAAGTCTTTCTGAAGCTGGAGCACGGTAGGCATTGGCGGCTAAGGAATTGCTTTGCAGAAGATTGCAGCGATAGGATGGTCTAGAGGACAGAGTGTATAGTACGCCTTGAAATGCTACCCAGCGGATTCAAACCATTGAGCTCACACTTATACATATATACTTATTCACTGCTTCAGCCAATCCCCGGTTTGCTCGACAAAGCATATTTCTGCAAAACCTACTGAATTCCAACTTATCCCTCCTTTGCGAAGGACTTTAGTCCAGATACTAGCACCTTCATCCTTCTGGGTCAACGGCATTGTGCTCCACTTCTGCAAATTGTATTTGTGTGGAAATAGTCCCCTGACAAAAAATTATTATAGGTTGATAACAGATAAGAGGAATAGAGAACGGCGTTAGCTAAATTCTTTAGGGATACGCCACGCTTTTTACTTCTGTTGGGGTATTGTCAAAGCATTTTGAACACGTATTTGACCGATACAATGATTTGTAGACCAGCCAATTAATAGACCTGTGTTTTATCCGTTCAAGATAATTTTGGTATCATTTTACGGACCACAGAAAGCCATCTATCCCAAAAGGCTTGATTAGCCTGGGCGAGAAATCCGAGCGCTTCCTCCGAATGGTAACCAACTAAATTTGAGCATCGTGTCAGTAAATGATCAAAACTTCAGAAGACATTGAGTTATTTTGCAAACGAGACGAGAATATCACAGGATCTACAACGTATATAAGACGTGGTAGTCCGAGAACACTCATCGTCAGTTGCGGAAATAAATTGTTCTGCTACCTGGAAGACTACTCAACCGGAAAGAATGTCTCAGTGAAGAACAGCTGTATTGAATTGCTCGTTCAAGCGATCCGCTCCAGTACGGCGACGTAATCTTCGTCCTGTGTTGATGCCAGCCAGGTGCGTATTGCTGCACACGCTCAGAATGCGAGCACGTTGCTCTCAAGAAATTTTGGAATATTTGATCAACGAGGACATGCGTGCGTTTTTTGTGTCGCATTCCAGGAAAATTGCGTCTAAAACCGTCACACCAATGGGATTCAAAGGAATTTCCTATATAATCGCGACTTTCGAATACATGGTCCAGCGAGCTGTGCGGTATGCACATGTGACAGCCATGGTATTTCTCATTAGCTCCACGGTCGCTAATTGAATCGGTTTCCCTGCGCTGACGGAGTATCGGAGAGTTAGCTTACTCGAATGTAGGGACGTTATGTTTCTGAACGAAATGCACTTACATTCGGGCAAATTTCCAGCTTCTTCCAGGCGTTGAAGAAGCATTTTTCGAATCATTGGCCGTAATAGACAATATTGTAACAACCAAGATAGGCATAAAAGAGTAAACAGCTGATCATGACAGTGATCTTACGAGAACACTATTAATATACTATGGGTTGAGCGCACGTTGCTCTCAAGGCTTGGCTTTAATTTTCCTCGGAACAGAGATCCTGCACTCCATGCCGATGTTAATATCAGCTTGAAGGAGTGTTTCCCCTCCTCCTCATTGGCAAGCGGCTTGATGTGTTCGTACCTGAAGTGACACCTCGCTCATATGTGCAACGGACGCGTCGGCGCAGCTTGTCGGAGGTGTCCGCCAACAATGTTTGGCGTTCCTCGGGCTTTATTCAGGTGTACTCATCGTCCATCGCTCAACTTGTTCCTCATGATGTGACCGGTCACTGGCACTTATCCTTTCATTTATTCCCCTGGATCACGAAGATATGACATCCTTCTTGTATAAGTATAGTATAAACAATAGTATATAGTATAAGCACTGCTAAATTTTAGCTTGGTGCTAGTAGATCCACCTGTTGTACTTCAAAAGTCGTTGGCACAACGTCCTGTGATCATTCCCCCAGCACTCTGTTGCATGGTGTGGATGCGTTGATAGGTGTCCTCACCATGCAACAGAGTCCTGGGGGAATTAAATTTAGATCTAAATAGGTTGGTTCTAAGGTTCGCACTTGTCACATGGTCTGCAAGCTTCGCGAGTGTCCGACACAGGCATGTAGAACTCTTCATCTCCTACCCAACTCGTCCTTCATACTATTCCCCATATTTACTAGACTTCCGAGATCACCTAGGACGATAAGGAATAAGGTAAAGCACATCGTCTCTCTGTCAGTCGCTTCAACCATCAATTCATTTCAGCCATCAGTCGTGTCTGACGACAAACTGATTGGTTGAAGTGAATTCACGCGTAAGTCCAGCTTGGTCCAAGTGGCGCTCGTTGACTGGCGTGCTCTGCGATAGGAAGATACCAGAGCACCTGAAGTCGATGATCAACAGTGCAGTCGTCAAGTAGCAATGAACGGCGCTGACTGTTGGCCTGTGACCATGAAAGTTGAAACGCGCCTCAGGGTCATGGAGGCGAAGATGCTGCGTTGGACGGCTGGAGTCACCCGCATGGACCGCATCCGAAACGATGTTATTCAGCAGAAGTTCGGTGTCGCGCCGATAGATGGTATGGTAGGTGGTGTCGCTGACATAGATGCGCGAAGCTCGCTTGCGACTTGGTACGTTCTGCGGTTAAAGGAGGACAGCGTCCGCAAGATAGGCCTTAACTTCGAAGTAATAGGAAAACGGCCTAGAGGGCGCCTGAAGCAACGCTAGGCTGACACGTTATATATGAATGTACCTGAAAGTAGCTGGTGCTCACCTGATCTAGCGCTGGTTTCATGACACCAGAATAGCGGACCCGCCACGAAGCGGGACAAACGCTGAAGAAGAAGAAGGAGAATGAGAAGTCGCTCAATCCCTTTTGGGAAGCGCCACGCATTCTACTTCTACGGAATGTCGTGGAGGAGACCTGAATTCCTATTTGGCCTACTCAATGAACGGCGCTGGCCAGCCAATGAAGTCAGTGCTTTATCCCTCCCAGACAAGTCTAGTATAATTCGGAGACCTAGGAGAGGTTGAAGAGTTGGTTAGCATGAGCAGAGACCATCGAATCCTGAACTGAATCCAGGTGCATGCGAGAGCCGGCACCTCCTCCCCCATGCATCCACGCCCATTCCTCTGTGAAACCGCAGCCTCTCATATAAGTTTCTTATCCTTCATGGTGTAGAACTTCATCTTATGCAGAACTTCCTCATTCCTTGCTTTTCCTTCAGCCACATAGCTCCGCAAATAGCAATGGCACAAGATTGCCAACCAAAAATAATAATAATTCAAGTAGAATCAGTAGAATCAGTCGGTGAACGCACAGTAGAACGCCCACTCACATTTATTCTTTATTCTTATTTTATAACATTTATCAACTGGAGTACTACAAGGAACGATGTAATTATTTCCGTCATCACTTGAACACTCAACTTTTAATTTTTGAAAATTTTCGACTAAATCTCTTCTTCAGTCTTCCCCGATTTTTTGTCAAACATTGCATTTTCAGCAAGGCTGGTGAACTTTTGTCGTGGTTCCTCTCTCAAAAAGAAAATCGAAGAGTGGTTTCTTTTGTCCTTCAACGCACCTTGGCTCACGCGAGAAACGAGGAAGTACCGCCTTTGTCCAAGGTAACAAGCAGAAGACATGCGTATGCGCCGTATCTGCAATCATTGGAACACTACTCTACAGTTTGCTATAATGCAGCGATTAGCACGCAAGAAAGTTTGCCAAGTGTTGCTATAGGCCTAGATCTAATGTTGCTGTAGTCTGCCTGCTAATAATTCACCGTTATTAACGTATCGTAGCCCACTTAGGTGAAAGACTTATTTGATTGGTACCTTGAGTAGACAGTGACCACAGACAGCTTGTGTTGTCGCGTTTGTTCTGCTTTCGAGAAAGCTACATTGATCTACATGCGGACGTGCATGGCGACTTATACCATAGAATTCCTACGCCGATCATTGACGCTTTAAATCGTGTTTGCTACAAGAGGAAATTTCACCTGTCCCGAAAGAGAGCTCGTGGTCCTAAGCTTGTCTTTGAAGCGATCGTTGTCATAGCGAGGACTTTAGTCCACATCCCACCAACCCCAGGCTTAATAGCTAGTTGCGCAAAGTCAAAGTTAGCTGCTGTACCGGGCGCGTCTTCTGAATAGACGACGCAAAAACCGCTTCCCGGCTATAGCGTCTTTCGCATATAACTTGCCTAAAATCCATTCATTTCCAAAACTAATCATATAGTTGAGCTGAGCAGCTCGAGCTCTATAGTTTGGTATACATATTTCATATATATATGTATATATCCATGAAAATTTCCGAATTTGAAAACTTGTGCTCCATTGCGAAGGGAGGTCGCGGACGAGTTCTCGGGCGCAAACCGTCGAAAACCGTTGAATGCTCAAAATCTCTCTAATTTGAGGTTTTTTTGAGAAACGGTTAGACCGTTCGATTCGTCTCTCCGAGGTCTACACAAACATGTATACATGGTACGTAAAAAGTATTGACGCAGTAAATGGCGGTTGTGGAAATAGTAATGCGCAGTAAGCTTTATAACATTCACTTGAGAAATATGGAAAATGATCTTGCAAACACGATAGAATAATTCGCAATCTACATTGACTCGTCGTTTACTGTGAATACAGGAGCGAAAACGACGGGAAAATTCATGAGCACGCGCCGCAAGTACTCGCTTGGATTTCGTCCCGTGCTTTAAACAGGGTAGCCTTCTGCGACTGGTCGCTTGTGTCGAAAGTAGCCCAGACCTCATTTTCCAAAATCGCCTAAAAAGAGTAATCCAGCGGATTCATGTTTAAGCTGTGCTCGTCTGACAAGCTGTTCACACCTGCGCGCCTTATCCGTTTGCCGTTATCGGACAGAGATTGATAATTTTGGATTTGAAGGTTATCGTGCTTGAACGTCTTGTAATTATCTCGGTTATGACAGAGCCGTGGCTGACGTTTGGGTTGTTGATCTCTTTCCTCTCCGACCGTTTCGCACACCGCCAAATTTTCTTGTTAATGAAGTATTCATTTCCTTTGGTAACAGCTAGGAAAGGGTCACTGTAACCACGACGATATCATGTTTCTTCAGTTTTTACAAGAATATTTTTTGAACATAATATATACAACAGCAACAACAAAACACACAAGAACTTTGGAGAGTAGAAAGAGAAAGTTGAAGCTGAATCAAAAACTAGGCGTGTCAATACTTTTCTGTAAAGCTTTACGAGACCACCGCATTTTCGCAGCAGGTGGCCAAAACGAATAACAGGAGCAGGGTTTTGCGATTGGAACAGCTTATTTCCCAGGACTTGCATGTTTTCGGAGTATCTCAAGCATGGCATACATTGCCAGTACTTTTTAACGCCAGGAGTGCTCTGGGAGTGTGCCGTGTACAATGTGCACGGCATCGAACTTATCAATCGAGTGGGTGCGACAGCTTGTCGAGTGAACGTTTGATGAGTTTCATCAGAAATTCCCAACCGCCCCACTCAGGAATCGCTACACTCTGCCGGCGAGACTGGAGTGCGCTGTGCACAATAGGATCGAACCTATCAATCGAGTGGGCGCGACCGCTCGCAAATTGCTCTCGCGACCGTGCTCTGAGCGCAATAACTCTGTCAAGTTCGAATCTTTCCGGCTGCAACTCGTGGATTTTGTAGGCAGTACAACGTTCAAGAAGCATGCTAAAACACAGCGACGCAGTTTATGAATGTACACAGTTACAGCTATGCGAAAATACATGTTAGTCTTGTGCGACACGATTTTTTCCAAGTTCAATGTTCAGTGTGTCTACTTTTTTTCCAAGTTCAGTGTTCAGTGTGTCTACTGCGGGAAGACGAGGCGACCTAACGGCATGCAAATGCGTGGGCGAGCAAGAAACTGAAAGCACTTTACGATGACATGCTCGCAACTGCCCAGATGCCTAAACTGCTTTAGCCCCATCTGCCATTTTAGAGCGGCCGAGGGCAGCGGTGAAGTTTCTTTCGCCCTTACTTCAGCTCGAAAAGCTCTTTCGAATGGTCTCAATCCTGACCTATTCTGGAAGTAACGATTTTACGTGCGGTACGCATCGAAGACGAGGGCGCTCTAGCCTGCGCGCGGCAGACGGACGATGACGTCATCAAAAATCGATGAATTGGCGAAGTCGGATACCATTCGATAGAGCCTCTTCTGCTGATTTAAACGGTGTTACTATTAGTATCGAGAACTGTGATCTGGGGGAATAAGAGCGCGGAGAACATCGATCGTAATTGTGCTAAATTGCACCCGCGGGCGTGTTCTGAGGCCTTACAGCTTGTACTTCTTTAGACGCTGCTCTCCTTTTAGCTTTTATGAAAGTTGGGCGGTCACGCAATTCCTTGCTTCTTCCTGTTATTAGAGTTTGCCAGCGCTCCTCAGCTAATTTCTACGGAGAGATTGAAGCAGAGCACAGAGCTCCCTTGCGTACAGCAGAAGCCTTCGTTCACTCTTATAATTATCTGTTGTTGAGTAACTCTACCCGCGAATTAGTGGACAGCTGGAGAGGTTTAAAAAGTAACAAGAATGCAATTATAGGCTAGTAGGAGGCAGCGGATAAGTTTTGGAGAAAAATTTTCGATGCTCCAATATTTATGACAATACTGTTTTACTTATTGTTTAGCTCTTATGGGTCCGGATTTGGGATATTTGTCCAAAGCCATAAGGTTCTCCATAAGTGACAAGGGTGGGGGAATTTGTTGTAATCCCAAGCCACCTAGATAAGGCCATTACCGAGTGCCACCTTGAAGACACATCTCTATACCGCACGTCCTCTGTAAAGGAATTTCAAGCGCAGTACCGTAGACTTTACAAGGCGTGGGTCAAGGAGGCAAAGCTAGCGGGATGGGGACCAGCATGATAAACCGCCTAAAGTCTGAGTGTCCTAGTTGTCCAGTCTTATATTTACTTATTAAGACCCATAAGTTTTCACAAGACGAAAACTTGGCCTCAGTCAACCCCGCTGCCATCAAGGTCAGACCCATCGTTAGCTGCGTGGGTGGTCCAACGGACAAAATCGGGCGGCTTCTCAACTCAGTTCTAGGCCAGCTGCTAAAATTTATTCCAGCTCACCTTAGCAACACCAACATGTTCCTTGAATGCCTCCGGAGAACGCGACTTAGCACCACCTGCGTCATGGAGTCGTTTGATGTTGCGGCGTTATACAACAATGTGTCAAACGATTCCGCTATGGAAGCCATCTTCGAGCTCCTCAGCCAACACCAAGGAGCTATTAACATGTTTGGTTTTTCCATAAGCCAGTTGATGACACTCCTTAAAGAGTGTCTGTCTTGCAATATCTTCAGGTGGTCCGGGAGGTATTTTGCTCAAATAAGGGGATTGGCTATGGGACAACGACTAGCACCCACACTGGCCGTTGCCTTCATGTCAAAGATCGAGGCACCGGTGGTGTCACGGCTTCCTTTGTTATACTGCCGATATGTGGATGACTGCTTTATCGTCACCGCCACACAACAGGAAATGGACAAGTGCTTTGAGATTATGAACAGCCAGTCCGAATACATCAAACTCACAAGGGAAAAGCCTTGTGGGAACTGGCTCCCTTTCCTCAACGTTCAAGTTCAGCTGGCAGGGAATAGCTATATCACCAAGTGGTATCGAAAGCTCAGCTGCAAAAACATAATTGTCCATAGTCGATCGGCACACCCACATCGGACAAAGGAAGCGGTAGTGAGGAACATGTTCCGAACGGCAGCTAGTGTGTGTACCGGAGAAGGTGAGCGGAATGAATCCCTGGAGGTGGCTCGGGAGATAGCCGTTCTCAACGGCTATTCTCTCCGTAAACCCTCATTCAGACCCAGGGGAGGGCAGTTCAGGAAAGCGGCACTACCCCAACTACGAAAATTCCATTTCTGGTGCCTTTCGTCTCCGATGAAGTGAGCACTTCTATACGGAAGTGTCTGAGGAGATCTGGGCTAGAAAACGTGGTTGCGGTCATTGATCTTCCACCTAACAACCTTAAGACCAGGTTGGTCCGCAATCGACTGTATCACCGCACTTGTGGGACCCCGAATTGTGTGGTTTGCCCAGGGGGAAAGGAAGGTGACTGCACCGTATCGGGTGTAGTCTACCTGATCTCCTGTCAAGCTTGTGGCGAGGAGTACATCGGCGAAACTGGCCGTCCTCTGCACGTGAGGATTAAGGAGCATCTGGATGGCAAGGAGAAGCTTAGGGCATCCACTGCCCTAGGCTACCACAGGATCAATTCTCATGGAGGGGAGGATTTTGGAGTTGGAGTGAGGATTCTGGGACGCGAGGTTCAAACGTCGGCGCGCAAAGCCCTTGAGGTGTTCTGGATCTACTCCAGGGGTCCCAAGGTCAACCGGAAAGGGGAATGCCTGTATATAACGCGCGAACTCAAGCCCTACCTCAGTCTCGCATTCTAATCTGGAGTAGGTGCTGTCCCGTACCCCAGCTTACATTGTACGGCTTCCTTTGGTCCTTCAGTGGACTGTGGTGAGGTACGGTACTCGGATTCTCTCCTTTGTTCAGGCTTCCAAAAAATTTGACATTGAATTTGTAAGGTTGAAGAGATGTTTGGTGGGGTAACTCCTAACTGACTTGACCCTTTCAGGCTCTGAAGAAGGCGATCCAGCCGAAACGTTAGCCGGCAATAAAGTCGTTTACCAACCTCGTGAAGAGCTCAGCAACTCTACAGACGAAATCATATTCATCATTTGACTGCTGAGCGTTTTTCCTTTTTAACGTATTACAGTTTAGATTTAATTTCGCCTTAGTGTTTCCGAGACGTGACCCGTAAAGCTCTACGAAATAAAAATATGACCTTTCAGCTCTAAGAAGAAATGGGCTAAACGTTCGAACTTCTAGAACACATCCTATAAGCTTCACGTACCAGAATGATCATCAACTTGGACCTTTACACCTTTCTTGTCCACCTTTGGTAAGATGCCATCACGAACAATGTCGACGAGGAATAAGACTGCTTCAGGCGCCATCTCAGCGATAGTGCTAAGGGAGCCGAGAGCTTGAAAATCACGAAGGGGCGTCTGAAACTCTCGAGCTGATAGACCACGTGTAGTGGAGCAGCACGGACGTCAGGCAATCACCAGCTGATTTTCCCGCGCGCGGAAAACGTCGGCCCTTTCGAACCCGTTATCTACAGGGGTATCAAATTTACCGCGCTCGATCGCAACATCTCTCTCCCTGCTATGATGACGCCCTCGTCATCACATCTTCGTTCCGCCTGAAATTAGAAAAAAGAATCATCTGTTTATCCTTATTTCCGCACAACATACACTGTGGATACATACAAAGAAAAACAAAATTACTTCGCTTCATGGACTAGGTGAGAACAATATCAATTTCACTAGTAAGCCATAAGTAAAACAAGTACTATCATCGTGAGCATGTTTCATTGTAAGCATGTGAGGACAAAAAAGGTGTGAGAGTATTGAAAATCTAAAATGCGCTTGCTTGACACCATCCTCTCTTTCCGCGGCCCCTTCCGAGACCTGTTCCACGCTGTCCTTGATATGACTTAGCGATCGACATTTTTGGATGCTTCCATTGACTTTGCGGATCTATTAAGCGTTTCTGTTTATACACGGCGTTGCGCCCCACTGGCCTCGGTCGCACTATCCACATTTCCTTTCCTATGTGAGACTTCGTGACATTCTTGATTTTCTCCAAAAATGAAACGGTGATCTCCCATAACGGAGAACGACTACGATAACTGTGGCACGGCACCAGCATCACTACTACGTTGCCTTTCATGGCTGAGCACGAATCTCTGATGACGATGCAAGCGTCGACCGTCTTCTGCCTGTTGATCCCATGCGGCATCTCCACCTGGGCCGCTGACAGGGATGAGTTTGGCTCCCTAGCGAACGAAGTACGCAAGCCTCGTTGCCTCTGGATAGAAGGAAGCTGTGATGTCGGCGAGAAAAAACGGACGCTCGAATTTCACTCCTCACTCTGAGGTTCGTATAGACGTTGTAGAGATTGTCGTCCTCCAAAGTAATCGCTCCCTCTAAATTGCGGAATCTCATTGGTAAAACGACCAGTACCGGTGCAGATGTTTTTCCTCCAAAGACCTCCGTCCATAAATGGTCTCGAGCGAAGGGTATTCCTACGTTTCTGAGATCATTGAGCTGGGCCATTTCCATATCTAATCCGCCGTGATACAACAACGCCACGCTGCTTGCATCGTGTGCCAGAATTGTGTTCCTTACGTGGTCGCAATGATCCTTGAAGAAAGTATATGCTCTTTCGACGCCGGCGACGGTGGCGAATACATGTGTTTCCCTCCTCATCAGAAAGCGTCTTCGTTCCTCGTCTGGTTCGTTCTCTAATATGAACGACAACCTAGCCAAGGAAAAGATGGGTTAAAAGCCAACGATGCTACAATTGGATCAAAGATAGGCACAAATGAGCCCAACATGCGATCATCCATTGTGCAGTTGGACTGTTCTTGTATACTTCCTTCACCGAATCGAGTACGAGGGCATATAAAGAAGAGACTGAGGGCATGGTTGTCTGCTAAGGTCGTCGCATCACATGTTGACGTGCAACACTGGTGTTCCATTTCTTTGTACTGTCCCCTTTTCCTTCTTTTGCATCTCTTAGCTTTACTCTGTAACGGCATATCATCGATTTGTGCTGGGACTCTGACTATTAAGTCCAATTGCGCTCTAATTGGGTCTTAATTTTCCTTTACATGGGTGACCAGCGCCGAGTTTTCGCTTACTTCTACCTTTCTATATGGTCTATCCCAGTCATTACAGAACATCGTGTACCTAAATGAAGCTTCTTCTCTAGGTAGCTTTACGTAAACCCTTTCTCTCACTCTAGGTAGCTTCTCCGGCTCGACCATATTTCTTTTATCGTACCACGTTTTCATACGCTCCCTGTACCGCTCATTCAACTCTTTCGCGCTGTCATGTGCTAACTGGATACTGTTTAGTAACTCATATTTGTACTCATCACAATCGATTGAATTCCAGTTTAAGGCCTCCACTGGTACTTCTCTCACCGGATTGGCCCCATGTAATAACGCGACGACTCCTTGAATGGGACGAGACGAGATGAGTTAGACGAATTTATTCGAGAATAGAACAAAGAGTGAAACTGGTACCAAAGATGGCGCGACGATGCTGCCATGGCAGCCAGCAGTCCAGTCGAGATGCGTCCGGGCACTGTCGATTCTTTATATTATTTATATACGCGTTTCCCGCGCGAGGCGGACGTCGGCCCCTTCGAACTCGCGATTGGCGGGGGGATCAAATTTTGCAGCGCTCGAACGCAGCGATAAAGGAAGATCTTAAGGAGGGAAGTGGGAAGTGTTGGCTGAAGCTGCAGACGCACGGTTGAGCATCGGCAGTGCCCGCCGGAAGTTCGCCAACACCAACACAAATATGACTGCTCTCTGGCGTCCTGAAGGAATCATCACCTCTTCCAGAGGGACAATGAAGAAGGTCATCTAAGACTTCTATTTCGATGGCCACATCTAGAAACCCGTCTAATCCAGCTACGGTAGGATGAACATAGAATTGCAAGCTTTAGCTCACAATTACACCAACGGCATCGACTTGCCAGACAAATACGGAGGTGATGGTGGAAATATAAGGGTTTCTTGTGTCTGCGCCTTCTGAACCTTAATATGGGAAAACCAACTCTTTGCGATTACGAGCCGCATATGTTGCTTGATAGAAGCAGCTGTACTCGAAATACCCGCCAAAAACGCCGATTTGTTGGTTGGGTTCTTGTGCTTGTGCAAGGAATCGAATATTCAAGAAAGCAGCTGTATACTGGAAACTCTTCGTCGACTACGCAGTTCTTCTGCACACTCATGTTCAAGCAATAATGCAACATCTTTCTTTTAGGGTGTGATGCTTTCGCTTTACGCTTTTAACAACTGCTTTTCTGCTTAGCATTTTCTCTTTTGTCGTTTGCTATGATGCGTCACAGTTTTTTTTTCACTGACTAGGTATTCGATTTATAATTAATTATTATAATAACATTTCAGTGTTTCCTTCTATATTTTTTATGTTTTTTCAAGTCTATCCCTACGAAAAGATCGAAATTACTGCTTTGAATACAAGTAGTTGAAAACGTGTGTACTGGCAGCCTTTATTATCTCATAGCACGCACAAAGGAATAATAGGCAAGAGTTCACAAGTTATGGGTAGTATTCTCTTTTTTGTTCATCCGCGGATTGCGTTTGCTAATCCTGAAAGCCTCAGTAGCCTTTCTGGTCCCATTTACACTTCGCGATGCAGTACCGTGCACTTTACGCCAGAGTCACTTCCTTACTCACAGTATGTAGTGTATTTGATCGCCATCATATCTTATTTGCTCCCGGTAGCCAAATGGAAAAGAACCGGAACCGTACCAAGCATTGCTTTCAAGTAATACCTTACTGGGAAAAGATCTCAGAGCTTAGCGACCACGCTGGCTAGGCACCGAACTGGTTCTTTTGACTTAGAATGCGCAGCACTGCGCCGTGAAGACGAAATTAGAACTCGAAAGGATCTTGAGGCTTCTTAGATTCGCAAAAGAAAACCATCCGTGAACAACAGAAATGAGTGAGTCCCAACCATCTGTGAGTTCTTTCCTTTTATTCGTCTGTGTGAGCTGAACTTCTTTCTTTCTTCTCTTATTAGTGTTATGTGCACATTTTCGAACTCGGCTCAAAGTGCTGTGTAGTTCACCGTATCGAAGATCACCGTATCCTGTCCTAGAGAATGCTTTTGTCACCAGCCCTCCCTATACGTTCCAAAGAATCCAAAGAAACGAAAAAAAATCGATTTTGTTGCGCAAAAAAAGGGTGAACACAGTTTGAGATGACGAGATTGCAGAGGTCCGGTCGGCTCTTGCGGTACTCACCTATCATGTTTTTTATTTTTCCATTTTTTCAAATGCCGTGCTACGATTTCGCGGTCAACGTTTAGCTCTTCAACAATTTCTCTCAAGGATGCTATTGGGGGCATCTACCATTGCCTTCAAGTCATCGTTGTCAACTTCGATCCGATAGTCGACCACGTCCCTCACAATCTTCAACACTGTAGTCTCTAGCTCGGAGTTTTTCGAATCATCTAACCATCTACACGTGATACATTCAGATATCGCACCTTCAACCTATAAGTTGATGGCATTTCAAGCTGCTTCCACAGCCGAATTTGAACTCGTGAAGAAAAACGACTCAATTAGCCGCACGAAAACGGCACTATTTTAACCCCAACCTAATAATTTGCACAGGTTTCATGAGCGTCGCATGGAGACTAAAGGAAAGCAAAAACGGCGGTTCTTTCCGCCTAGGCTCGATGCGGCTAGGTTAGCGGCCCGTTAAGGGAACTAACTGCTTAGATAAAAGTTGGTCAGTAACCGAACATGCAACAGTTTGGAACATATTCCATGTTCGACTGTCATTGAATCTTGGCATGATATTGATCAGTATGAATACCCAAGTAATGTAGCTGACGAACCAAGATTAGTACAGATCCTTTATTCCGGCTAACGTTTCGGCGTAACCGCCTTCTATAGAGCCTGGAAGAGTCAAGTTGAGTTTGAAAAACCATCCGTCCAAGAGCCATTTCAGACCACAGCGGTGAATCAGAGGTCGGTAGGAGAGGGAGACAAAACACGAGGAGGTAACACAAACAGTCCAGTGCAGATGGGTGAACAGTACCCCTTTTACACATGAGGAGATGAGTTCACCTTCGGTTCACCCTCCTAGCGAGCCTCTGACAGACTGTCCTATGGTTCGAGACCGCGAAGGTCAACGTACTTAGTCAGCTCCTGTATCATCGCTACGCGTTCCTCCTTCCTGTTGATCGTGGGGTTCCTAGCGGCAATCCACAGCGCTTCTAGTGTTTTACGTGCCGATATCTCGAACTCGCGTGCCAATATAGTCACCGCCACGTCAATGCCCGCGCCGTTGTGACATCGTAGCCTTGCTCACCCAATGGATCGGGGATACGGAGCATGCCCAAATGCTCCGTATCCCCGGTCCATTGGGGCCTACGGAGCATGCCCAAATGCTCCTTAACGCGCTCCCTAAGGGGTCTACCCGTCTCGCCAATATACTCGCCTTGCAACCCGTGCATTTTATAGGGTATACCACACCTGAGACCATGCAGTCTCCCTCCTTACCGAAAGGGCAGATAATACAATGGCGAGTCTTACAGCTGGAATCGTATAGTCGATTCCTGACGAGACGTAGATTGGCCGGCGGAACCTCGATCATGCGGACCATGTTATCAAGACCAGCTTTGCGAATGCAGTTTCGCACTTCGCTACTGAAATCATCCGAGACAAAAGGCGCCTTAAAAGGAATTCTATTGTCGCTCTGATGTCTCGCTGATATTGCCGGTGTTCGATGACCTTTAGTCAGGCTCTGCTCGGGATACCCGTTGGACTTCAAGATGCCGTTTGCAAACTCATAAGTGGGTGCCTGTCTGTTGTGAGTGGGTTCACCGGAGTAAGATATAGTAGCTCTCCATTATATTAAAATCATCTTCGTCTTATGTCACTACCCCCCCCCCCCCGCTAGAAACAGACTGCCATATAAAAAATGTCATCCAACCCTTGAGAAGTAACTTCTGATATTTCACCTTTGTATCGACCTTGCTTTCTTATTTTACTATTTTTTCGAAGATCTGTATGTCATTCTGCCTTCGTATACTATAGAAAGTTGAAAACTGATTACTTCAGCTATCGAGGCACTAAAAGCTTTTCTTCTTCTCTTTAGGTCTACTTCTCTTTAGGCTCTAATGTTGCATAATTTTGTAGCAGTAAGCTACTTCGCCCGTGAAGAGCATTCATTCACAGAAAACAATCGTAAACTGTTCTTTGGGGGACCTATGTACGTATGTTAAGCGCTAAGAAGTTTTATCTGTCTGTGTGTGTTCGTCAACGCATAGAAAAAGGTATGGAGTAGATAAGCACTACCATGGGAGTGCAAATGTTCATATGATGACCATCGAACACTAAGCACCATCGAAGGAGTAACCAATATCTATCGACTTGATCGAATTCGTTACAGATTAGACCCCCTGCAGTGGGAACCACACGAATGCTATAGAGGCTGAGCCAGTCTAAAGGCAATCGTTTCGAGACTCCTACTCTATTCGCTGATTTTGTTGCCATCAATTTTCTTGCACCAGGCGGAACTCGAACCCCGAAATTTTCCGCTGATTAGTTTATGATATTGGTCATGATCATTATTCATAGTACATAACAACTCTTTTGCAAAATTATCTACCCTACTCTATCGCGCTGTCCAGATCTCATGACTGACTGACTTATGTAAGAGTCCTTGCGGCCTCGACCTTTCTTCCTGTTTGACTGCTGAAAGCCTCGTTTTAGGTCGTACCGAAAATTATCGCCGCCTTCGACCTCTATATTCAAATGCTCACAATTCCGTTTAAGGATAAACAATTGAATTGAGACAAAAATTATGCAGTGACTTCCTTTCAATCAACCTCAGCATTGTGCAGCGCTGTTGTATGTGTTAAGCTGGATGGTAGACGGATATCTACCCACAAATGTTTTGGCGAGACTGCCTTTTTCAAATCCTAAGATGGGCCAAACCAACAAATGTCGCCTTCAACCCTACAAAGCTCAGCCCCAAATGTTGTAGAAAGAATCCAGGAAAAAAGAAGAAGAAATCCAAGAACCGCACCTAACTGTAGTCGACCGAGAAACCAATGGAAGCACAGCAAGACAGACGATTGGTGCGGGATAGCAACCACACCAGTTCAAAATGCGAGTCTGATGTAGTGATTGAGCGATATAGCCTAGGCACACCCCTTTCAGGTTGACCTTGATGTCTCTGAGTATATCCAGATTATCTCATGGGCTTTGCGCGCGGATGTTTGAACTTCATCCCCAGAATCTCCACCTTGATCCCGAGATCCTTCCGTTCGTGGTAATGACTTCCATGATTGTCTAGAGCAGTAGAATCTCTAAGCTTTTCCTTCCAGTCAAGGTGTTCCTTGATCCATTAGGTGGTCGCACAGTTCCTCCGATATATTCTGCTCCGCTGAAATGGCATGAAGTAAGGTAGACCACACCACCAGATACAGTGCAATACCCCTTCACCACCTGGGCAGAGCACAAAATTAGAAGTCGTACAGAAGCGGTGGTAGAGGCGGTTGCGAATTAGTTGTTGCTACTTGTTGTTACTGTTACTGTTACTGTTACTTGTTGTTACTTGGTACAACAGTAGCTCAGCTGTGAAACCCCAACCTCTTCAGACACTTACGAGTGGAAGTGCTCACTTCATCGAAGGTAAACGTCTCTAAAAACGGAATTTTAGAAGATGGGCTGGTGCCTTTTTCTACTTCCTGTCCTGAATTTCCGCGGAACTTTTTATAAAACACAGCCATTTCGGGCAGCTATCTTCTTGGCCATTTTGAGGAACCCCTCCACCCTCTTTCTCTTGTGCAGACGCTATCTGCCGTACAAAAAATGCTTCTTACGAAAACCCTTTTCCGACGGGGTGGACTGACAGACTGTGGACTATGATGTTTTTGTTATGTGATTTCCGGTACCACTTGGTAATATTTATAGCTTCTTCCCGTTAGCTGCCGTTAGACGTTGAAGAATGGAAGCCAGTTTCCACAAGGTGTTTCCCTGGTGAGTTTAATACAGTGGCTGTTCATTATCTCGAAACATCTGTTCATTTCTTATTGCTTGCAATTTGTTAGAGCACGTGATGGCAGTCGCCTACGTAATTGCAACGAAATTGATGGTGGTCCACTACTCACAGTGGATAGCAACTCCTTTAGAAATTTTTTTCGTTCCTTTTCCACATTGGAAAGACATAAGAGAAAGACACCTGGGGTTGCTGTTTGCAGCAACACATGTCGAGACGCAAGGTCGATTATTACAAGCTAACTGAACTTCTTTCTTTTTCTTATGGAAAGAAGCGACTCAGCAGAATGTTTCTTATTCCTGCGTTTCTACCAAATTGTGGAAAAGTATGACGTTGCCTCTATGTACTTTCCCTAACGATCATCTATTCCGAACAAATTTTTCTGCCCCTAGCACGACGTATCCTATTTCACATATTTACTGCTGAGTTTTTGATCAGTTCCTTCCTTACACACTGCCCAAATTTCTATCTTTGTTGGGGTTTCCGAGATTCACGCTGTAAAGCTCTATGACACAAAAATTGGAGGTTTGGCTCTTATGAAAATGATTTAAATCCTTTAGTTTTTATAAAATCTATCTACATGTATGTTTGAAATTGTGCGATTTCGCCAACGTAGATTCCGAAAGATCTAATCAATTTGTGGAGTATATAGAGTTAGAGAGGTGCGGGAACATTCAAATCATTAAAACGGCGGAAACTTTCGGTCCGACCTAATATTTTAAACATAAAATTTTCGCATAAAATTTTACACTTTTAAATGCAAAGTTTTAAATTTTTAATCGACACTTTTGAAATTTAAATGGACGTGTTCATAAAAACGAACGTCTTTGGAAAAAAAACTGAAAACTGAAGAAAAGAAAACTGAAACTTGAACTGAAAACTCTTGCCGAATGGTTTAGATACGCTTTTGTAATAGTAAGCATACTACTAGATTTATTTCAAATTTAAAGCACCTGAAAGGTGAGTGCGGTGCTTGGAACGTTATTAAAAATTTACCCGAAAGAGCGTATATAGAGAATGCCTAAAAGAACGGTGAGTGTAGAGAGCAGTAAAGCAGCAATTTTTTGCGATTACAAAGAGGGATCGTGCAGTGCACTCGTCCAGCACTTCACTCTGCCTCTCTGACTGTTAGTGCAACAGCTGCTCAGTTGAACCTATGCAATGGAGATCAGCATTCTTTCTGCAATTGCTTTTGATTAGTGTTTGGCTGGCTCCACGCAAGCAGAATTTTCCAATCAAATAAAAATGTCGACGGGAAAAGGACACATCAAAATTATTGTATGTCTATAATAAAATAAGTTTCAAAAATTGATTTGAATAGTTTCAAAAATGTTCCTACACAGATAAGAATTCCGAGAAACTTCAAACTCTGCAATCATTTTGGCACGAGTGAATTATATTTTTTTCAAAAAGGCTGTAGTCTTTTTATACAAATTTATTTCCTTTGTCCCTTTGTCTAGAAACCTTTTGTGACCTTTGTCCAGTTTCACCTGGAATGCTTTTACTTTAATTTGGTAGATAGTTAGTTTAATGTCGAAACTATCCAGTTTGTTCTTAAATGTGTACAAATTGCTATGAAAGCGTTCGGTTATACATGAAGATGGAATGCACTCTAATTTTCTTTCTTCATTATGAATTTTATTAAAGGCATTGAAGGTCTGAAAACGACTGCAACTAGGCTACAGGTGTTTATATATATATATATATATATATATATATATATATATATATATATGTATATATGTATATATATATAGCATGTATAGTATATATATATATAAAATGTTTTATATTGCCTTGAATTGCACTTCATAATGTTTTACCATTTCCTTCGACGATCTTGTGAGATCCTCCTTCAGCGTATAGTTCTTTTGAGGCGTGAAATTACCTAATTATTTTGAATAAAAAACGTGCATATTTCGTCTCTCGCATTGCACTATTAAAAAAGGCGTTGCGACTTTTAGTCCCTGGCAAGCCGACGAATGCTTATAACCTCTCCAGTTCAAGCGTTTTTTGTTAAAAGTAAACACCTTTCGACTCGTCGCCTTCCAGTCCTTCCCACCCACATATGCCACTTTTCCTGATCGGAACTATCGGAATTTCGTCGCGGATGGTCTAAAAGTGACTGGAGCAGGCTTTCTGCGATTGCAGCGGCTTCCCTCATAAACAGCAATCGGAGTCTCTTGACCTCGCAAGCTTTGTAAGCGCCAAATTCTGTCAGTGATGCTCCTAAAGTGCACCGAGCGCAATATTTAAGAATCAACCGAGTGCGAGACCGTTTAGAGTGGGATTACGTCCTCGATTATAAGAACTTATGATAAAGTGTATCATTCCGATATCCGATAATTAGGATCCGATAACTTAAGTGGCAATAATTTCAAAAAATGACCCCTGGAGGATTCTACTTTTGGAATACTCAGCTTGTGTGTGCTCATACTCATTTGTAAGATTGAAAACGTTAGTAATTATACGCTGGCAATGTTGCCCACATGACACTTCTTTGCAGTTACACATCGCTATTGGCCCACATTAAGGTGAAAGTTATGCTTATTTGCAGCTTTTTTTCTGCTAGCGACGTATGGAGGAAAGCAGAAGTGAGCATGAGGCAATTTCAACCTGCTTGGCCAGTACAAATCAGCATCCGTCAACGCGGAATTTATCACAATTTCTATATCTAGCAAAGTGGCGGCCGGCTTCCCTAGTGGCAGTTCTCGGATAGCGTTGCCGCCGAAAAGAATCAATTTCAATACTTCTAGATACCTGAGATCGCGAAAGTGCTTAAAGCCTTCGTATGCGAAGGTGTATTCGCTGCCATCGACCTTCACTGTATGCATCTGCGAAATATGCTGTCATTTGAGCTCGTTCTCGATGTCGTTCCAAATTGAGGTTAAGTCAGGGCAGCGCTCTTCTTCTCCTTTACCTTTTCCTCCATCATTTATATCTCTGATGTACAATACCGCTCAACTTCTTTTAAGGAAAGACGCTTTCGATGGATTAGTCCGTCGGAAAAAAAGTTGCTTTGCCATAACACTCTTCAAATTTACACACATGGATATCAGCTAACATCGCCCGAATCCCCTCTTCACTGCGCTTCCGATGCTTTTTATTAGACCGCAATTTGGCAAGCTTGGACCTAATTACGGAGCATTTTTCTGGAGAGTCTCCATTTGATTGACGATCTCTCCAAAACCGCCATCCGCGTCTTACACGGCCACTCCACCAGCCAGTTCCAGCAAAATACGAAATTCTCTATTTTCTGAATCTGAATTTAACTTGTTGTAACTTATACTGCGACGTCAAGCAGTACCTCATCTGGTTAATTTTGATCCTACTGCAGGCTTAATCCAAATACGCTGAATACTCACATTCAGGCAGTCGTTTCTCAGTAAGCATGGTCTCCCATGCAAATATTTTTCAAGTGAACTAAGAAAAGCTTCTTTCAAGTTTAAAAAATCTGTTCTAGGAGGTCAAAAACGAGCCCCTTTAATTAACCCCTGGTTCGCAGTTTTCGTCTGCAGCAAAGCATTTTCCGCATGATAAATTAGAATGTAAGATGAGTACTAGAGTAGTGAAGGAGCTCAACCTTTTTTAGTGCAACGAACGGCTGGTTAGTAGTTGAAAACTGGCAACCGATCAATTTGGCTTTCTCCGTAGCTGCCATCATCTAGCCTTTATTGTGGCCCAAGTTTGCCGATTTTTCTAGTTTTCCTCGATTTGGCTGTTTGGTTGGTCCAGAGTGGGAAAATGCTTAGGCTTGTGATTTTGCTCACACGAACAGCTTTTTGACAACGTAATGTGGCTCAGATTCGAGATGGTAGATAGGTGCGATACCCAGTGGCAGGGCACAACTCCATTGGAGCAATAAAATCAACACCGATCCTTTCGAAAGCTATCCTACACTCGTGAATTTTTAGTGCTTTAAATGCCCTAACTCGGTCTGAAATTCAGAAAACACTCCTAAATGCTTTTTGAAAAATGAACGGTTATTAAAATGCTGACCTTCTCTTTTTAGCCTATATCCGCAATCGGCCTGGATATCATCTTTCGACCGTCTCTTGATCCCATACCATCGCATTAAATTATCTAGAGGGTGCTATTGCTTATTTATGTTTCGAACTGTATCAAGATAAAGTATAGATTCCGAGATAAAATTCTGACGTTTCAACATAGGAGTTCACTTTTTTAGGGCAGAAGAATTACAAATTTTCAAAGAAAGTATTGGATATTTTTAAGTTTTAGAAGTATTAAAAGGTTAATTTTCACATTCATAGAAAGTATAAGCGCAGTATGGTAGGCGTCCGTTTCGACTGAATGTGTTCAGTGTGATTTCAAAAGTGTCCACAAAAATGAGGCTGTCTGAACAAATTCTCAGTTCTCATTTTCAATGGGCACTTACGAGGGTTTCCTGGTTTTTGCGAGCGTGTAGCGCAGTGGGAGGGGGTACCGGCTGTCGCGAGCACCCGATACCAGGTTCCTGGATAGGATTTCCCGTTCAGGCCATCTAAGCCTTCTATCCCTCCGGGATCGGTGGTTTGGTACCAGACTCGTTTGGGAAGGATAAAACGCTGACTTCTTTATTGGCTGTCCACCACAAGTCGTTGAATTGGCCAAATTCGTATTCGAATCGCCTCCAAGACATCACATAGAAGTGGAATGCGTGGCGCTTCCGAAAGGCGGTTGAGTAACGCCATCCTTTATCCCTTTACCCTTTATCCTAATTTCTAGATGGAGTTAGGGCAATTAAAGCACCAAAAATTCATGAGCGTAGGATAGCTTTCGAAAGAATCGGCGATGGTTTTACTGCTCCAATTGAGTGGGGCCATGCCACTGGGTATTGTACCAAGATGCGAACCGAGGAAGGGTCATCGGCTCGGAGCGCAGAACTGCAAAGAAGTGCCATGTGGGAAAATTGCCAGCGTATAATTACTAACGATTTTAATCCTAAAGGTTCCTCATTCGCAGCTTGATTCCAAATTTCCATCTTAACGGGACAAACGGGTACGAGCACGGCAAACTTGGTATTCCAAAACTAGAGTACTCCAAAGTGCCGTCATTTTTTGAAACTAACCCCACCTATGTAAGTTATCGGATCCTTCAAAAATTACATCATTGTAACCGGGAAAAAACTAGGGAATCCAAAGAACTATGTGGTGTTATCTGAAATGTAGTCAATAGACTTTTAATTGAGCAGAATCTACTTCTCCTTTAGCTAGTTGGGAGAGCATACAGGGTGGCCATAAGTTCTGCAACAGAAATTTAGTTGTATAAAAAGGCTAGAAATGCAACAAATTTTCTACAATTTCAAAAATTATTTACCCAGACTGTGTAGATTATGCTGGAGAAGTATGACTCATAATGGGTCATTCCTGTCGTGATAAAAGCCTTTAGATCGTATAGATAGCTCTGCAGCCCGCGTCGCTCAGGCTGGGTATTCAGCCGTCGCTTCATTTGATGAAAATTTTCTCGAAGCTGAGCGATCCCAAGAAAGTCAAAATAACAATGCATTTGATACTAGCTCTGGGGACGATGATGATACGCAAACGATTGCATGGCAACTTTTCGTCTTACACGATTTTCCAAAATGTCTTCCCTCCTAGGTTTTGTGTAAGAAGAGTTAAAATCAGTAAAAATGCTTGCTCGATGGGCACAAAAGGATAACACCATGTTTACTGGCCCTAAACGCGTTGTTGAAAGGCGAAATGCACACTCCGGTAAAACAATGATTCTAATGTCAAGAAGAAATGGACGTGCTAGCGGTTCCCCGTCCATTTGCCGAACATCGTCCCTGCAAAACACTAGCTGTGGAATTTCTGCAATTTTAGATTTTTGGTCGTTGTTCATTTACCATTTTAGAGAAAAGGTTCTTTTTTATGTGGCGTAGAAAAATTATTGCGTAGCATCTTCTTTGTAACCAATGAGGTATAAAATTCCGTAAGAGGCGCTCCGACGTGGGCTGAAGAGCCACCCATACGATCTAAAGGCTTTTATCACGCCAGGAATGGCCCGTTATTAATAGTACTGCCTTACCATAATTTACACAGTGTTGGCAAATTGCTTTTCGAATTGCACAAAATTTGGTGCATTTCTAGCCTTTTTATACAACTAAGTTTTTATTGGAGGTCTTATGGGCCACCCTGTATATTCGGTGGGTGTAATTGCGTCCCGCGAGGGAGGGATGAGCTGTGCCATTAGAAGTTAGGTTACTAAATTTCAAGCGCTCGCTGTGTGACTTGAAGCTCATCGAGTAGATAGCTCAATGCTGATCTCCGACATGTGTTTCTTTTTGAAATGCGCTCAATTTGAAGAGCGCTACGGAAAACCTTTTTTCGCTTTTTCCGCTCAAAGACAAAAGCTAACGCCGGTGTTGTATCCTTCAAGAATATTTTTAAGCCTTAGAGGTGTCACGACGTGCTCATGAACAATGTCAGGGGTTGGAACGTGAACGATCGGAATGTCGGCAGCATGACCATCAGTCGCTCCACAACCAAAAGCTAGAAATTCTCAGTTAATAGCAGTGCACGCCATTCAATAACTTAATAGAGACTGTGCTCTTAACGCTGTAGTGGTTAGGATAAATTCAACTTTTTTAGCTTCTTTAGGCTCTTTGATGTATCCTGTACGTGAAAAGCATAGGGCGACTCGGTGCAAGGAGGAAATCTAGACCCTCTTGAGCCACCGCTTCTTTAAAAAGAGACCCGCGACTTGTTTTCCATGATTGACTTCTATGTAGGTACTTAAAATTGCAAGCTGCGCAGCGTATCGGATAACAAAAGAGATAAAATGGATAAAATATTATTGTTGTTGCTGATTATTGCTACTTATTATTGCTTATTATTGATTATTGCTTGATTATTAAATAAAAGATTGAAAGAGATAGAAGATTATTGCATGGGCTAGTTCAGTGTCTAACTACATCCCAAGGCTTTCGAAAGGAGCTTCCTTGGCAGAGTTGCTTCACGTTGGAATGAATTAGGCTCATCTTTCTCTATATACAAGAAATCTGAATCGTTTCGATTGCTTCTCGTGACGCTTTTTGGAAATCTTAGCTAACACACCGGAACCATAGTGTTGCCCTAAATAACAAGTGGAGGGCGGGTTTTTCCCATAGCGTTTTTCCTCCTTATCGTTCTCTTAGGTTATGGATACGATTTCAGCTTAACTTCATGCGAATTCTCTGCCACAGCTCTCGGCCAAGTTGTTTTTAAATGTTCTTTTTAATTGCTGTTTTCTGATGTAGTGATGTCTTCTTTAAAGTTCATTCTACATCTACCATGTTGGATTCTTCTTATAGGTCTGGGGTTTTCCTCATTTGAACGTGCTGAAATCCAAATTATGTCGATTTCATATCAAGCAGCAGTGGGATCGTTTCGCTCAGCGTACTATTAGATAGCGAGTTGGGATTTTTAAAGTCGTGTGGTCTGGGTCCTCCTAACGGTGCCATGGGTTCTTAACGTCATTTTAAAAGGAAACTTATATGCAGGGCCTGCCGTGGCTCCAGTTTGCAGTAGTACCTTTGCCAGCATCACCGTGATACTATAAATTTCTGGAGGCCTCTTCTACACTACCTCTTTTGTTCCTGATCCACTCTTGCTAGATTTTTCTTTTCTTTTCATTCGTGATCAAGGGAGGAATCCTTGCCTTTTCAGTACCTTGAGTTCCTTTCCTAATTCCAGTTCACTACGTCCAATCTCTGCTATTGTCGATTCTGTTCTCTATTTTTATATGCTCTTGATTGTATTGGGTTTCAATAAGTAAATAGATAAATAAAGAACTGTACAAGCGATTGCAGGACAATGGCTGGCCATGTGGAGGACGTGGTATTCACAGCCTCAGCTATCGTGCTAGGGTTTTCTATCGTCATCAACGCATTCTTCATCTTCATCGCGCTGACGAAGACGAGACACTGTATAGGTGTATACAAATACTTGATGATATGCTTTGCTGTCACCAATATAGTGTACTCGTCAGTGGAGTTTATCAGTAGGCCGGTGAGTCACTCTTTTCAACCTCTCATAACGATGTTTTGTTGCGATCAAAACTCTAGCTCCAGGCGAGACTCGAACTCGCTCCTCCTGCTGACCGGGCTGGAACGCTCTACGCCATTACAGCACCGGGTGTGGGGTAGAGCATTCCGCCTGGTCAGCAGGAGGGGCGGGTTCGAGTACCGCCAGGCGCTAGAGTTTTGATCGCATCAAAACATCGTTACGAGAGCTTGCACATTCGATAACAGCCACTTGAGTAATAGTAACTGTTGGGTTATAGACGAACAGGAGACGTGTAGATAAATAAAGTGAAGTCAAGGTAAACTATCATATTACCTGTTTCGCCTCTTACCCTAGACAGGTAACATGATAACGAAGGGCATGGTAAAAGCGAAAGAAAGAAACTAAATTGTGGTCACTCTCCGAGGCTTATCACGAGGGTAGGGAGTGAGCATACCAAGAAAGGAAGGAGCACTTTATATATAAGCTATTTGGGTCAGAAAGGCGGGAAAAGGGGATGTTAAACAATAGGTCATATGGTCAAATGAAGAGTGACAGGTGACTAGCTGCAACTAGAAAACATGGTAAATATAGTAGTCTAACGATTGTAAATAAGGTCTATAAAAAACTTTTTTGAATCCTTGTAAGTATGGAACATGTCATATTTGTGACTAATATTTTTATTTTTTAGAAAACACCGTAAGATAGCTTTAAGTATAATTTTTTCATCATAATCAAAGTAGAGTAAGGAGCTGATAAGGTTTTTAAGTCTAACCAGGAAGTCATTGTACTTTGAGCAAGTGCGAGAAATTCTAAGCGTTTCACCGTAAATGACCGCTATTTTATTAGTAATGCTGGTAAAGGAGGAACTATGAGGAAATTTATTAACTTTAAAATCAAAATAATCAGTCTTGTTGTATTGTCTAGTAAAGATTTGGTCATTTAAAATGAAGATGTTTAAGTCGAGAAAGTTACAATCATGAATGTTGTTATTAGTGATTTCTAATTTCCAAATGTTTTGATAAATATTCGTAAGCAGGTTATTAAGCTCATCTAATTCAATATTAGGAATAATCAAAATATCGTCCATATATCTATACGGATGGAATTCTTTAGTGTAATATACAGTAGATATAGAGCTTTTTTATACTCTAAAAAGGATAGGGTTAAATCAGCTATAACAGGACTAGCGTTGCCTCCTTGAGGAACACCAGTTATTTGTTTGTAAATTCTGTTACCAAATTTACAATAACCGTTATTTCGCAGATATTCAAGCATATGTAGGATGTCCTGGCACCTATAAGTCTTAGAATTACTACAATCTGAAGGAGTGTCGCTGTAAAACAACTTAGTTCCTTTAACAATCAAAAACTTTTTACCTGCGTTTTTGAAGGCCTAAAGAGGCCTAAAGAATTTGACTTGAATCACTTTTTAACATTCTTTCTTAACGAAAATTTCAAATTTTTACTCAATCATAGTTTTTCACCTTTCATCACCATGCAGCAAACGAAATGTGAGTTTCTTTCTTCTTTCGCAGTGTAGTTTCTACCATGCTTTCAAGGAGATGAGACTTGATAAAACGTTGCCACTTACTGCTTTTACGGATCACGTTTTAATCAATGCTGAACTGATTGATCCATAGCTCAACAAAAGCCTCGTAAGAGATAATATCGGAAAAGAATTTCATAAATCGTGAGGATCACGAGGAAGAGTGGGGTTCTTAAAAAAGTACACGGGTTCATGTATAAAAGTTCCGACACTCACTGCTACCACACTTCAACAGTAGTGTAGGCACGAAAGTTGAACATCAAGTGTACGCTAGGTTAGTTAGTGTTTCAGATCACTCACAATTATTTTCTCCTTTGTTTTTTCGTGAACGCACCCGAGAAAAAACATATAGCGCTCTTCAATATTAGGCCAATAAAAATAACACCAGAATTGATGAACAACAAGTTGTTTCAAATGCCTAAAAGGCAGGCATCAGCTACTCATGAAAAAGTAGTGGCAGATGATGCTTGCCGCGACACAGGCCGACATGCGGGATACAATCTGCGGAGACGCGAACACACCCACGCACCTTGCATGAACATGCCGCGCCCGCAGGTAAAGTATGAGTAGGCCTGACACAACAGGAGCAATAAGTCCATCCTCTGCCTCCACCTGTCTTGCTGGGCGTTACCGGTTCCATCTGGTTAGCGTTTCATTCCCCTATCCTCCACTCGGGGACACGCCACGTGGTTCTGCGACAAGCGGCCCGAGATCCCTCTTAACAAGAGAGCCCAAAGGCCCTCTATCGAGGGAGATCCGTCGATATCACCCTTGAATGCACAATCTCACTGTTGAGCTTTTCCTTTGTAGCCATGGGCTTTAAGGGAACAAAGCCAAAGGACCGAAGGTGTTGTTTTCGGGAAGGGTTTATTTAATGTTTAAATTATCTCTGAGAGAGTAACGCACATACAATACCGCTCAAATTCTTTGCAAAAAAGACGCTTTGCGACGGATTAATCCGTCACAAAGCGTCGCATTGCCATAACTCTTTTCAAAGTTACTTGTTTAAAATCTAATTAACACCATTAGAAGCACCGTCTCATTTTCTATCCAGCGATCTAAACATATTCTAAAACGATTGCACAGTGACCTAGTTATGAAGCTTTTGCTTTCTCGGCTCCGTTAGTTGATTTACGACCCCTCCGAGATCCCCAGTGGCATGTCCTTAAGGCTTTCCGTTGACGACTTCAACGAAACTCAGAAATCCTCTATCGTTTCAGCAGATCTGTATTTGTTACGTATAAGTGTTATTGTGGTACTAAATAGTGCCAAGTTTGATTAACATAGGCCCGATTTCAGATAAGCGCAAACGCGCGGAAACCTGAGATTCAGTTAAGAATTACCCAACTAGTAGCCTGCTACAGAAGACAGTATTCTACTATCCCATTGTAGGAACGATGGTCTTTATAAAGCGTGTGAAATGGTTTTGAGAAATAGAGAGAAATGAATAGATTTTCTTTTTTCCCACAAGGGATTGATCCAATCTCAATATGCGGCGTAGGATTCCCCCTACATTTGAACCTCGGTTGCTCCTGAACAGAATGAGTGCGAAAGCCGTGCTTTTTGTATTGTACAGTAAACGGCAAGCACATTCGAATCTAGAAAGAACGAAAAGATTTTGGTCGTTCAAAGTAGATTTCTATGCGGCCAAAGTTTGACGAAAACAACAGAGAATTTTGTCTCAGTCGCTTACCCCTTTGTGGATGAGTTTATTCGAACAATCAACTGGACAGCATTTCTCAGCTCGTTGCGAGCTTTCCACAGATGTAATATTGTCCGTATTCGAACGGAAGACCATTTTCACCTCTTCGGCCGCCGAAACAAGTTTGGGGCTGCGCTTCGGCCCGAGAGCGGACACGGCGGCGGGCCGAAGCGCAGCCCCAAACTTGTTTCCTCGGCCGAAAATGGTTTTCAGTTTGAATACGGGCAATATTATATCTGTGGAAAGCTCGCAAGAGTTGAGAAATGCTGTCCAGTTGATTTTTCGAAAAAACTTATCCATAAAGAGGTAAGCGACTGAAACGAAGTTTTCTGTTGTTTTCGTCAAACTTTGGCCGCATAGAAATCTGCTTTGAACGGCCAAAATCTTTTCGTTCTTCTTACTTAGATTCGAATGTGCTTGTGGTTTACTGTAGACCATAAAAAACACGGCTTTCGTACTTATCCTGTACAGGAGCAACCGAAGTTCAAAGATAGGAGAAATCCTACGCCGCATATTGAGATTACACCAATCCCTTGTTGGAAAAAAGAAAATCTAGTTGATTCTGTCCATTACTTAAACCCGTTTTACACGTTTTATAAAGTCCTTCGTTCACACAATAAAGTAGTAGAATATTGTTTTCTGTAGCAGGCTACTAGTTGGGTAATTCTTAACTGAATCTTAGGTTTCCGCGCGTGCGCGCTTATCTGAAATCGGGCCTATGTTATTCAAATTTAGCACTATTTAGTACCACAATAACACTTGATGCGTAACAAACACCTATCTACTGAAACAATAGAGGATTTCTGAGTTTCGATGAAGTCGTCAACGGAAAGCCTTAAGGACATGCCACTGGGGATCTCGGAGGAGTCGTAAATCAATTAACGGAGCCGAGAAAGCAAAAGCTTCGTAACTAGGTCAATGTGCAATCGTTTTTGACGACGTTTAGATCACTGGATAGAAAATGAGACGGGGCTTCTAATGGTATTAATTAGATTTTAAACAAGTAACTTTGAAAAGAGTTATGGCAAAGCGACGCTTTGTGACGGATTAATCCGTCGCAAAGCGTCTTTTTTGCAAAGAATTTGAACGGTATTGTATGGCGTACCACTCTACTGATCGAAAAGCTGATGGAACAAGTAGTCGTCCATTCTTACTTGATCAGCATATGATAAGTGCATCCGCTTGCTTCTGCTCAATCAGATGTTCACCTAATAAAAAATCAGAGGAAACTCATTAACAACATCCGGAACGCCACTTATTATGCGCAATTCAGAAACAGAATGAGTGCTTACGTGATCCGTGTCTAGGATTTCACAAGATTTCGTAAGTACATATTTAATCCTTCGATAGCATGCCGTCACATGACTGCACGCAATATTCGCCGAATAGTAGGATACGATTTGTAGATGCATTTTCCTCTAAAGGGTCTAGGAAGTTGCTGTGATGGCGGCACGGGCTCTTCGCTCGACAAACATGAACGAAAGCCTTCATTATGGCTGAAGGGTTGAGAAGTCCGAAGCTCATAATATCAATTTCAGGTTATTTATATCTACGGCACCTCTTATATGGCTTATAATGAAGGCTTTTTCCACGATCGAAAACCGTGGGCGTTTCTTCTGCTCTGTTTATTTATCGCCATGTACGGAATAAATACTGCTCTTCTAGCTTTGCACTTCATCTACAGATACATTGTTCTGTGCAGGTAACTGCAATCCCCTTTGGTCTTCGATGTGAACGGTAGAAACGAGACGGAGCTGTTACAGGATTTGGTTCAAAATTCGTTTTTCACCAACGTGCTCAAGAAACAATCACCACTTTTTCCAGAACAACACTGCTGGTCCACTTTTATCGACCGTTACCGGTGCTTATTATAGCAATCCTCATTTTGACATGGGGTTTCATCTACGGTCTTGTGACTTACTACTGCTTCGCTCCTACCGACGACTTCTACCGTTATGCGGGTCCTTCGGCTTCTGAGAAATTGGGAGTGGATATAAGAAAGCTATCCTTTTTCTGTGTCTTCACACATGTGAGTCGATAACCGAACTTATTCGATTCTCACCTTTTTTCATATGGAAGCCATACAGAATGCCGCATTATTCTTTACACAGGATTTTTTTTATTTGCATTCTAGTAATTTTAATTAATTAATTATTTTTTTAAATTTTAACCTCCTTCAATTTCTATACACTCGTTTCACCGTCCTCTTTCAGTTAGGAGTTTTTTTGGCAATTATGTGACTTTATGCTAGAATTTTTGGAATCTATTGAGAAAACTAACTAACTAACTTGGTTATTCTTCTTTCTCTGTGCATCAAAAGCCAAGTTAGGAGAAAATTAAAGCAAAACGTGTTAGGACGTCCACTGGCAAAGGTGGCCTCATTTGTTAAAAGCCATCTGCAAGCCATTGTCTTATGTGAGCCCCAACAAGAGTATGGATCGATTTCGACAATACCTGCATGCATCCAACAAGTCCATCAACGTCGATTATGCGGTTATCCGTTAGTAGCAGTGATTCCGACCAGGAGCTTTTTTTCTTTCGACGAGTGGCCACGTTCTCAACTTCCTGCTCTCTTTGAAGAAAAGCCATCTGCTATCACTCGCGAGTTATCGGCGCTACCTGAATGTGGCTTGAGAGCGGTTGTCAATCACCTTCGCTGTCTTCCCCATGAAATGCTGTCGACTTGCCACACTAACTGAGCGATTCAGGTAAAACATCGAGAATCAGCGTCTGTGACCCGTCGTTTCTACACCCACGCAGGAGGCTCTTTCTCAAAGATGCTGGTACTCAGAAGTTGGCTGAAGCTATTCGCCAGAATCGTTCAAAGCGCAAGAAATGCTGTCTAACACGTCAACGCTTGCCCCTTCTAGCAGTGATAAGCAGCCGGAAGATTGCCGATCTCGCATGGGAAACTATACCTCATGCCTCTTATCTTACTGACTTGCTGACTATGCTCATGCTGGCTATCACATACACAGCAGCTTGGAGCACCATCATCGTCAGGAGGAATTTATTGATAAGGCGAATTCGAAGATAAAGTCGCCCGCTTTTCTTCGCAGAAAAAGTTTATTAACTTGATTGCTTGTACATTATTCATCGCAAACCGTGACGCTCCAAGAATAACCTCAATCCCCGATTTCAGTTTATGTCGCTTCTGTTTTTTGTTCAGCATTCACGAGATGCTTGGTGAAATCTTCTTATGAAAACCATTATCTGCAAATCTCTCTATGACTTCAGTTGATCAAAAACTCCAGATTCCAACAACTAGCCACTTAGCATTCGGTTGTCCGGAAGATTTTCAGCGTTTTGTGTTACATTTCTCATTCGTCTATTACTAAGTAAAAATTCAACTTGCATTGCGCATTAACGCCATTTTCTCTACAGAATTTTTTATTCTATCTGACTAAATAATTTATGCTTCAACGTTGTTCTACAGTTCTGTTCTTGAAGGGCTTATTGAAGTATGTCGAAGGAGCAATTCCGGACGATATTTTATTTCAAAATCAAATTGGGACAATCCGCATCGGAGGCAGATTGACAAGTCGATCAAGTGTGCGTGCCTAATAGCGTTGAAGAAAGCACTGCGCTCCAGTGGTTCAGTAAATTCGGACCGGAGATTTCAGCCTCAAAGATGACCTAGAGCAATCTTGGACGACGAGTCGAAGGCATCGGTGGAAGCTGAACCGTCCCAAACAGTTTGCTGGATCGCGGAACAGCAGACGTCAGTAAAACGGCTGTTGCGGATGCTTCGAAACGCCTTGAGAAGGTGAAAAAGCGCGAAAAGTGGGTGCCTCACGAGCTGAGTGAACGGCAAAAATTGTCACTTTTCGAGATCTGTTCTCCACTACTTTACGCAATAAAGAAAACTGACCCGTTTTTCGGATCGAATCATCACTTGTGATGAAAAGTGGATTCTGTATGATAACAGGAAGCGTTCCAAACAGTGGTTGGGCGCAGGCAAACCCCTGTTCATTTTACAAAGGCGAACTTCCACGAAAAAAGGTTATGGTCACTATGTGGTGGTCGGCGGCTGGTGTGATCCATTACAACTTTTTGGCACCAGACCAAACGATCACGGCAGAGTCCTACTGTAACGAAATCGACGGAATGCACCGAAAATTTCGTCTACTTCAGCAGGTATTGGTCAATAGAAAAGCCTCAATTCCTTTGGAACGGTAACGCCCGTCTACACGCTTCACAAATCACCATCGACAATTGAACGAATTAGGGGTTTCTCACCAACAGAAAACCACCTTTTCAAGCACAGCTTTCAGTTTCATGGACTTTGTTGAATCTCAACCAAAATTGTGAATTTGCACTGATGGAATAAGTGGACCGGTTTCCCGTTGGCAAACGTGAGCTGATTCGAACGGTGCTTATTTTGACTAATTTGACAAGATTTGAGAAAGTTTTGATAGTTCAAAGCGCAGCACTCAAAACGCTGAGAACTTTCCGGACAACGTAATACATAGTCTCCAAGGTTATAATGTGCCATTAGCATCGCATGTGCAAACAATTCTGGAAGCTCTTTCGCAGTGACACTTCCTTTCAGAGGATCTTCACTTGTCTATGAGAACAAGAACTTTCTTAAAAAGTTTGTAGGGGCTTGAAATTCCTAGAACAACAGTTGAAGAGAGGAATGACAGAGGTGGCCCCTAATTAAATTTAGAAAGGACATTTTTTCTAAAATTCCTAGAAAAAAATGAAAAAAATGAAACTAGAATTTCCCTAATAGAAGCATGTAGCGCTCTACTTATTCGAATAACCTATAATCGCACACCTTTCGCTGAACATTGAAAGAGAAACGACTAGAACAGCAGAGATCGCAGCTTACACAGTAAATGATGACGGTCTGTTGAATATGTAAGGGACGCAGTTATTTTTTATTTTTTATATTTATTATTTATTATTTTAGTTATTTTTTATTTATTTTATCTGCTTTTTATTCGCCTTTCCAGCCAGGTTTCTATATTATCGTAGGGAAGGAAGCACTGTGGTTCTAAGCAGCTTGATGAATTTGAAATTCATTGTGGAGTTCAGGATCGTCCGAAAACTAAGTTCACGTTTCTTACAAGAAACGAAAAAACTGGTACGATATTTTCCCAGAAGCGACCATTTATTTCGAATACTTTTTTCAGAAGAGGTGCTTCACCAAATGACTATAGCCGTGTATTACTGTAAAGTGAAGTATGAAGTCTAAGCGGTTCAAAAATAATTCGTGTTATGTTCACATGCGCCAGTAAGTGTCATGAACTATATGCTCAGGAAAGGATTGGGGACGAGACGATAATATTCTGGCCTTCATCTGCTGGTCTTTTCGTCATTGTGCTGATGATGCTTATCACATACTTAATCATGATTGCATGCGGCATCAGAGTGTGTCGCACACTAAAGGTTTCCTCTATAAGCCAGAAGTCCAAGAAGCTTCAAGCTGAAATGCTTAGGGCATTGATTGTGCAGGTATGTGTCTTTCTTCTTTGCCTTTGCGTTTACTGTAACTTTTCCACGCAATTCCGTCACGGTAAGGAGAGTATAATGTATCAATTGAGAGCTGCTTTATCGTGTTATTTCTTAGGGGTTCACCCGCCTAACAAGGCGCTCATATGCCGATACATATGTGCCTTAACCAAATCTCTTTCTACGTCAACCAACTAGCTTTCGTCTTAGTTGGTGCCGACCCAACCAGATGTTCGATGAGCAAATCACGATATTTTAAACTAAAATCCACGCTGGAGAGAAATGTCATCACGTTTTTCTTCTTTTGCACTCTATTATTAAGATATTCCCGGCCACAATGCCTGTAGAAGTTAACTGGAAGTATTAGTTTGATTCAAAAGTAATGCCCAATTTTATCGCATCATTAAAATTGAATTATCTGCGATGGCAGTACAGTTCTCTAGCTCATTCATATATCATTAATAATATTTACTTTATCACCCTAGATAAGTAGTTCAAGCACTTTCACAGCATTTATTTTCTAATAACTTATCGTAGAATCAGCATTTATTTCATAATGCTAAGGCTGCGCATGCGTGTCTTCGGAGCATCTCAAGCATGGCACATTGCTAGTACTCTGTGATGCAATTCGGATTCGATACATTCACGCTACAGACGGCGGAAACACTGGAACTTAGGGTCAAGAAACCTATACATGCGTTTAGAAAAGCCACTGCAGCTTAAATATGACTGGAAAGGAGTTCACCATCTCCACCTGAGCTTCACATGAGCACGTCAATTGTTCGCGCAAACACTTTCGAAACGCTCGTGTTCTAAGAGGTCAACGTCTTTCCTGCTGAATGTCGTCCATTTAGAAGGCAGCCCACTGCTCTAGTAGGCGGCATGGTTCACACGAGTCGCTTAAAAATTTGACAAATTTCAGCGTAAGGAAATCGCTCGGTGACATTTTTTCGAAATTCAGTTGATCACTACTGACAGGTTCGGCAAGCCGGCAACCTGAAACTATTTCATTTGTAAACACACGTATTCTGCTTCATTATGTCGTTCATACATCCATCCCAGCGCACCCTGTTGCCTAATACCAGCCGGTGCTTAAAAGCTCCAAATGCAAAGATCCGAAATTTTCCTGCTGGTGACCGCTCAGATTTTTACCGCAGTGCCTTAGGAGATACACTATTCAACACACCGCCAAAAACGCTATCGAACGATACCAACTTCTAGCGGAATGGACAACATCAATTTTTCAGGGTGAAGTATTGACGCACTAAACGTAACGTTAGAAATAACAACACATTATAAAATTCAACAATTTTATATACAAAATGTCAACAATGATCTAGCAAACAGAATAGCATCACTTGTATTTTATATGTGCTTTTTTGCTGCGAATGTAGGGACCGCAAGTAGTCCACATCGATTTCGTTCCATGCTTTGAGCAAATCGTTCTTCACTGACATTATACTTTTGTGGGAAGTAGCGTAGCTCTTTGGAGGTCCTTGAAGAGTATGTAACATTTTTACAGGTTGAATGCACAAAAGTATCAAGTCACTGAAGGTCAAAACATAAAACGAAATCGACGTGTACTACTTGCGGCTCCGTCGATGCCTTTCCTCGGCGTCTTCGTCCCTGCATTCGCCGCAAAGAAGCCCATATAAAATACAAGTGATGCTATTCGTTTGCTAAATCAGTGTTGACATTTTGTATATCACCTGTATCACCTGTCACTGTCGCGTGCCAGAGTGTTCCAATGGATCCTCCTCGCTCGAGGGACACGAGCAGCGTCATATCGGTCGTTCAGGGCTTTCACGAAGAAGTCCGACCAAGGCGTTGGTGGGCGTCCTGGTGTTCTTTTGACATCCCGCGGAATCCAGTCGGTGATGGCTCTCGTCCAGCGGGTGTCTGCGAAGCGCATTACGTGGCCGGCCCACTCCTGCTCAGCTCTGGTGCTAGGTCGTTGGCCATGTTGACTTCGCGCCCCAGATACACATAGCTGGAGCATTCGGAGATGTTCGTTCCGTTGAGCGAGAATGGGGCATCAGAACCCCATCCGTTCCTCATGAACATCGTCTTCGTAAGATTCAGCTGCAGTCCAACGTTCCCACATACACGATCGAAGTCGGCCAGCATTCGTTCCGCCTGACTGATGCTCGGTGTTATGAGCACGATGTCGTCAGCGAAGCGAAGATGGTGCAGTTGCCGGCCGTCGACCTTCACTCCCATGTTTTCCCATTCTAGTTCGCGCATGACGTTTTCGAGAGTGGCGCTGAAGAGTTCGGGGATATGGTATCCCCTTGCCGAACCTCTCTCCTCACGTCGACGACGACGTCGTTGTAGAATGGTGAGATCTTGGTTGTGAATCCACTGTACAGCTCTCGAAGGACTCTGATGTACTGAGTAGGAACGCCCTGAGTGAGCAGGGCTTCGATGGCCGCTTCAGTCTCGACGGAGTCGAATGCCTTCTTCAGGTCGATGAACGTAAGGCACAGCGGCAGCTTATACTCTCGCGACACTTCGATGAGCTTCGTAATGGTGTGTATGTGGTCGATCGTGCTGAATCCTCTATGAAATCTGCTTGTTCGCATGGCTGTCCTTCGTCCAGCGTTCCGATCCTATTCAGGATAGCTCGAGTGAACAGCTTGTAGACTACGGACAGCACGCAGATCGGGCGATAGTTGCCAATGTCGTGCACGTCTCCCTTCTTGTACAGCAAGACGGTCCTGCTGGTCTTCCACTGAGATGGAACCTTGCACTCCGACAGGTATCGTGTGAAGAGCCGCGCCAGGGGGTTGATGAGCGCTGGCGGGAGGTTCTTCAGGTGTTCGGGTCTGATCCTGTCGGGACCGGGTGCTGTACGTTTCTTCACCGACGAGATGGCGTGTCGGATCTCGGAAGGGAGAACAGAGGGGACGACGTATCCATCCTGTGGAAGATGGCATGGGGCAGGTGGACGTGGCTATCGAAGAGATCGGAGTAGAAGTCGTGGATGACCTTCTCCATGGTCCTTCTGGAAGAGGTGACGGTTCCGTCGGGACGTCGGAGAGCAGTCATCTTGGTCTTGAAATTGGCGAAGTTCCGGCAGGCATTGCGGATGCTTAACCCTGCCTCTGCAGCTTCAGCCAAGACTTCCGCCCTTCTCTCCTTAAGATGCTCCTTTATCGCCTCTCTGCATAGCTTCGCAAGCTCGGACGTCAGTTGGTAGTTGCCTGACGCTCGTGCTGCTCCACGCTGCCGTATAAGCTCGAGAGTTTCCGGAGACAGACGTCTCTTGGTGGTCTTCAAGCTCTCGGCTCCCTAAGCATTATCGTGGAGATGGTGCACGAAGCGGTCGTATTCCTCGTCGACATTGTCCATGACGGCATCTTCCCAAAAGCCGGCAAGAGAGGTGTAGAGGTCCCAGTTGATGGTCGTTCTGGGACTCCTCTTCTTGAACTTCGCGGCCTTCTCTCCTTGACGCGAAAATCGGAACCTTGCGCGAAGGAGGCGGTGGTCCGATCCCGTGTAGAACTTGGGGACAACGGAGACGTCGGTCAGGCAATACTTGCGATTGAAGATGATGTGGTCGATCTCGTTGTGGAACTGGCCACCGGGGGATTCCCAGGTCCATCGTAGGGAGGGAGGCTTCTGAAACTGCGAGTTTCCATGGATGGTCTTGGTCGACATGATAAACTCAGACAGCCTTTCACCTTGCTCGTTCCACTCCAAACCGTGGGTTCCGATGTGAAGTTCTTCCGGCGACCTTCGCGGTCCGATCTTGGCGTTGAAGTCGCCGACGATCACCTTGTAGAAGGTGTGATCTTTTTTATAGAACTTCTCCAGCTCCACATAGAAGGCTTCGACCTCTTCGTCGTCGTAGTCGGATGTTGGGGCATACGCGACGAACACAGTCAAAGCTGGCACGGAACCACATCGCTTCAGTCGCAGACGTCCGATTCGGCTTGTCAGAGACTCGTACGAATCGATGTTCATGGCCAAGTGCGTGTTGACGAGGACACCAACGCCGCCTACTCCCCTGCTGTCGCATGTTCCGAGGAACAGTTCTTCTCCGGAGTCATAGGCGGCGTGTAGGGGGTGGTGTCTTCTCGTCTCGATCAGTCCGATGACGTCGTACTTGATCTTCCTGGCTTGCATCATCAGGTCCTCGACGGATGCTTCCGATGCAAGCGCGCGGGCGTTGTAAGTACAGATCGTTAGCCTAGTTCTTCTCAATTTGCGCAGCCTGGTTAGGCCCTGAGATTTTAGCAGCCTCTCCGTACTCGCCCTTCCCATCGCTGCAGAAATGGGGGCTCTTTCGGGGTCAGGGGAATGAGGCCCTTTAGTGCTGCTGTTTTTGACTTGAGTACACACGGGTAGCTAGTCGGGCTCTGTCGTGCGGGCGAAGAACTCCGGGCAGCCAGCCAGACTGCCCGAAGGTACGGGGCGAGACTTTTGAGGCGGCCTCGAATCGCCTTACGATGTACTCCCAGTCTACCGAGTGCAAGCTTTTGGCCGAGCCGACACAGTTACAATCCGCACAGTCACGGACACATCCACGCACACTGTGCACGAACATGCCGCTCCCGCGCACAAGGAACGCGTCGACCCGACACAGCAGGAGCAAGGAGTCCATCCCCTGCATCCCACCTGCGTCTCTGGGCAGTAGACGGCCGCATTTGGTTTGCGTTTAATTCCCCTATCTAGCACCCGGGGACGCGCCACGTGGCCCTGCGACAAGCAGCCCGAGATCCCTCTTAACAAGAGAGCCCGAGAGCTCTCTATCGAGGGAGATCCGTGGATTTTGTATAATGTAATTTTGTATAATGGCTGAATTTTGTATATAAACTTGTTTAATTTTATGATGTGTTGTTATTTCTAACGTTTACGTTTACTGCATCAATACTTTTTACGCACCCTGTATTCTAGAGGGTGAAGTAGGGGTGGGACGTCTGCACGCTCCATAAAAAAGCGATGTCATCACTTTTTTAACCGTCATCACATTTACTATCCTGCTGCGGCAGGGTGAATGTGTTAGCATCATCTTTGATTCAAGCGGCAGCGTCCTCAAGGATTACATATATGTACTAGACCGTATACGTACGGCGTAGGGCAAGGGCGCAAGGGCAGAAAAGCGTTTACGGCTGATAGGATTAGTTTCTGGATAGTTGATTTCCAAACGTCTGGTCGGAGATTGTCTTTCGGACAGTGACCACCGCTCTTTCTGAGTACAAATATTCGTGCATGAAAATTTTTATGTAATCCGATGTTCTAGCGGTTTTTTTATATTTTTCAAATTTCTATATAATCCGATATTTATCAAATAGATACTTACACGTACGATGCTTAAAAAGAAAAGTACAACAACACAATAAGAGCGATAAGAGCAGCAACACGACCAAAACAAGCTAATAGCAAAAACACGTCATCTGTTAAGAAAAGAGAAGGGAGAATCAAGCACTGCAAGAATCAGCAGGAGGGTTTTCCTAACGAATTAATTAAAGGGGAACAGAAATAGGTAGTAGATTGTTCTTGCTCAGGTGTACGTACTCGGTTAACAAATAGGTACTGCCTAGCGGAAGAGCGCGCCTTTCCATAGAAAAGCTTACTTTGACTGCCTCTGGTGTTTGAGGACTGCAGTTTGAAAAGGTGCTCATGTTTACTTTCGCTATTTTATTAACAATTTTATGCGCCATTGCTATATCGTTGATTTTTCTTTTCTGTGATAGAAAAGCCAAATTGAGGAGTCTGTTGCTCAAATTACTCCTAGGGATTAGGGAATAATCGAAGCCTTGCACCCTGAAGAAAAGCTTGCGCGTGAAGCTGCTTTGTATTCTTTCAATTTTGTGGACGCAAGACAGTTTGTGAGGGTTGTGAGCAGTTCCGTACTCAAGTAGGGATCTTACATAAACCTTGAACGCAGTCACTATAGCGAGAGGTTGGAAGAGGTCTTCGAATAGGTTGTATAACCTTCTGTTTGCTTTGGCTGCAATCACTTCACAATGCTTGGAGAAATCAAGGTTTTGGTTTATGTAAAGCCCCAAATCATCCGTTTCGGATACCGCTTTGAGATCTGTGTTTTCTATACGATATGTTGCTTTATTGTTAGGATAAAGGACGGCGTTAGTCAATCCCTTCTGGGATGCGCCAGCGCATTCTACTTCTACGGGATGTCGTGGAGGCGAGATGAATGCGTATTTGGCCATACAAGGACTTGCGGTGGCCAGCCGATGAACAAGTCAGCGCTTTATCCTTCCCAGACAAGTCTGGTACCAATTCACCGACCCCGTAGGGATGGAAGGTTGGCCTGGGCGGGAAATCCGAACCAGGTACCTGGTATCGGGTGCACGCGACAGTCGCGCCTCCTACGACTGCGCTACACGCCTTTATTGTTATTGGCACCGATATGTAGTACAATTGTTTTTGAGGGAACAAAGCGGGAGATTTGCAGAAATAGACCATTCGTACATAGCGTTCAGCGCTAAATGGATTCTTCCCTGTTCTTCTGCGGAATCTATTATACCTCGCTGTAAATCTTAACATCATCTGCGAAGACCTTGCGCTTGAAGCCAGTTTTCATCATTTCTTAAGGGAGCTTATATGTAGGTGTTGAACAGAATGGGTGACAGTACGGAGCCTTGTGGGGCACCACGAAGCGCTATTCGAACTGAAAGATGAGCCTCATCTATACTCGGACTTGGAAAGTACGGTCGCAGAGTAAATTACAAACCCAGTCCACTACCTTCGGTTGAATTCCTACTTCTATCGTTTTATTTCTGAGTAATTTATGAGAAACTTTATCGATTGCCTTCGTGAAGCCGAAGTAGACAACATCATTTGGTACCTTTTTCTCAAGTGAGGAAATCCAATCGTTGACTACTTCTAGCATGTGGGTTTCAGTTGACCTTCCCTTAATGAAGCCGTGTTGACGAGCAGATAAGACTGAGTTAGAGTCCAGATGCTGCACCATGTTTCTCTTCGGGACTTTTTTTTCGAAAATTCGAGCAAAGGCAGGTGTTATATTAAAGAACGTAATTTTGGAAGGCATTCTTAGACTCCAGCAGAGAAAAAGCCGCAAGCAGTTCCCAAAGGTGATCTACACCCAAGGAAGGAGTGTTGAGTGCTTTCTGGGACATTCGTGTGTTGTGTACTGGATGCTTCTCCCTTCTTGTGCCACCATTTACAGTCAGGTGTACTGCAACCAGCTACAATAACTCAGCAATGCTCTTCAAATTAAGCACCCACAACTTGACAAGGTTTATTTCCTCCATGACAATGCAAAACCGCCCACTTCAAAAATGACCCGCCAAAAGCTCCAGCTATTAGTGTGATTCCCCACCCACCGTATTCGGGGGACGGTCAGGAAGTACACGCGCCCCTGCTGTGGGGCGTGCCATCTTCTTTTCATCCCTCTTGCTCACCCACCCACATCCTCTAGGCTTCACCGGGAGTCTAACGACTGCCTTACGAAACCTTTGACACGCAAAACAAAAGTTTCCGGTCCGTAGAATAGCGGCTGTACCTCCTTACGCCACACCTCCTAGCAGGGGGGGGGGTGTACCTCCTGTCGCGCTGCCACCGTATTCATTGGACCTTGCCCCAACTGCAGACCATTTGCTCTGATCCCTAGCTCACTTTTGGGAAGGGAAACGATACGATGATCGAGCGCCACTCGAATCCGACCTTCGCCATTTTTTCGAATCGAAACCTCCGGATTTCTATCGGCACGATCATCGATCGATCGATATCGATCTGAATCCATTCCCTGCCGGAACGATGGAGAACAGTCATCGACAAAGATGGGCGATATTTCGATGAGTGAGGTCAGTATGATCAAAGTAATTAAAAATTTGAAAAATATTAAAAAATCGCAAGAACATATGAATCACCCTTTTACATAGAAGATCGATATCTAATATTCGAAAACAAAACAATGGAGAACTAGCTTCCAGGCCTTGCCTTGAATCAGGGAATTCTTTTCCAGGTTTGTGTTGTTCTATTACTCGGCCAAATAATAGAGGTCAGAATTACTACAAAATTTCTCTTTCTTATTCCGCAAGTGAGTGTATTATCCATGCGTCCTTGAAATCTTGAGCTCGTTTAGTGTTGATCCCTAATTATTCTACTGTTAATTCCTTCACTTGGAACGCTTTCACGCCAATTACTCATTTACAAGTTGTCTAATGTCGTCTGGGGCCAATGCCGTATTGCACATTCCCGGATATAGCCTTTTCGAGTACCGTTGGGTTACCGAATTTGTTTTCGCGGCTACAGCGCTCTAAAAATTGAGGAAATTAGAAGAGGTTCTTAAGCTCTATTGAGCAATTTGTTAGAGCTAATGCTGCACTTTAAAAATACATAATTTGCTCCAAGAATCTCAAATTGTTATTGCTATTGCAGTAGAGCATATGACAGCAAAAACTAGTATCAATTTCAGATTAGCTTTATAGAGTCAGTCGCAACTCATGCGATTCGTCGAAGTAATTCTGCAAATTTTCTATAGGTTGCAGCAGCGCTCTAGCTAATGGTAGGGATAACGGTACCTATACAAAATTAGTGAGCTAAGAAATGGTACTCTGTCCGTCGTAGCAATCTCGCCTCCTAGCATAAAATGATTTTAACTTTCGTTAGAGGTATTTTAGCGCTTACTCTCGAGAATTGGATTTGTATAAAGGCGTACGGAAGGAGAACTAGTTGCGCCATACGTCACCTATGTTTCGCGTTTCCAATGCGTATATATATGCCATTTTTATGTTGCGTTGGACACTTTTCACACGCGTGAGTGCAGCTTGATCCAAGTGGCGCTCGTTGACTGGTGTTCTCTGCGGTAGGAAGGTACCAGAGCGCTTGAAGTCAAAAATATATAGAACTGTCGTCCGGCCGGTAGCGATGTACGGTGCTGAGTGTTGGCCTGCGACCAAGGGGGTTGAAACGCGCCTCAGCGTCATGGAGACGAAGATGTTGCGCTGGACGGCCGGAGTCACGCGCATGGACCGCATCCGAAACGATGCTATTCGGCAGAAGTTCGGTGTCGCGCCGACAGCCGACAAGATGCGCGAAGCTCGCTTGCGATGGTACGGCCACGTTCTGCGTGGGAAAGAAGGCAGCGTCCGCAAGATAGGCCTTGAGTTGGAAGTATCTGGAAAGCGGTCTAGAGGGTGTCCGAAGCAGCGCTGGTCTGACACGTTACATATGGACTTGAAAGTAACAGGTGTCCACCCTGATCTAGCGCTGGCGTCATGACATCAGAATAGCGGACCCCGCCACGAAGCGGAACAGATGCTGAAGAAGAAGAAGAAGATTGGACACTTTTCAAAAAAAATTGGACACCTTTATGTCAACTTCGATACTCTTCTAAGCTAGCCTTATCGTAAAACTTTCGATATCAAAGCGAACTCTTCCAAATTAGAACGAGTCCCTTTCAAACTAAACTAAAGACTTTACAAAAAGGTTAGAGCGATTTTTGTTTAGGAAAATTTTAATATGAATTGCTTGTCCTAATTCACCTAACCAACAAGTGAAAGTAAAGGGTGTAAAGCTTCTTTTAAAATGCAGAAAAACGACCATTTTTCAGTGGAGCTTTTCAAGTACATGGCGTGATCTGGTCGTATAATGCACTACAGCACCGGAGCACCATTTGGTCATTGGGCGGAAAAAGCTAAAAAAAGAGTCGCTTTACGGCGTTTGTGATAGTGCTCTTCAAATTGCGTGGTTTGATAAACATATCCGTTATATGGGATCAGCAACGAATGATCTATCCAATGAAGAGAAAAACGATCAGTGAATTTTAAAAATGATGAATCGATGATCACATTCTGGTCGGCACAGGTGACCCCTTCCTCGCGGGACATCGAATCAACCTTTTTAAGATCTACTGGGCGTTTTTCTCTTCATCGGATAGATCATTCGATGCTGATCCCAAATATCGGATTTATTTCATTAAAGCACGCAATTTGAAGGCCCCTGTCAAAATGCGGAGGAAAAGGCGTTTCTTGCGCTTTCCCCGCCCAGTGACCAGAATATGCGGAAAGTATTATATTTAACTGCTGCCTTGTTGCGGTTTAAACAAAATTTAATTTATTATTCTTTCATAGGTTTCTTGAATGTTTTACCTGTAAAAGGCTCATTTCGAATTAGAGGACGTCTACGTTGACTTCAGAAGCACCAAGTTTGTTAGAAGAGTGTCCAGATAGACATGAGAGTTGCCCAATTCGACGTGAAAATGGAATATATCACGCATACGCTTGGGGTAGGAGGTGATCAAAGCTTATCCATTCAGATCCTTATCTTTGGGATGCATAAGTAAGCACTTTCGATATTAGGATATACTTGTTGCCTTTTTATTCAACCACTTGGAGCGTTTTTTAGGTATTCTGTCGTATATTTTTCCAACAATAATAAGAAGGACCATAAGTTATATTACACGCCGCTCTGCAGCTGTATATTAGGGGGGCCAAAAGTAATGAGACGAAATGAAAAAAATCTTTATCTCCTTATAACTCAATTACAACTCAACGATGCTAAGGAATGTATTTGCCATTAAGGGCAATGACCTTGCTGCCATCGCTCAGTCAACTTCCTGATCCCATCCTTACAGAACTGCTTGGGCCTGGTGTTGATCAACTGCTCGATATGGTTGTCAAGGACTGCTTGGGTTCTTGTGTCCCTTCCGACTAGGAGGTCCTGTAGGCTCAAGTAGTAGTGGTAGTTGCATGGAGAGATGTCCGGCGAATACGGCGGATGAGGCATGTGAACGTAGCCCAGCTGGCCAAGCTTATCCGTGGTTACTTGTTCCCGATGGGGTGCGGCATTGTCGAACAGGAGAAGCTTCTTGAAGCGCTGCGAATGAATAAGAGCGAGTCGCCGGCCCATCTCCTCTATTTCGTTCACCATGGCCTTGGAGTTTATCGCGGTGCTCTTGGGAGACAGCCTCCGGTAAACCGATCCATGGGCGGAGACCCAAAAGCTCCAAAGGTGCTTCTCGCCGTGAACATCTCGCCGAACGAAGGTCGGTAGCAATTCACCAGGCCTCACCCAGACTCGCTGCTTGGCAGGGTTAAGGTAGAAGACGTACTTCTCATCTTGCGTGAATATTGAGCCCAGGCTGCTCGGGGTTGGGAATTGGGGGAGATTTGCGCGACACAGGTCGACTCGTCAGGCTGGGGTTTCGGCATGAAACAGGCTGGGGTTTTCGGTATGCTTCTGGAAAGGGCGGAAGTGGTAACTTTTCAGATGGGCTTCAGTAAGTAGACAAACATACAAATACAACAAGTACGAATCCAGACTCCAGCCACGAGATATATGGACACGGCATGGGGTGTCTCATTACTTTTGGCCCCCCTAATATGTTAATGCCATCTCTCAATTTCTCCCTTGATCGCCTAGTAGCGATACATAAGAGTTTGAACACTGACAAGGAGAGCGTCCAAACTGGCGGTCAGCTTTTGCGATGCAATTTTTGTTTGGGGAGTCAAAAACACCAGTTTGCTTTTCGAAATGCTCTTCTGTGGACGAAAAAAGGCGTATAGAAGCGTGAGCGCCAAGCTCGTCACGCCTTGCTGCCACCCAACCAAATGTGGTCCACTGGCGCAGTGGGTAGCGATGTGGCCTCTCGGCTGGACCAAGTCGGTTTTACGGTTCGACCTCCGGTGTCGCCACAGTTTTCGCACAGATCGGATCGTTATTATTATGTGCTTGCGTGACCAAAGGAATCAGTTTGCACACGATTAATGCTTTTAGTAAGTAAATGTATCCCTTTTCTGCTTTTATTTGAGCCGCCTCTGAATGGGTCGTATTTGCACTGTATCATAACAACGATACCGTAAATGCACGCAAGCACAGACGTTTCACTGGATAGTTCATGAATTTGATTTGATACCTGTAAATACCTTCACTTACTAAAAGCAATAATCGTGTACAAATTGATTCCTGTGATCACGCAAGCACATAATAATAACGACCCGATCTGTGCAAAAACCTTCGCGACACCGGAGGTCGAACCGTAGAACCCATCTGGTCCAGCCGAGAGGCGACATCGCTGCCCACTGCACCAGCCGACCACAATAGGTTAGGTGCCAGCGGGGCATAATGAACACCGCGCTCGCGCATCCACACGCCTTTGTTCGACCACAGAAGAGCATTCCGAAAAAGATAACTACGGTTTTGGACTCTACACACGGGAGTGTACATGCTGCATCGCAAAAGCTCACTGCCACTTTGGAGGCTCTTCTTGTGAATTAATGATGACACCTACCTCCACTAATTAGTCAACTTCAGATGTGAATTATATGTGGCGCCAATGAAATTCTAGTTCATGCAGGATAAAAAAGGAGAAAGGACGACGTTACTTAGTCTCTTTAGGGATGCGTCACGCATTCTTCTTCTACGGTATGTCGTGGAGGCAATTTGAATGCGTATTTGGTCATACAATGACTTACGGTGGTTACCGATGAACAAGTCAGCGCTTTATCCTTCCCATACAGGACTGGTACCATTTAGCCGACCTCGGAGGGAAGGAAGGCTTGATTGGCCTGGGCAGGAAATTCGAACCAATATCTTGGTATCTGGTGAATTCGACAGCCGGCTCCTCTCCGACTGCGCTACCCGCAGTCCCTAGTCCAAGCAGATCATTTGAAATATATTGACTACCTCTTTTATTCCTGCCAACGAGATGCTCGCGAGGGAGATGTTTGCATTTGAATTTGGCGGCTCAAATCCGACCAAACTGTGATACACTGCGTATTTCTGTGTTAACTGTGTATTTCTGGGTTAACTTACCATTCATATGTAATTGGCCGATGTGCTTTAGCTAAAAAAGCCCTTGTCATGCTCTTTTTCTGCTGCTGTGCGAAAAACGTGTTGTTGTGGAACGTTTAGAAAGGGGTCCCCATTTCAATGCCGTTTCACTCAAAAATGTCATTTGCATTGAGAAAAGCCTGTGCGGCACCCAGCCTATTGAACGCTCTACCCAGGTTCGCTTCGTTCTGCGCACGGCTTCGTCTTTTGCTAATATCTCCCTTCGCATATTGGTGTCAATCTAATTTCAGAATTAGGCTGTGAAAAGGGCCACCCGGACATACTCGATTATGTCCAAGAAGGGAGAATAAAAAGAAAAGGGAAAAAAGAGGAGATGAAGAAAAGTGGGCACCTGCTACCCTGGGCTCCTACATTCAATAGCATAATGCTCATGCTGATATTAGTCACGTAAACAGTAATGGCTTCAGTCTTGATTGCACTGAGACCAATCCAAGAAACGAGACTCTGTGGTCATATTTTGAACACATCCATCTGTATTTCATTTTTAAGGTAGTTGATCAGTCGGATTTCCAAAAAGGCAATTAAACATATTTTAAGAAAATCATGAGTAAAAAGGCGCGAGGCCATTCTATCCCCTACCAATAATAAGCCCTTTCAGGCACTTATACCATTCTTCATGTCCTACCTTCCTCGATTTCTGATGTTCTTCTTTGTCATCATGGGATATCCTCCACTAAAGTAAGTTCCATTTATTTTAGTTTGTTATGCACACTTGTTCGGAAATACATGTGCCGACAGACTTGTCTGATTGCATTGCACATTTATATGTGGCTGAAACGGCTGGAACAGAGAGTGTATGCTATTAGAGGATGTTTTGTTGCGATCAAAACTCTTGCGCCAGGCGAGCTTCGAACCCGGGTCCTTTGCTTTTCGAGCAGGATGCCACGTGATATGCACAGTTCATACTCGTGTCGCAGCGGTTCTCGGAACCTTGGCCGACGCGGATTCCGATTTTCTTCGTACATAATGTTCTCCGGCGTAAAACTCCTCATTTTACAGGGTTCCCTCTTTGCAAACTGCGCCGCTGATTGAACAAATGAATATGCATTGTACGAGCGAATGAGTGCTCAGCGGCGGCGGGACAAAAAAAAACCCTCTAGAGATCGTCCCATGCACACTTCTGCGACAGCGCGGCGCGGCCATGATGAAGCATAGAGCCGCGACGGCCGCGGCGCGACACTGCGACAGGGGCCGCAGGGTGGGGCATGCACACTGTTGCGGCTGTGGCTATCGCAGGCGACGCCGCGCTCAGTGCCGCAGGCTGGAATGATTCAAATCATTCCTGGCAGCGCGGCATGCACGCGGATGTCGGCCCGGGCCCTATAACGATGCTCTAAAGCCCTTCGCACACTTTTGCGACAGCGTCGTACGCGGTAGAGGCCAGAACAGCCGCGTGCTAGAGTTCACGCGGCACTCCTCCCGCTCGCTCAATCACCAACGCGGCAATGCGGCAACAATGCCTTGAAGGATTACTGCCGCTGCCACCGCGTCTGCCGCATCTGCCGCATAGGCCCCTGTTATACTCCCGCGGGAGCTTCCGCGGGACGTCCGCGGACGGTCGGTGCACCGAGGACGGTCGTCGTCGTCCCGGGGCGGCTAGCGTCGCATCGGAGCGCGCTTCCCGCGCCGAACTCCGCGGGACGACACCCTTCCGCGGTGCAGTGCACCGCGGACGGCTGCCCTCCCGCGGGCGGGAAGTATAACACCCCTCTCGTCGTCTGTCGGCGGCGATCCGCGGACGGCGGGCGTGGCGGGCCGCGACGAGTGGCCCGGCGCGGGGTCACGACGCGATTTCCGCCCATCCGCGGAAGCTCCCGCGGGAGTATAACAGGGGCCATAGGCGGCACATCAGCGGCAGGCCGCGCGAAGCTAGTTTTGATTCGCGCGGCGACTCTGCGTCTCTGCCCCATGCTTAAAGATAGGGCTGCCGCGTTGCCGTAAAAGTGTGCGCAGGGCTTAGCGCGGTCGTGCCGTGACCGCAGGATTTGGCGGAGGTAGCCTTCGCTCCACTTGCCGCGCCGCGGTGTCGCAGAAGTGTGCATGGGCCTTTAATGTAAACGCGACGCGCGTCGCGACGCTACGACTCCATCAATTTAAATGCGTCGCGTGCCGCAGTTTAAGGCCCCCGCAGACTTCTGCGGCGAGCGGCGGGCGAAATCGCTGAGCGGCGACGGCGAACGGCGAAACCGCTGAGCGGCGCCGCTCAGCGGCTTGACTCATCATCAGTAGGAGCGGTGACGGCGAGGTACTGTACTGTTTCTAGTCGGGACCGACTGGTGCTTAACAATAATGCGCCCCGATGACGATCGCGCGCCCGCATCGACCGTCTCCGCTCTGGATCCCGCCGCGAAAGGGCAGAGCGCAGAGCGCAGACAGACAGACGCTGGAGCGGCGCCGCCGGGTGGAATGATTCAAGTCATTTCCGCCAGCGACGCCGCCGGTGCCGCTGGCGGCGAGCTCTACGTCTCTGCCCTATGGTTAAGCATAGGGCAGCGGCGACGCCGCAAAAGTCTGCGGGGGCCTTTAGCGTGGATCGCGTCGCGTGGTTGACGCGAATGGCACTAAACTACGCGCAACGCGAATTCGCGGGCGAGCTGTTGATTTTGCATATTTTGCACCTCATCGCGTCCCGTATCGCGAGCACAGCAGAAGATCCTGGCCTCCTGTGGGACTGGGTTCGAATCTCACCTGGTGCAAGAGTTTATATTAAGAGATGCAGAAACCTACACATATGCATGTGTTTATCCTAATAAGAAGGTCGTCAAAAACACTTTGGCAGATAAAGTCTAAAATTGCATAACGCAAGTCTCCTATTATGGGGTTGTATCTGAAAATGCTACATGTGATGGTGCCATTTTGTTGAAAACACATGAAAATTTCAGAATATATTCGTGTGTTCCATTGATAGTCACAGTGAATACGATTTTGGACCCGATCGCCATAATGGTTTTCGTGCACGACTATCGTGAGGCAGTGTTCTGTTTCAATCGGAAGCGACGGTGCCTTTTCTGTAAGAGAAGGACCGATTCTGTAATCGGAACGAGTCAAAAATCTCCGGATGTAATTCATTCCTCATCGCTACATTATTAAACCTTCATTCATTGAATGAATCAATTGCTTTGAACGGTCTCACCTTCGTTAAGTGTTTCGAGGATATTCACATGTATTTCGCTTGTGATTTTCTGATTGTCCTATAATAACCATGTCATAAGTAATCGTTCTGGTTAGTCATGTGTGCTGCTGTGATCGGCATGATTAGAAGGAATCGGCAGTTATCTTTGTCGTAACATGGTGTTATATTGGATCAAGTTTTTCTCGTTTTCGACTTCCAAGTTCAAATGGTCTTGACCATCTTCTGAATTGGTCATTTTGATCGTAGAGTTATCTTGCTTGGTGTATATCGTGTGTTCTCATTGGAAGGGATTTTATAATTCTGAACTACTAGAACGCTTTCTCTAATCTTGGAGCTTCGAACAAAGTCCCTTCCAATCAATCTTAATCGTTTGATTTAACGATTGGTTCGCTTTGTAGATACGAAGTAGATCTATAATGTATGATAGAAGCAACCTACAAATAGCAAATTCTGCGATGCTTTCTTGCAGTACAGAATCTAACAAAGGAAGGGTCTGAAGTGTATCTCTAAACGAGGAAAGCGAGCCATATAGGAAGAATTTCCACCCTCCATTTAGTATGGGAACTTTTCCTTTTTGCCACTCGTTAAATCAGACGAGCAGAGGGCCGCTAAAGTTCACTATGGAATCGCGGCGGCACTCACGAACTCTCGCTTGGGTTTGCTCTAAAAAACACTATAAGATGCTAAAGAATAATAAATAAACGTGGGAGAAGAAGGCTGCCCAAGTTGCACAAGGTGAAGATCTGGAGAATTGAATTGCACTCCTGGACAACACACTTCTGTGAATGAGGAGTTGGCCTGATGCGAAAGAGCGCCGAAAAGCGCCGTTTTCCGCTCGCCATGCTACGCGCTGGACGCTCTAGAGCACGGCATCCTCAACTTCTAGAAATTGCGCTAAGTTACTTGTTAGTCGCCAACTTATATGCTGTTAGGAGACCAGGCTCTACTTTTCGGAACTAACTGCCGCCACGGAACGCTTCGCGATCTGTGAACAATGCATATAGGTCTGGCAGTATCACTCGAGTGGGTGCGAACACTTGCGGAGTGACGTTAGGTTGATATAAGAAGACTATCCATTCGTTTGGAACACTATGGTTCACTTTTTGGAACTAACTGATGTCATGCGCGATCTGTGAACGATGCAGGTCCGGCAGAGCCAGTCGAGGGGTGCGAATGCTTGCAGAGGGTCGTTAAGCAGATGGAAGGAGCTTATCTAAATGCGTGAAAGGCGTAGCAAACCAATTAGCTTCTGTATTTCTAGCATACAGTGAGTTTGCACTGGCTTGAGGTGCTTTTGCCTGAGACAGTGCACTGTCTCTCTTCACTCGAGACACGCCGTAGCCGCTTTACACGGCCTTGGTGCGGATGTCAAGACATCGGTTTGGCTTCCAAGTCAACTACTCCTCTCTCTAATGTCGGAGAGTGGTACGTGTCTTCTCTGTCTCTTCAGCTCTTCGTACGCTAAAGAATTCTACGCTCTGCCGATGTTTTTTGTTACCAAACCGCCTTGAATTAGTGTTTATTGAGAACCCGGAACGGAACAGAAACTGTCGACCAACCCGTGAGCCCGTTAAAAGAGGAACTATGCTCTTTCCACAATACAATGGTATCACAATCAAGCTACATGGCTTTTCTCGGTTAAGAGTTGCCTCGACTCTGAGCACGTACCATTTTAGGCTAAACTCTTCCAAACACAATAGAATTTGGCTGTCAAGGCACGGTGAGCGTTTCTACCTTGGCTCTGTTCCGACACACATCGCAGGATATGTGTACGGAACACTTTCCAATATCTCACTGTAGTACTCCCGCACTACTCCCTCGAACGCTCGCTTAGATTGAGTCATGTGTTGAACAAAGTTGGTTTTTAGATTCATTTTTGGGAAGGTTCTGAAGGGTGGAGTGGATCCATATAAGAGGAGCTTTCGCTCCTTATTTAATGTAGAAGTAAACATTGCTTTAGCCAAGTCATTAAGCAGGAAAAGTAAAGACACCAAAATTTCTTATGGAATCGCCAAGGGCGACGTTGTAATCTTAAGCATGGGTGCTCTAAAGAGTCCGGTTTGGCGAAAAGTGGTCTTAGGGAACGCCAACAGTTCTGTTCCAAAACAACGGCCATAGTTTGTTATTTGGATAGCATCATTAACAGGTCGGAATTTTGGGTTTTTTTAATTATTTATGCACTTTCATTACAGGGTGCGTAAAAAGTATTGACACATTAAACGTAAACGTTAGAAATGAAAACACATTACAAATTTAACATGTTTATGTACAAAGTGTCAATAATGATCTAGCGAACAGAATAGCATCACTTGTACTTTATATGGGTTTCTTTGCTGCGCATGCAGGGGCGAAGACGACGAGGAAAGGCATCGATGGTGCGCCGCAAGTAGTCCACGTCGATTTCGCTCCATGCTTTGACCAGATCATCCTTCACTGACTTCATACTTTTATGGGAAGTAGCGCAAGCTTTGTTCTCCAAAGCTTCGCATATAGGGTAGTTCAGCAGATTAAAATCTGGTCTATACTGAGGTCATTCCTCTGTCGAAATGAAGTCCTCTAATTTGGCGCGGCACCAGTCCTGAACAATCCTCGACTCTGCGCAGGAGTGTAATCCTGCTGGAAGACATTTGGCTTACTCTCAAAGTGGGATTTGAGCCAAGGAACCAGTCGATTCTTTAGGACATCAATACACAAGGTTTTATCTTCACTCCTGTATCCACGAAAACGAGAGGCGCTTGTGATGAATGCATAAACCATGATATCGGCTGGGTGCGCCTCCCTTGCAGCGATCCTCCCGCCAGAATTAGCAGTCTGGAGGTCCTTGAAGAGTATGTGACACTTTTACAAGCTGAATGCACAAAAGTATCAAGTCACTGAAGGTGAAAGCATGGAACGAAATCGACGTGGAGTACTTGCGGCGCACCGTCAATGCCTTTCCTCGTCGTCTTCGCCCGTGCATTCGCAGAGAAGACGTGTTGTTAAATTTTATAATGTGTTGCTATTTCTAACGTTCATGATTAGTGCGTCATCACTTTTTACGCACCCTGTATATGAGGTGTCAAAAACAAGTTTCATGTGAATTGTTGATTACTGACCAACTATCCGCCTTTCAAGCCATGAATGAAGCCTTTGAAATAACTGCGTACGAAATTTTAGCACCAGTTCAACGCAGACCCAAGATAGTTGAAAATTCTATATAAAATAATATAAAACAATATAATATAAAACACCAGTTTGCTTTTCGAAATGCTCTTCTGTGGACGAAAAAAGGCGTATAGAAGCGTGAGCGCCAAGCTCGTCACGCCTTGCTGCCACCCAACCAAATGTGGTCCACTGGCGCAGTGGGTAGCGATGTGGCCTCTCGGCTGGACCAAGTCGGTTTTACGGTTCGACCTCCGGTGTCGCCACAGTTTTCGCACAGATCGGATCGTTATTATTATGTGCTTGCGTGACCAAAGGAATCAGTTTGCACACGATTAATGCTTTTAGTAAGTAAATGTATCCCTTTTCTGCTTTTATTTGAGCCGCCTCTGAATGGGTCGTATTTGCACTGTATCATAACAACGATACCGTAAATGCACGCAAGCACAGACGTTTCACTGGATAGTTCATGAATTTGATTTGATACCTGTAAATACCTTCACTTACTAAAAGCAATAATCGTGTACAAATTGATTCCTGTGATCACGCAAGCACATAATAATAACGACCCGATCTGTGCAAAAACCTTCGCGACACCGGAGGTCGAACCGTAGAACCCATCTGGTCCAGCCGAGAGGCGACATCGCTGCCCACTGCACCAGCCGACCACAATAGGTTAGGTGCCAGCGGGGCATAATGAACACCGCGCTCGCGCATCCACACGCCTTTGTTCGACCACAGAAGAGCATTCCGAAAAAGATAACTACGGTTTTGGACTCTACACACGGGAGTGTACATGCTGCATCGCAAAAGCTCACTGCCACTTTGGAGGCTCTTCTTGTGAATTAATGATGACACCTACCTCCACTAATTAGTCAACTTCAGATGTGAATTATATGTGGCGCCAATGAAATTCTAGTTCATGCAGGATAAAAAAGGAGAAAGGACGACGTTACTTAGTCTCTTTAGGGATGCGTCACGCATTCTTCTTCTACGGTATGTCGTGGAGGCAATTTGAATGCGTATTTGGTCATACAATGACTTACGGTGGTTACCGATGAACAAGTCAGCGCTTTATCCTTCCCATACAGGACTGGTACCATTTAGCCGACCTCGGAGGGAAGGAAGGCTTGATTGGCCTGGGCAGGAAATTCGAACCAATATCTTGGTATCTGGTGAATTCGACAGCCGGCTCCTCTCCGACTGCGCTACCCGCAGTCCCTAGTCCAAGCAGATCATTTGAAATATATTGACTACCTCTTTTATTCCTGCCAACGAGATGCTCGCGAGGGAGATGTTTGCATTTGAATTTGGCGGCTCAAATCCGACCAAACTGTGATACACTGCGTATTTCTGTGTTAACTGTGTATTTCTGGGTTAACTTACCATTCATATGTAATTGGCCGATGTGCTTTAGCTAAAAAAGCCCTTGTCATGCTCTTTTTCTGCTGCTGTGCGAAAAACGTGTTGTTGTGGAACGTTTAGAAAGGGGTCCCCATTTCAATGCCGTTTCACTCAAAAATGTCATTTGCATTGAGAAAAGCCTGTGCGGCACCCAGCCTATTGAACGCTCTACCCAGGTTCGCTTCGTTCTGCGCACGGCTTCGTCTTTTGCTAATATCTCCCTTCGCATATTGGTGTCAATCTAATTTCAGAATTAGGCTGTGAAAAGGGCCACCCGGACATACTCGATTATGTCCAAGAAGGGAGAATAAAAAGAAAAGGGAAAAAAGAGGAGATGAAGAAAAGTGGGCACCTGCTACCCTGGGCTCCTACATTCAATAGCATAATGCTCATGCTGATATTAGTCACGTAAACAGTAATGGCTTCAGTCTTGATTGCACTGAGACCAATCCAAGAAACGAGACTCTGTGGTCATATTTTGAACACATCCATCTGTATTTCATTTTTAAGGTAGTTGATCAGTCGGATTTCCAAAAAGGCAATTAAACATATTTTAAGAAAATCATGAGTAAAAAGGCGCGAGGCCATTCTATCCCCTACCAATAATAAGCCCTTTCAGGCACTTATACCATTCTTCATGTCCTACCTTCCTCGATTTCTGATGTTCTTCTTTGTCATCATGGGATATCCTCCACTAAAGTAAGTTCCATTTATTTTAGTTTGTTATGCACACTTGTTCGGAAATACATGTGCCGACAGACTTGTCTGATTGCATTGCACATTTATATGTGGCTGAAACGGCTGGAACAGAGAGTGTATGCTATTAGAGGATGTTTTGTTGCGATCAAAACTCTTGCGCCAGGCGAGCTTCGAACCCGGGTCCTTTGCTTTTCGAGCAGGATGCCACGTGATATGCACAGTTCATACTCGTGTCGCAGCGGTTCTCGGAACCTTGGCCGACGCGGATTCCGATTTTCTTCGTACATAATGTTCTCCGGCGTAAAACTCCTCATTTTACAGGGTTCCCTCTTTGCAAACTGCGCCGCTGATTGAACAAATGAATATGCATTGTACGAGCGAATGAGTGCTCAGCGGCGGCGGGACAAAAAAAAACCCTCTAGAGATCGTCCCATGCACACTTCTGCGACAGCGCGGCGCGGCCATGATGAAGCATAGAGCCGCGACGGCCGCGGCGCGACACTGCGACAGGGGCCGCAGGGTGGGGCATGCACACTGTTGCGGCTGTGGCTATCGCAGGCGACGCCGCGCTCAGTGCCGCAGGCTGGAATGATTCAAATCATTCCTGGCAGCGCGGCATGCACGCGGATGTCGGCCCGGGCCCTATAACGATGCTCTAAAGCCCTTCGCACACTTTTGCGACAGCGTCGTACGCGGTAGAGGCCAGAACAGCCGCGTGCTAGAGTTCACGCGGCACTCCTCCCGCTCGCTCAATCACCAACGCGGCAATGCGGCAACAATGCCTTGAAGGATTACTGCCGCTGCCACCGCGTCTGCCGCATCTGCCGCATAGGCCCCTGTTATACTCCCGCGGGAGCTTCCGCGGGACGTCCGCGGACGGTCGGTGCACCGAGGACGGTCGTCGTCGTCCCGGGGCGGCTAGCGTCGCATCGGAGCGCGCTTCCCGCGCCGAACTCCGCGGGACGACACCCTTCCGCGGTGCAGTGCACCGCGGACGGCTGCCCTCCCGCGGGCGGGAAGTATAACACCCCTCTCGTCGTCTGTCGGCGGCGATCCGCGGACGGCGGGCGTGGCGGGCCGCGACGAGTGGCCCGGCGCGGGGTCACGACGCGATTTCCGCCCATCCGCGGAAGCTCCCGCGGGAGTATAACAGGGGCCATAGGCGGCACATCAGCGGCAGGCCGCGCGAAGCTAGTTTTGATTCGCGCGGCGACTCTGCGTCTCTGCCCCATGCTTAAAGATAGGGCTGCCGCGTTGCCGTAAAAGTGTGCGCAGGGCTTAGCGCGGTCGTGCCGTGACCGCAGGATTTGGCGGAGGTAGCCTTCGCTCCACTTGCCGCGCCGCGGTGTCGCAGAAGTGTGCATGGGCCTTTAATGTAAACGCGACGCGCGTCGCGACGCTACGACTCCATCAATTTAAATGCGTCGCGTGCCGCAGTTTAAGGCCCCCGCAGACTTCTGCGGCGAGCGGCGGGCGAAATCGCTGAGCGGCGACGGCGAACGGCGAAACCGCTGAGCGGCGCCGCTCAGCGGCTTGACTCATCATCAGTAGGAGCGGTGACGGCGAGGTACTGTACTGTTTCTAGTCGGGACCGACTGGTGCTTAACAATAATGCGCCCCGATGACGATCGCGCGCCCGCATCGACCGTCTCCGCTCTGGATCCCGCCGCGAAAGGGCAGAGCGCAGAGCGCAGACAGACAGACGCTGGAGCGGCGCCGCCGGGTGGAATGATTCAAGTCATTTCCGCCAGCGACGCCGCCGGTGCCGCTGGCGGCGAGCTCTACGTCTCTGCCCTATGGTTAAGCATAGGGCAGCGGCGACGCCGCAAAAGTCTGCGGGGGCCTTTAGCGTGGATCGCGTCGCGTGGTTGACGCGAATGGCACTAAACTACGCGCAACGCGAATTCGCGGGCGAGCTGTTGATTTTGCATATTTTGCACCTCATCGCGTCCCGTATCGCGAGCACAGCAGAAGATCCTGGCCTCCTGTGGGACTGGGTTCGAATCTCACCTGGTGCAAGAGTTTATATTAAGAGATGCAGAAACCTACACATATGCATGTGTTTATCCTAATAAGAAGGTCGTCAAAAACACTTTGGCAGATAAAGTCTAAAATTGCATAACGCAAGTCTCCTATTATGGGGTTGTATCTGAAAATGCTACATGTGATGGTGCCATTTTGTTGAAAACACATGAAAATTTCAGAATATATTCGTGTGTTCCATTGATAGTCACAGTGAATACGATTTTGGACCCGATCGCCATAATGGTTTTCGTGCACGACTATCGTGAGGCAGTGTTCTGTTTCAATCGGAAGCGACGGTGCCTTTTCTGTAAGAGAAGGACCGATTCTGTAATCGGAACGAGTCAAAAATCTCCGGATGTAATTCATTCCTCATCGCTACATTATTAAACCTTCATTCATTGAATGAATCAATTGCTTTGAACGGTCTCACCTTCGTTAAGTGTTTCGAGGATATTCACATGTATTTCGCTTGTGATTTTCTGATTGTCCTATAATAACCATGTCATAAGTAATCGTTCTGGTTAGTCATGTGTGCTGCTGTGATCGGCATGATTAGAAGGAATCGGCAGTTATCTTTGTCGTAACATGGTGTTATATTGGATCAAGTTTTTCTCGTTTTCGACTTCCAAGTTCAAATGGTCTTGACCATCTTCTGAATTGGTCATTTTGATCGTAGAGTTATCTTGCTTGGTGTATATCGTGTGTTCTCATTGGAAGGGATTTTATAATTCTGAACTACTAGAACGCTTTCTCTAATCTTGGAGCTTCGAACAAAGTCCCTTCCAATCAATCTTAATCGTTTGATTTAACGATTGGTTCGCTTTGTAGATACGAAGTAGATCTATAATGTATGATAGAAGCAACCTACAAATAGCAAATTCTGCGATGCTTTCTTGCAGTACAGAATCTAACAAAGGAAGGGTCTGAAGTGTATCTCTAAACGAGGAAAGCGAGCCATATAGGAAGAATTTCCACCCTCCATTTAGTATGGGAACTTTTCCTTTTTGCCACTCGTTAAATCAGACGAGCAGAGGGCCGCTAAAGTTCACTATGGAATCGCGGCGGCACTCACGAACTCTCGCTTGGGTTTGCTCTAAAAAACACTATAAGATGCTAAAGAATAATAAATAAACGTGGGAGAAGAAGGCTGCCCAAGTTGCACAAGGTGAAGATCTGGAGAATTGAATTGCACTCCTGGACAACACACTTCTGTGAATGAGGAGTTGGCCTGATGCGAAAGAGCGCCGAAAAGCGCCGTTTTCCGCTCGCCATGCTACGCGCTGGACGCTCTAGAGCACGGCATCCTCAACTTCTAGAAATTGCGCTAAGTTACTTGTTAGTCGCCAACTTATATGCTGTTAGGAGACCAGGCTCTACTTTTCGGAACTAACTGCCGCCACGGAACGCTTCGCGATCTGTGAACAATGCATATAGGTCTGGCAGTATCACTCGAGTGGGTGCGAACACTTGCGGAGTGACGTTAGGTTGATATAAGAAGACTATCCATTCGTTTGGAACACTATGGTTCACTTTTTGGAACTAACTGATGTCATGCGCGATCTGTGAACGATGCAGGTCCGGCAGAGCCAGTCGAGGGGTGCGAATGCTTGCAGAGGGTCGTTAAGCAGATGGAAGGAGCTTATCTAAATGCGTGAAAGGCGTAGCAAACCAATTAGCTTCTGTATTTCTAGCATACAGTGAGTTTGCACTGGCTTGAGGTGCTTTTGCCTGAGACAGTGCACTGTCTCTCTTCACTCGAGACACGCCGTAGCCGCTTTACACGGCCTTGGTGCGGATGTCAAGACATCGGTTTGGCTTCCAAGTCAACTACTCCTCTCTCTAATGTCGGAGAGTGGTACGTGTCTTCTCTGTCTCTTCAGCTCTTCGTACGCTAAAGAATTCTACGCTCTGCCGATGTTTTTTGTTACCAAACCGCCTTGAATTAGTGTTTATTGAGAACCCGGAACGGAACAGAAACTGTCGACCAACCCGTGAGCCCGTTAAAAGAGGAACTATGCTCTTTCCACAATACAATGGTATCACAATCAAGCTACATGGCTTTTCTCGGTTAAGAGTTGCCTCGACTCTGAGCACGTACCATTTTAGGCTAAACTCTTCCAAACACAATAGAATTTGGCTGTCAAGGCACGGTGAGCGTTTCTACCTTGGCTCTGTTCCGACACACATCGCAGGATATGTGTACGGAACACTTTCCAATATCTCACTGTAGTACTCCCGCACTACTCCCTCGAACGCTCGCTTAGATTGAGTCATGTGTTGAACAAAGTTGGTTTTTAGATTCATTTTTGGGAAGGTTCTGAAGGGTGGAGTGGATCCATATAAGAGGAGCTTTCGCTCCTTATTTAATGTAGAAGTAAACATTGCTTTAGCCAAGTCATTAAGCAGGAAAAGTAAAGACACCAAAATTTCTTATGGAATCGCCAAGGGCGACGTTGTAATCTTAAGCATGGGTGCTCTAAAGAGTCCGGTTTGGCGAAAAGTGGTCTTAGGGAACGCCAACAGTTCTGTTCCAAAACAACGGCCATAGTTTGTTATTTGGATAGCATCATTAACAGGTCGGAATTTTGGGTTTTTTTAATTATTTATGCACTTTCATTACAGGGTGCGTAAAAAGTATTGACACATTAAACGTAAACGTTAGAAATGAAAACACATTACAAATTTAACATGTTTATGTACAAAGTGTCAATAATGATCTAGCGAACAGAATAGCATCACTTGTACTTTATATGGGTTTCTTTGCTGCGCATGCAGGGGCGAAGACGACGAGGAAAGGCATCGATGGTGCGCCGCAAGTAGTCCACGTCGATTTCGCTCCATGCTTTGACCAGATCATCCTTCACTGACTTCATACTTTTATGGGAAGTAGCGCAAGCTTTGTTCTCCAAAGCTTCGCATATAGGGTAGTTCAGCAGATTAAAATCTGGTCTATACTGAGGTCATTCCTCTGTCGAAATGAAGTCCTCTAATTTGGCGCGGCACCAGTCCTGAACAATCCTCGACTCTGCGCAGGAGTGTAATCCTGCTGGAAGACATTTGGCTTACTCTCAAAGTGGGATTTGAGCCAAGGAACCAGTCGATTCTTTAGGACATCAATACACAAGGTTTTATCTTCACTCCTGTATCCACGAAAACGAGAGGCGCTTGTGATGAATGCATAAACCATGATATCGGCTGGGTGCGCCTCCCTTGCAGCGATCCTCCCGCCAGAATTAGCAGTCTGGAGGTCCTTGAAGAGTATGTGACACTTTTACAAGCTGAATGCACAAAAGTATCAAGTCACTGAAGGTGAAAGCATGGAACGAAATCGACGTGGAGTACTTGCGGCGCACCGTCAATGCCTTTCCTCGTCGTCTTCGCCCGTGCATTCGCAGAGAAGACGTGTTGTTAAATTTTATAATGTGTTGCTATTTCTAACGTTCATGATTAGTGCGTCATCACTTTTTACGCACCCTGTATATGAGGTGTCAAAAACAAGTTTCATGTGAATTGTTGATTACTGACCAACTATCCGCCTTTCAAGCCATGAATGAAGCCTTTGAAATAACTGCGTACGAAATTTTAGCACCAGTTCAACGCAGACCCAAGATAGTTGAAAATTCTATAAAAAAATTGTTATGGTTTCACTAATCCTAATTCGTCCCAAACTTAGTCGCAAAGGTTATTTGCATTGCTAATTACGAATTTTATTGTGAGGCTCGTTTTAAGAACTGCGGTCGAGAAGGGTAGTTTTTTAGGTTACGGTCGTAAACTTCTTCTTCTTCTTCAGCGTTTGTCCCGCATCGTAGCGGGGTCCGCTATTCTGGTGTTATGACGCCACCTTTCCAGCGCTAGATCAGGGTAAACACCAGTAATCTTCAAGTCCGCGTGTAACGTATCTAACCAGCGCTGCTTCGGGCGCCCTCTAGGCCGCTTTCCTATTACCTCGAAGTTAAGGTCTATCTTGCGGACGCTGTCTTCCTTTCCACGCAGAACGTGGCCGTACCATCGCAAACAAGCTTCGCTCATCTTGTCGGCTATCGGCACGACACCGAACTTCTGCCGAATAGCATCGTTTCGAATGCGGTCCATGCGCGTGACTCCAGCCGTCCAGCGCAGCATCTTCGTCTTCATGACGCTGAGGCGCGTTTCAACTTCCTTGGTCGCTGGCCAACACTCAGCGCCGTACATGGCTACTGACCGGACGACTGCTCTCTAGATCTTCGACTTAAAGCGCTCTGGTATCTTCTTGTCCCAGAGCACGCCAGTCAACGAGCACCAATTGAACCAAGCTGCACTTACGCGCGAATTCACTTCGACCATCAGTTTGCCGTCAGACGTGACTGCTGATCCCAGGTACTTAAACCAAAGTGCGTGGGAGCTCGATGCCGTTAACCCTGATGGAGCTGGACTCAGTAACGTCCGTCGTTAGATATTCGGTCTTCTTCACGTTCAATTTGAGTCCAAACCGCTCCAAGCGATCACACCAAGCTTGCACCTCTCGCTCGAGTTCATCTTTATCTTCGCTAGCGAGCATTACGTCATCAGCCTAAAGCAACGTCCAAGGGACGGGGTTCTGAAGATCTCGTGTGATGGCATCCATGACGACAACAAAGAGGAGTGGTGAAAGCGCAGAACCCTGATGTACCCCGACAGAGATGGGAAACTCCTTCGAGGTTCCAGCTGCAGCTTGAACTCGACTCTTTGGACAAGAGTAGAGAATTTGCAGCCACTCTATGAGCTCTTCAGGAATTCCATGATGTCGCAAGGCGTACCATATCACTTCACGCGGTACGCGGTCAAAGGCCTCTAAGTCGAGGAAGGCGATATGCACCGAATTCTGTTTCTCGCGATGCTTCTCTATCAGGAGGCGGGTGGCGTGTATGGCATCAATGGTGCCACAGCCAGCCACGAAGCTGCACTGATTGCTGGAAAGCTGGACCATGTCACGAATTCGTCAATTCGACAATTCGCTCAAAGATCTTCATGCTGTGCAAAAGCAAGCGAATCGTACGGTAATTGGAGCAGTCTGCAGGACTGCCCTTCTTCCTCCAAATCGGAATCGTCTTACTTTGGCGCCAACACTCAGGCACTTTTTTCTCCGCCACAACCTGATTAAAGAACTTCGCCAACCACTCAGCAGGGTACCAAAACTTCGACTACCACAGTTCTGCTGCCACGTCGTCGGGCCCAGTTGCTTTGCCTGGCCTCATCTTCCTCAAAGCTGCTTCAATCTCCTCCACGGTGATCTACTGAACGGGGCCGTGGGTTGGAGCAGTTGAGGGAATGGCTGGATGAGGAAATTCTACTGCAGAGATTTCCTCAAAGTAATCGCGCCATCGCTTCAATGCCTTCTTGCGGTCCGTAAGAAGATGGCCGTTCTCATCATTGATGCCGAAAAACTTCTCGATGTCCTCGGTCTGGCGATGGCGATTCTTTGCGAGTCGGTACAGATACCGCTCACCATCGCGCGACTCGAGCTTCTCGTTGACATCTACATAATGAGTGGCTTTTGCAACAGCCACGGCCTTCTTTGCAGCTTTCTTCGCTTCTTGGTACTTCCGCCAGTTATCGGCTGTCTTTTCGCAGAGGGACACGTGATATAGTGTCTTTTTCTCTAACTTTGGCTATCACGTCATCTATCCACGGCCATGCGTGCTTTTTGACCTTCCGTCGTCCAGGCTTCGTGATGCAGAGCTCCGACCGTGCAGCGTGACGAATCGCGTCGGTGGCGTTCTCCCAAGTTTTGTCGACAGTTGTCACTGTCGGCAACCGCACGCGAGAAATCACAGCTGCTTCCTTCTCTTTCATTCGCCACCACTTGATTCTTGGTGCACCGCATCGCTCGACCTGCTTCAGCCTCGGAGGGGTGATCTTTAAAGTACAGATCAGCGGTCGATGCTGTGGGGCGACCGTCTCATACGGCACGACCTTCGCGTCTGTGACAAGACTTCGGTCTCGATTCTTCACAAGGAAAAAGCCTGTCCGAGTCCTGGTGTTCCCGCTACAGAACGAGATGAGGTGGGAATCGCGTTTTCGAAATGCGGTGTTCACTATGGTGAGGTTGTGCGATTCCGCATATTCAAGGATACGCTCACCATCTGCGTTACGCGACCCGTAACCGAACCCACCATGACAGCCGTACCCGCCTTTCATCGCGCCGACGTGCCCGTTGAGGTCACCAGCGACTATGATGACATCTTTCGACGGTACCTCTGCTGTCTTCTCATCAAGCAGGTTCCAAAACTCTTCCTTGCTTAATCCGAGCAGCCAGTCTGCGGAACATACGCAGAGAAGAAGTGATAGAGTCGCTCCTTCGCGGCGACAACGATCTTCATCAATCGATCGTCAAAGCGCTCGGCGCTTACAATCGAGTCACGAAATCGTTCGACGACGATTATTCCGACACCACTGGTGGTCCTGGGACATCCACATAGAACGGCCTTGAAGCCTCGTCCTATGTCCCTTGACTTGCGGCAGGACCACCTCGTCTCCTGCACCGCACTAAAATCAACTATTCTACGCTCCAGTGCTTCAACCAACTCGCACGAGCGGCCCGGCAACGTATCCACATTCAGCGTAGCCACGCGGGTCCTGCTTATGTCACGAGACTTTCGGTCTAACTTAGTTGCCACCCGATGCCGTCCTCGCATCAGGGACCCTCGCATACTTTTCACACTCGCCGGGCTTTGCGAGTGCGCGTCGGCTCCCGCGGACGCCGTAGCACTATCTCGATAAACCTGAACAGTCATACTCCATGTGATGTGACATGGGTCTTCGTAGGCCGGCCTGTCACAAGGGCCTGTCGCCTGCAGTCGAATGTCCGTGATCGGCTTAGCTCGCAGAGCGAACAGTTTCCAGTGGCACCACGTGGAGGAACGGATATCGCCACCTTCCGGTCGTAAACTAATTTGATGATAAATCATTAAATCCATTTAATTGTAATAGTTCAATTATAAAAGTATGGAAAACAAAGAATTAGTTTGGTTTTCGTTTCGCACGGGCCCTTAGACAAAAACCAAACAGACAGAGTATCCTTCCCCCTGTGCTCTTCGGAAGGGGAGCGGATGGAAGAAGGAGTTGTTGCTGTAAACGAACCAGAGCTCCTCCTGTGGGCGTTGGACTTGGCGAATAACAACTGAACGCAAAGAAGCAAGTTTAAGATGTGATAGAGTTAGTGCTATAGAGATACCACCAAAAACAAATAAACCTTGATTGAAAGGCATTAAGGAGCCGTAGGAAGGGTAGCAGAAAAGTAGAATAAATATAACAACTCGCAGCAGTGGCACGGAGAGCGCAACGTGGTTCAACGAGAAGATCCACCGTGGGGAAGAGAGTGAATTAATGGAAAAGGGAAATAGTTACCGATCTACGAGATGAAACAGTGAAGTGTAGTATGTTTGCTGATGACGTAAACCTATAAAAAGATATGTTGTTACAGGATGTTTTGTTACGATCAAAACTCTTGCGCCAGGCGGGACTCGAACCTGCATATTCTGCTTTCCGAGCAGCGATGTTCGCCTTAGGCCTATGGTATAGTCCCTCGGAAGTATTCGCGGAACGGGAATAATCTAGTCGGGACCCAACGCGCGCCCAATAGCCTCAGTCCGCAACGCCCATTTTCCGCGGATCGTCGGTAGCGGTCGGTGGACGGGCTGGTATACTTCCCGTCCGCGGGACGACCCCACCGACCGACAACCTCCCGCAGTGCAATGCGCCGCGGGAGGCTGTTGGTCGGCGTTATCAAAAACGCTATCAAAAATAAACGTGGTCCAATTCGAAAGCTACCGATTCCGTGAACTTGGAATGTTCCTAGTTCATGGGGTGATAAGGCGCGCTCCAATGCGATTATCATTCAGTGTCGGCCGTCGACCGTCCCGGTCGGCGACCACCTTCCGCAGTGCACCTCCCGTCCGCGGACGTTCCGCGGGCATTCCCGCGGGACTATACCATAGGCCTTACAGCACCAGCGCTGTTTGACCGCACGTAACATCCGCGATATCCTCGAGGTCCGTCAGCACCCACCTTAAGCTGAAGACCTTACTAGTAACAATGCTTTAACACATTTGTTTAAGCCTGGAGCGGCTGACATAGAGGCTATATGTTGTTACAGGATGTTTTGTTACGATGAAAACTCTTGCGCCAGGCGTGACTCGAACCTGCATCTTCTGCTTTCCGAGCAGCGATGTTCGCCTAACACCACCGGCGCTGTTTGATCGCACGTAACATCCGCGATATCCTCGAGGTCCGTCAGCACCCACCCGTGATATGGGGATCAGCATGGATATAGAGGCTATATGTTGTTACAGGATGTTACGCGGATGTTACATACGGTCAAACAGCGCCGGTGGTGTAAGACGAACATCGCTGCCCGGAAAGCAGAAGATGCGGGTTCGAGTCCAGCCTGGCGCAAGAGTTTTGATCGTAACAAAACATCCTGTAACAATATATAGCCTCCATATCCGCCGCTCCAGGCTTAGGCCTATGGTATAGTCCCGAGGAAGTACCCGCGGGACGTCCGCGGACGGAAGGTGCACCGCGGAAGGCGGTCGCCGACCAGCATGGTCGGCGGCCGACACTGAATGATAATCGCACTGGAGCGCGCTTATCATTCCGCGAATTAGGAATTTTCCAAGTTCACGGAATCGGTCGCTTTCGGGTTGGAGCACGTTCATTTTTGATAACATTTTTGATAACACCGACCGACAGCCTCCCGCGGTGCAATGCACTGCGGGAGTTTGTCGGTCGGCGGGGTCGTCCCGCGGCCGGGAAGTATACCAGCCCGTCCACCGACGGCCACCGACGATCCGTGGAAAATGGGCGTTGCGGACTGCGGCTATTGGGCGTGCGTTGGGTCTTGGCTAGATTATTCCCGTTCCGCGGATACTTAAGGCTCGTGCAGAGTTTCACTGCGCTGTAGCACCGCGCTGAGCGGTTCATTTTTTGCCACATCCCCCACGTTGGCGCGGTGCGGTAGCGCTGCGTAGCTGGAAGGTTGCCAGCAGAGGGGCGATATGACGATGGGCGATGGCAATCCCGCGAGCCACACGCCACACACGTGGTGGATAGGGGAATGAAGCGCGAACCAAATGCGACCGTGTACTGCTCGGAGATGAAGGTGGGATGCAGGGGATGGACTCCTCGCCCCTGCTGTGTCGGGTCGACGCGTTCCTTGTGCGTGGGAGTGGCATGTTCATGTACAGTGTGCGTGGATGTGTTCGTTTCTGTGCGGATAGTAACTGTGTCGGCTCGGTCAAAAGCTTGCACTCGGTAGACGCGTATGCCCCAACATCCGACTACGACGACGAAGAGGTCGAAGTCTTCTACGTGGAGCTGGAGAAGTTCTATAAGGAAGACCGCACCTTCTACAAGGTGATCGTCGGCAAGTTCAACTCCAATATCGGGCCACGAAGGTCGCCGGAAGAGCTACACATCGGAACCCACGGTTTGGTGAGGAACGAGCAGGGTGAAAGGCTGTTTGAGTTTATCATCTCGACCAAGACCATCCATGGGAACTCACAGTTCCAGAAGCCCCCCCTCCCTACGATGGACCTGGGAATCTCCCGGTGGCCAGTTCCACAACGAGATCGATCTTTAACCGCTTCGTCACTATCTCCGCGATAGTGTTAAGGGAGCCGAGAGCTTGAAGACCACCAAGAGACGTTTGTTTCCGGAAACTCTTGAGCTTATACGCCAGCGTGGAGCAGCACGAGCGTCAGGCAACTACCAGCTGACGTCCGAGCTTGCAAAGCTATGCAGAGCGGCGATAAAGGAAGATCTCAAGGAGAGAAGGGCGCAAGTGTTTGCTGAAGCAGCAGAGACAGGGCTGAGCATCCACAATGCCCGCCGGAACTTCGCCAACTTCAAGACCAAGATGACCGCTCTCCGACGTCCTGACGGAACCGTCACTTCTTCCAGAAGGGCCATGAAGAAGGTCATCCATGACTTCTACTCTGATCTTTTCGATAGCCACGTCCGCCTGCCCCCATGCCATCTTCCGCAGGATGGATACGCCGTTCCCTCTGTTCTCCCTTCCGAGATCCGTCACGCCATCTCGTCGGTGAAGAAGCGTACAGCACCCGGCCCTGACAGGATCAGACCCGAACACCTGAAGAACCTCCCGCCAGCGCTCATCAACACCCTGGCGCGACTCTTCACACGTTACCTGTCGGAGTGCAAGGTTCCATCTCAGTGGAAGACCAGCAGAACCGTCTTGCTGTACAAGAAGGGAGACGAGCACGACATTAGCAACTATCGCCCGATCTGCCTGCTGTCCGTAGTCTACAAGCTGTTCACTCGATTCATCCTGAATAGGATCAGCAGAATGCTGGACGAAGGACAGCCACGGTAACAAGCAGGATTTCGGAGAGGATTCAGCACGATCGACCACATACACACCATTACGAAGCTCATCGAAGTGTCGCGAGAGTATAAGATGCCGCTGTGCCTTACGTTCATCGACCTAAAGAAGGCATTCGACTCCATCGAAACTGAAGCGGTCATCGACGCCCTGCTCAATCAGGGTGTTCCTACTTAGTACATCAGAGTCCTTCGAGAGCTGTACTGTGGATCCGCGACCAAGATCTCACCATTCTACAACGACGTCTTCATCGACGTGAAGAGAGGGGTTCGGCAGGGGGATACCATATCCCCGAAGCTCTTCAGCGCCACCTTCGAAAACGTCATGCGCGAACTAGAACGGAAGCAGATGGGAGTGAAAGTCGACGGCTGGCAACTGCACCATCCTCGCTTCGCTGACGACATTGTGCTCATAACACCGAGCATCGGCCAGGCCATTCTCGCTCAACGGAATGAACATCTTCGAAAGCTCCAGCTACGTGTATTTGGGTCGCGAAGTCAACATGTCCAACGACCTAGCGCCGGAGCCGAGCAGGAGAAAACGAGCGGCTTGGGGAGCGTTCAAGTGCGCAGAAAAAGTCGCGAAGAAGGCGAAGAACGTCCGACTCCGTGCCCACCTATTCGACTCTGTAGTTCTTCCTGCTCTAACATACGCCTTAGAGACCTGGGCTATACGAAAGCAGGATGAGCACACGATCGGCGTCGCGCAGCGTGGAATCGAGAGGACGATGCTCGGAGTTACACGACTCACGCAAGTGAGAGAAGACCTCCGGAGTTCCGAGCTTCGCCGACCTTCGAAGATCAGAGACGCTGTCTCCTCGGCCAAGTTGTCGAGAATTCGGTGGGCCGGCGTCCAGCCGGCCTAATGCGCTTCGCAGACACCCGCTGAACGAGAGCGTTACCGACTGGATTCTCCGGGATGTCAAGAGAACACCAGGACGCCCACCAACGCGTTGGTCAGACATCTTCGTGTCTCTCGAGCGAGGACGATCCATTGGAGCACTCTGGCACGCGAGAGGGACGAATGGAGACGCTGCTGGCGCCCGCTCAAGCAAGTCGATGATCAACTGGACGACAGCTGACAGACAGGTAATACGTTACAAGATCTGGAATTTATTATAGAGTCGCCGGAAATCGAACCTACATGAGCCAAGACCACTATCCGTAACTTCGCCAAGGTGAGCACATGCGGTGCCACCATAATATCTACGAGCGCTAGTGCTTACATTACAGCATTAACGCGGCGACTCCATGGCAAATTTTGAGGGCTTGTGAGTTGTCTGGTTTAACCACCTGGCAAGAGAAAACACATTTTTCTGCTAAAAAAGTGGAAATGCTACCTATATAACACGGTTCTTTGGTTTCAAAGATATGTTTCAAAGCCGTCCTTTGGTCAAATGAATCGATAACATAGGTGAGCAATGAGCAGTCTCTAGTGTTTTTGCGCAGTGATATCGATTTCCAAATTTAGAATCCTGACAAATTCATTATGCAAAATATTCACCGTTTTGAGTATCAACATGATAGGTGAGCAATGTGGTAGAAAGCCGTGATGTAGATTTACCGTGAAGGTGCTCTTCGACCCGAACGTGAAGAGGTCGCGCTGTTTCACCAACGCCTTCATCGTCTGTGGCGCAGTAGGAGGCTAAACAGTTGGTCATTTACTCGCTGCTGCTCCTTTGACCCTCCGCTCGATGTCCCAGGACTGATTCCAAGGAGAAGAAATCAGCACCGTTATTTAAAATTTATTCTGCGGCAGATTTGGGGAAGTAAATTTATAGTTCCTCTTTTTGGGCATACACCAGCGTGGCCAGCAGAGAAAGATTGTAAGGCGAGCTACCTTGGAACCATAGGTGCTTATAATAGCGGTGTGAAACATTAGAACTTTATTGTATATTTGAGCGTTTTATGAAATATTCATTAACCATGCTAAAAATTTTGAAGCGTTCTGGTCAGTAACATTAGGATCTACTCCACAGATTTTAAGATATGCTAAGTAATTTGCAATGTAAATTGTTAACAGAAAATCTCAAAAACTACTCTTCATATACTTCAAAAATTCTGATGTGGGGTTAACTGCATATGATGGACACTATCAACGAGGTTGAGTGGCAAAAAGTAGAGAGCTAGAGGAAGTGCAACCAACCCACGAAAGGCATACTTCCCACAAAATGTTTTATTTTAACCTGGTCGTGTGCTGAAGTCAAACTGCACAGCCATGTAAAGAAACAGTGTATAATAAATAATAGAACTAGTGCTAATGAAGATAACTGCCACAGGGCGGCTGTGTATATATGTGGCAGCACATTTACCCGATAGAAACACACTGACAAGCTGTTAGAAATGGCAGTGCTTTTGCTAGCCAGCCTGATGCACCTATAAGATGTAACAACGAGAAACGCGTTGGTCGACGAAGCTCTAGGGCTCCAGAGTTCGACTGCTGCAGAACCACGGCAAGGTGTATGATTTTTAGATGAAAGTAGGAACACGTCCAACTAGTAGGTGATAAGCCGACCACACCTCGAACATTCGTATATTATGCTGTCCTCTTTTTGCTTCCTCTCTCAAAATTGTTCTGTTTTGACATGTTTCTTGGGTAAAGTTTGTTTGCGATGCTTAACCACTTCATTACAGGCTTCCAGCGCCCATACAGATGTGCGTCAGTTGCTGTTTTACTTTACTGTTTTTATTTATACAGCTTTATAAAACCTCTCCGCATCGCTGGTGAGAAATCGGGGAGGTGTTATAGAAAAGTTTCTTTTTGTGAGTTCGCCTCTCTTGGATAAAACGGAAAATCATGAGACTCGCACTCCTCCGCTAATTGAACGGCATTAGGAGTTGAACGCTTGCCTAGTGTTGCAAATGTATAGCAGTCTGTTGCGCGAGAACTGACATAGCACTCATTAGCCTATCGAGCGTTCAATCTCATCCTCGTCCAGCAGCAACCTCTGTGTCCAATGTCCTTACAAAAAGAAGGCAACGCTTTATCCTTCCTAGACGTGTCTGGTACCTAATCAATGTCCTGAAAACATAGAAGTCTTGGTTGGCCTGGGCGAGAAATCCGAACCATGAACCTGGTATCGGGTGCACGCGACAGTCGGCACCTCCTCCAACTGGGCTACACGCGCTTCACTTGAAATGGGTACTATCAGCAAAGTCTTCAACATAGCAATGCAGTATAAGTAAATCGTCCATCTGCCTAAACTTTATAAGCAGCAGACCATTTAAAGTAGTTGCCTTTGAATACTCGAACTCAAGCATAGACGTAGCAAGAGCAGCTAGAAATGGGCTTAAATTACCACGCTGTACTACTATTATTACCACTATTGATCCTATAAAACCAATAATTGTTATATCACCAACATCTGTGTAGAACGTTCTGTATCCATTACATACAATTAACCCCATATCAGAATTTTTGAAGTATATGAAGACTAGTTTTTGAGATTTCCAGTTAGAAACTTACATTGTAGATTACCGAACATACCTTAAAAAGTGACAATCTGTGTCCCGTTCATTTCGGATGCTCTGACCGCAGCCATACGTGGCTGCGTTAGAAAGGTCAAGCTGCAGTACGACGTGAAGGTAGTGGCAATACCCCCTAGCAACCTTAAGAAGCAGCCAGTCCGGAACCGTTTGTATGACCGCCTATGCACAACACCATAATGTATTGTGTCCTTTTGGGAAGGTTGGTGACTGTCTAACGTCTGGTGTAGTGTACCTGATCAGATGTAAGGAATGCGGAGAGAAGTATTTGGGAAAACCGGTAGACCCTTGCGCGTAAAGATCAAGGAGCACTTGTCCGGGTCGCGCAGGTCCCATGTCTCCACTCCCTTGGGCGCGGCGGCACACGAACAGCTGTTTTGAGGTGGAGGTCAAGATCCTTGCGCGTGAAGGTGAGATTCCGGCGCGCCGAACTCTCGAAGCGCTGTACATTGCGGCGGGTCCCTCAAATAGGAAGGACGAGTGCTTGGCTGTGACCCAAGAACTGGCGCCGTACGACGACCTTTGCGGGTTTTGACATCTGGGTCATGACCCGTTAGAGCGGGTGGTCCCAATGGCTCTAAGCTCATTCATCCATCTTCCGTCCAGCCATGGTGAAGGTGGTCTCTTCTGTCCGCATCTAACGAGGAATGCCATGGAGATGAAGGGAGGAAGAGAGAATCGGACGGCACCAATCCCGTCTAAGTTACTCTCTAAGCGTTCTATCCTTATCCAGAGGTTGGACCCTTGCGGACGCCACGATGTCGACAGACCTGCTCATAATTCAACCAACATAAGGAAATTTAAATAAGTTAACAAGCAACAAGAGTTAAGGTAATTTTCATCGAAGGCAAGACAAGTCAATAAAATGCTCTCTATCTGTCCTTTAAGTTCAGTCTCTATTTTCCCTTCAGTAGTAACGCTGGTCATGTTAGTTAGATCCAGAAATAAACATATACAAAACGATTAAGGCAGTTAAGGAACCACCAAAACCTATTTGAACCGTGATGCAGTCCAATCATAGTGCATCGGCTAAATAAATGATAAACCGCAAAAATGCTAACTTCAATAGGCGAGATGAATGAGCTTCACCTGAACAATATTAAAATTCTTTAATCAACATTCTACTAAACAACCCAGGATTCTAAGATATAAGACCTAAATAAATAAATAAATAAATAAATAAATAAATAAAGGAAAAAACATAAAAGCAAAAGTACCTGTGTAATCTACAGTGTGTTAATTCTGGCCAAATTAGCATACTGAAGGTACCCTCACACTGGAAAATGCCTCATCGATCTCATATACTATTTCTCTTATTTTTCTCTCACTTCAGCTTTTCGTGTTTGTTTCTCTCATCCTCGTGTTAGCCTCCATGGAGACAAAAAGTCCGACACACTGAAAAGCGCACTCGTAAGTGACAGACCGCTATGTTGCAAACGCAAGGGCAATTTAGCAGTCTGTCAAACTTCTCTAGAACTCCAGGTATGGCGGGAGATACCTCGAAAATTACATTCTGATACATATGAAAGTCGACTTAATGGCGTTCATAATTCGAATTAACGGAACTGTAAAGAACCGTAAAGCACAGCAAGGCTAGTACTGTAAAACGAAAACTGGAGCTTTTTCTGCAGCTGCATAACGACTAACGAAGACGTCATTTAGCTTGCAAAACGTTTCAGAATGAGTTCAAAAAAGCAAGCCTATCCACATTCTCGGGATATCGCAAGAGAGTTAAACTAAATCTCCCAGATAACGGTTTCACAACAAAAAGCATCGAAGCCGCCTCAAACAAAAACATTGTTCTGGCTCCCACAACAACGCTTAAGAATGCAACCGAAATGTTTATGAATGCTGAGCAATATTTACATTCAGATTGCATAACTAATAACACACAGCAATAAATACTGATGACAGACCTCCCTCTTCACTCTTCTTCTCCTCACCAGCGCTCGATACAGCTCCAGACTTGACTACATGTCGTCATCGATATTCAACCTGAAAACAGCAAGGCAAAAAATTACAAGACAGATTAATGTCTTAACAGCCTCTTTCAAGAGGCTGATCAATTTAGTAAGCGATGGGAATTTCCAACAGAACCAGAAGAATTGGAACAGTTTTTGTTAGAGAAGAATATAACTTTGAAACACTTAAGCAAGAGTAACAACGACCAAAAGAATAAAGTATCGGAACACTTCTCAGCATGCACATCCGCCATAGCAGAGCTTGTGCGAGAAAGCAAATTGGATATTGAAGAAAAGTTTGACCAATACTGGGAAGAACAACAAAGTGAACAAATAATAACTTAAGCAACGGAAGTCATCCGTAAATTAGAGAAAAGACTTGTTGAAATTGAATGCCAAGACGCACTTTTAAAGCTAGCGGTCGCGGTCGCGAAGAAGCAAAACAATGCTTCTTCAATAGCGCTGCTGCCACACCCAAAGTAACTCCAACACAGACAAACGAGAATTCCACGTGGGCTATCACGGAGCGCCGACTCATGGGCAGCGAACTCAAGGTACCAGAATTCAATGGAGAACCATCCCAATTTGGACCCTTTTGGGAGCTATTTGAAGAACTAGTACATAAGCAACCTTACACGAACAAAGAAACTTTCAATACTGCTCAACTGCTGCAAAGGTGACGCAGCAGGTGCCCTTCGAGTGATTCCGAGAACTGGCGACTCATACGAGAGTGCAGTAGCGCAACTCAAGTCACAATTTGAAGATCCCAAACGAGTATCAATGGACATGGTCCATCAACTGAAGTCCATAATATAGCAATGCCGAGAAGATCATAGGTCAGTGAAGAATAATTTAAGTGATATACTATCCATAATAGCGACACTAAAAACAAGGGGAAGTCCTAGGCACTACCCATTTGATAAGCATGGTATTGGGCACCTTTCCCAAAGCAATACAAGATGAAATCCTCAAAAAAGAATTTGACTCTGGAAAAGTATGGTCAATGACAGACCTACTCGATATTCTTTCAGTTTCAATTAAGCGTAAAAAGCACATAGAATTCCACAGATCTTACAATACGGAAGAATACTTCTTTCACACAAGGGCAAATATAATAAAAAGATGCACCGGATGTGGCCAACCACATCCATTTTTATGAAGTATGTGAACAATTCGTTGTATACAGCGCGCTCGTCCTCGCGACGCTGGTATGTGTTACCCTCATCAGTACAACATATCTCCATCCAAGCTCCGCGGCGCAGGCTGGTATCCCAAACAAAGCCCTGCCAGTTTGCCCAGCGTTGCTGCCACCGCACGTCCTACTCTTCTTTTTCCAAGTTTTTAAGCGCGTCGCCAAGACGTTACTTTACCTTGTCCGCTCTACCATTCACGTTGGTTTAAAGCCTTATTGACGCTAATACGATAGGGCCAACTTTTCTTAAAATTAACTGCAATAAAAGAAACTAACAATAATTAACTTATTAACATTTTCCTAAATTAACAACACGAGAAGCTAATAATAGAACGAAAAAAAGCATTGTTCTCCTAACACATCTTTTCAACGCGAATCTAAGTTCGTCATACTTCGCCGTGCTTAAACGGTATAAACGGTAAGTACCCTAACACCCTAGTCTCAAGGTATTGCAGAATGAACGCAGGACAAGAGGTCGCAGTCGAGCCAGACGTTGAACCACAGCCAGAAGAACACCTGCGCGTCGCAGCTCAAGAGAAGAAGCCAACGAAAGGGTACAAGAGCTATGCATTATCAACACTCCCGAATGCCCGCTCGGCAGAATCGAAAGACAACTGCAAGGAATAAAGGACAAAACGGATGCAATTCCGTTTTTCACTTCTTGTGTCTCGGTCAACAACTTAAGTAAACTTACGATTAATAACTTACAGTTATTAATGAAATAATTTATTTATTTATTTATTTATTCAAGACATGGGCCGTAGCCACACGTAGAAGTAGATTGTTAAAAACAACATCCAAGGAGTGACAATAAAGTACAATAAAAAATACAACAAAGATCCGGTGAGGTTCATTGCAAACGCAACAGTAGATTCTTGAAACCACGCAGAGATAGACCCAAGGCATCTTGATTTGCATTCAAAACAAGGTTGAACTCCATTATACTCCTGTAGGTGAAGAAAGTTGTTCTGGCTCGCGATTTTACAACCGCAACATAGAGTCTGAGTTTGCCCCTTTTATTTCTTGTCAAAGATGAACCGAAAAAGCAGAGTGGGTTAATAGAAACCTTTCCTGTAAATATTTTGAAAAACATAAGAAGATCGAATATTTTCCTTCTACTGTGAAGACTTGGTAAAGACAACATTTTCGCTCTCTCAGCACTATTTGGTATCTGGTAGTAACTGATGCCGTAGCATCTCATCATAAGCTTACGAGTAAAGCTGTTTTGAACGCTCTCCAGAAGTCTGATGTCTTTTTTCTTTGTAGGGTTGAAAATGGTAGTTCCGCATTCTACGATGGGCCTTACATATGTCTTATATGCTCGAAGAAGAATATGAGAATCTCGGCTTCTCAAGGCCTTAAAAAGGTTGTAGATGCGATAGTTAGCCTTTTTAACCAATGATTTGTAGTGCAGGTCAAACGTCAAATCCCTAGATATCAGGAAACCTAGGTCACGAACTTCATTTACTGACTGCAATGTGACACCTCTCAGTTTATATGAAGGGTTGCCACCGGCGCGACTCTGTCCAATCATGAGATAATGCGATTTTTCTGCTGCCAAAGGTAGTTCCCATCTTTCAGCCCAGGAATCTATATAGTTCACCGCCGCTTGAATAGAAACGGTATCTTCTGTCTTCTCAATGGTCTTGTAAATCTTAATGTCGTCGGCGTACATCTTGCAAACGACTCCGAACCTTGAAACTGATTGCGGCAGTTCGTAGGTGTACATCAGAAACAGCAAAGGAGAAAGTACCCCTCCTTGCGGTACACCGCTGAACGTTTCGAAGACACTGGAAAACTGTCCCTCTACTTTGACTTGGTATGTCCTTCCTGAGAGAAAATCTCGTATCCAGTCTACTATCATGTGATGAACGCCCACCATTTTCAGTTTTTGCAGAAGTTTCATCAATGGAACTCTATCAAAGGCCTTAGAAAAGTCGAAATATATAACATCTGTACGCTTCTTTTCCTCTACAGCTTTTGTCCAATCATTCAGTGCTGTGAGAGTGGCGGTCTCGATAGATCTTCCTTTTAGGAATCCAAACTGATTACAGGAGATAACCTTCTTCTCTTCCAGATGTTTTAGAATATGTCTGCCGACGATTTTTTCAAATGCTCTCGCGAATACGGACGTTATGCTAACTGGTCTGTAGTTTGTTGGATTGCTAAGAGGAGGTTTCTTAGGAATCGGGGTGACAAAAGCGTGTTTCCATCTCTTAGGGACTTCTGCTCTCATGTAGCTCCCATTGAAGATATATTCCAAAGGAAATCCTATGTAGTCAACTACGTTTTTGATAAAAGTAAGTGGTATATGATCCGGCGACGCTGAGTAACTGTTTGGCCATTCCGCGATGATCCTAGATATTTCTTCTCTGTGAAACCACAACGAAGGACTCATCTCAGGAAACTCTGTTCGCGCATCATCCCTACCCGTTAACAGGTCTTTGCCCTGGTCATCAACTTTCGTGAACACCTTTTGAAATTCCGTAGCAAGCAAATTGGCTTTTTCGCAAGGAGAAGAAAAGTGTAAACCATCACTACTGACTAAAGTTGGTACGCATTTAGGAGCACTTCTTCTACCGCCATTACGAGAGTTAATATATTTGTAGAATTTTGTCTTGTCTCCTTGCTCTAGAATTTTTTTCTCAGTGTATAAATTGTACCGCGAAAAAGCTTTGTCAACTTTTCTACTGAAAGCCACATAATCTGACCATGCGTTTGAGTCCATTGATTTCGAAGCCTTATCCCACAACAAGGAACGGTAACGGTTCATTCGTTCTAGATATTTAGGAATTTTTGGATTTCCTGGCTTAATTTCACGCATGGGTACATACAGGTCAATCACATGATGTAAAACCGCAAGAAAAGCTTCGTACTGTTCGTTAACTGTTTCTAGAGCAGTGAGAGTTCCTATCCAGTCGACATCTGCCAAGTGTTGCTTGATCTTGTCATAGTCCGCTGCATTAAAATCCCTTCTCCAAATCGACATTTTTCTTTCCATTTCCCATCTCAACTTGAAGGTTACAGTAGAATGATCGCTGCTTCCTATTGGAGGACCTACAGATAACTCGTGTATTAATGCAAGCTCATTGCACAGCACCAAATCTAGGAAAGCTTTTCCTCGTGTTGGTTCTGCTACCAGTTGTTGAAGATCGTGGGTTTCGAAAACATCACGAAACACAGTGGCGGCGGTGCTAGGGCCATCCTTATATAAGTCTGGTAGGTTGAAATCGCCTAGAACAATGCTCGGGATGCCGCATGAGCAGAAGTCACTTACAGCCTTTGCAAGCTGAGCGGACTTTTCAACATTACAGCTTGGGGCTCGGTATACAGCTACAAGACGAATTGAGTTCGAAAGGAAGGTTAGATCGCATACCAAAATTTCATATGAGTCTTTTACAGACTCATCGAATACCTGCTTGAATGCCAAATACTTTTTCAGCAACAGCAAAATGCCTCCTCCTTTTTTAAAAGTTCTATCGCACCTCACTCCGATATATTGGGTACCAGCAATTCCTAAGAGAGGGTCAAGCTCATTTTTATCACTGAGCCAGGTTTCTGTCAGAAGAACTACGTCATAATTATATTGACACAGATTCATGACTAGAGAATCGCAGTTTTTATCAGTGACCTTATGTTCGATAGGGCCCACGATATCATTTCGATAATTCTAATTACGATAGATAACAAATAATAAGGAAAGAATAACTAAACAAAAAGGATTCTCCAGTAATGCCCCACTCAATTTTTGTGTTTTTTTAAGAAACGAAAGCACGAGAATCCTGGGTCCGGGTCTACGGAAAGCAAAAAATCTAAACATAAGGTACCTATTAAAAAGCCTAGCTATTATTAAAATAATGACAAGCACAATGAAACATCAACAAAGCAACTTTTCTTTTTAGGAACTGATAAACTCAGTCGAACAGCGACTCGAGGCCATCGAATCCGGTATGGACAAAATGCAAGATCTACTTGAAGCTATCAAGGATCAAGGAAAACAGATGATCGCAGTGATCACAGCACAACAAGGATCGAGCCAAAACTCCTCATCGGCCCCACGGAGACAGGAAAAGATTTGCCCCTTTTGTAAGGGTTCGCACCGGGCCTCGGACTGCCACCAGTATAAGAGGATCGGTGAGAGACGTGATCAATGCAATAAAAACAATCGTTGCGAGCGTTGTGTGCAAGAAGCAGATCACCTCGAAACCTCATGCAGAAATCACTCTACTTGTTTCTACTGCAAGAGGGAGGGATGCGAAAGGGAGATATTGACGCATAATTCTGCCTTCTGCCCCCACACTTTCAAAATCTAAGGTTTAAGTCGAATTCACAAAGTCAAAAATCTTCAAAGTAACCCAATGTTTTGCAAAAACGCTCAAATCAACTAAAATTCGCAACCAAATTCAGAAACCTCTTGAGGACAATTCGTAACAGCTCCAATTTCGTAGTCAAAAATCCAATCGCTGACGCCAAGCATTAAAAAAATTTCAAATAAAAGCCTTTCCGTAGCCCAACTGTAGCTAAGGGAGATGCATAGGGACTTCATATCCCTTTCGCCCTGCTTGGAAACCATATTTTCCGCTCTCCTTCCTCGCAATGGACTGCTTCGCTTGTGTTATTTGTGTTACTCTCGCGGCCGATTTATAGTGTTTTTTATGCTTATGTTATTTGATGGAAGATTGATGCTAAATAAATCAAAGGATTGAAGAGAGTGTGTAAATAAGTGTAACAAATTACAAGTTAATATCGTACACGGGTATTCAATTTAGTTCATAAATTCAAAAATTAAAAATAAATCAAAATCAATTGCGCAAAGAGTAGTGATGGTAAATACATGTAATCAAAGTGGTTAAAAAAACATGGACAACAATAAAAGTAACAAATTACAAATACATTAAGAATACACATAATTGTTATAAACTAATAATAATAATAATAATAATAATAATAATAATAATAATAATAATAATAATGATAATAGTAACAATAATAATAATGATAATAATCACAATAAGACGTTTCAATACCAAACAAAAAACAAATACAAAAATAAAAATAATTAGTTATATTAATAGTATTAGCAATAATAATATAATTATATTAATAATAAATAATATTATTAATATTAATTACATAAATTAATATAAACATATAAATAATATCTATGTATGATAATATAAATGAGATATAAATAAATAAATAAATAAATAAATATATAAAACATAATAATATTAGCAAGTGCTCCGTCACGCGTTCAGCGACCTCGATTACCCCCAGGGCTGATGTTTTAGGGTGCTCGCACGACATCCACAGAAAAATCGATAATATCGATCGATATCGATTGCCTCCCCTGCTGTGAACGCCTCCCGTCGATGATCATCTAAATGCCCAGGCATGGTCGCCGACGTGTTCGGCACGTCTACGGCTCGCCGTGTACGGTTGCCAACGTATTCGGCACGTCCACGGCATCGCCGTGCACGGTTGCCGACGTGTTAGGCACGTCTGCGGCATCGCCAGGCACGGTTGCCGACGTGTTCGGCACGTCTACGGCATGGTCAGGTTTGCTTGCCGACGTGTTTTGTGCACCTACGGCATCGCCAGGCACGTAGAACGCGTCTGGGTTTTTTCCGCTATTTTCGCGCCCCTGATGTTTCCGCCCCTATTTTTTGACGTCCATGGCTAATCGCTTAACCCGTTATTATAGAGTATGATAGTAAATAATATTATTAATATTAATCACATAAATAAATATAAACAGATAAATAATTAATATGCATAAACGTATAAATAAAATATAAATATATATAAATAATAATAAACTTGATATACAAATATAAATTTAATATAAAAATGTATATAAATTATAAATTTAAGTTGTATAAATTCAATATATAATACAAATATAACATATTAGAATGGTTTTAAAGCAATAATGGTTAATAATACTGAAAAGGACTTCTCCCTCTTCGTGCCTGACGAGCGGTCGGTCTACCTCACCGCTCTTCAACAACCTCACCGGAGATGCCCGTCGATCCAGGAAGCCGTGGAAAAGCAGGATCGAGTGAGTTCCAAGCTCATTTAGAATCAATCCAGGTAGCAACGCTAAACGTCAAAAGACTAGCCACCAGAGAACGGCTGCTGGAACTGCAACAATCGTTGAAGACAACCTACGTGGACGTCCTGGCGCTTACCGAACTAAGATGGAGGGGAACCGGATGCATGGACCTAAACGATTCCGGCTACAGATTTTTCTATGCAGGTCCAGAAAGTGCTCAAGAAACGCTTGGTACCGGATTTATAGTGAGTAGCCGCCTTATGCCATTCGTAGATGCATTTTCTCGAGAAAGTGACAGATTATCTTGCCTGAATCTGCGATTCGACAACCACATAGTCCGTCTAATTTCTGTATACGCACCTCCGTCTACGAATAGCAATTCCGAGTATGACGACGATTATTCCCTTTTCTTAGAAAAACTCGATACGATGCTGTCTCAGTCAATCCGGAAGTGTATATTGTGCACATAGAGAAACTTTGGGAATACCCAAAGATCAAACGCAGTTGAGGTACACCCAATACTTCTTGACGACTTTAATGCAAAAATCGGATCGAAGGAAAGCTCTATCGAGAACTCAGTCAGACCTAATGGGTTTGGTGACAGAAATGAAAGGGGACAGCTTCTCATAGAGATGTGCGAAAAATTCCGAATACAAGCAGTGGCCTCCTTCTTCAAAACGCGCAAAGGAAAGAAGTGGACGTGGCGAGCCCGGATGGAAAAACACGGAATTGTATCGACCACATTTTTGCATGTCGACATCTTCAATTCAAGAGCGTAAGAACAGGAACTATAGAATTCGAGACGGACCATCGCTTACTCAGGGGTGTGCTTCGGTGTCCAAAATTTACTGTGAAGAAGAAAAGAAAACCACACTCTCGTAGTTGTTTTGATGCTAATCTGTACCAAAATGGAATCTGGACCATTTGCCCTTCTCAGTTGCATTCACCTTCCAATGGATATGGTGAAAATTTGCCACTACATCAGCAGTGCGGCGAAGGCCGCAACACGACAACAAGAGTACCGCAGCTACCTGTCAGTGAACACGGTATCACTGATGAAACATCGAAAGACTCTGAAGAAAAACATTGCAACAGCGGTCGTCCGAGTTAGCTACATAGAAACATGTAAATTGCTGAGGCGATGATAAAAGATGATATCCGCAAACACCATTGTCAACTCGTTGAGAAGACCATTCGATCAAACCGCTCTCTCAAGAGGACTAGACATGAAGCATCGGTTGGAAGGAAGCAATTGTTCCAGTTGAGGAACGAGGAGGGGTTCTTGTGCAAAACCAAAGACGAGATTAGCTTGGCGACAAAACACTTCTACGAGCAGCTGTACGCATCTACGGTTACTGTCACATATACTCCAATCGACCCGGATATTCAATGTCCATTATTTCTGCAACGTGAAATAGAGGCAGCCATCAAACCCATGAAACCAGGTACAACCCCAGGACATGATCGTATTGCTACGAAGATTCTGCAGCTAGGCACAAATAGTTTGTTCCACTAATAACTGAATTCTTCAGCCACTGTTTGTGCACTTTATCCGTGCCCGAGAAGCTGACAGATTCCGTGACCGTACTTCTGCATAAGAAAGGCGACACACTTGAGCTGAAAAACTACCGTCCAATCTCTCTCCTGTCTGTCTTATACAAACTTCTCACGAGAGTACTTCTGAAGCGACTCGAGCAGGTATTGGACGCAGAACCATCTCCTGAACAAGCTGGTTTTCAAAAAAAAAAACCACTCCACTATCGATCATCTACATGCTGTAAATCATCTGATCGAACGATGCACCGAATACCAAATACCTCTCTTCATAGCTTTCATTGACTATGAGAAGGCCTTTGATACAGTGGAAGTGAATGCGCTATGGACGGCCTTTCAAGAACAAGGAGCGAATCATCAGCTTATAGAACTGCTTCGTGAAATCTACACAAAAGCGCAGTCTACAATTCGTCTCTGAGGAACAGACGTTCCAATAAGAGTTTGTCGAGGAGTCCGCCAACATGACACAATTTCACCAAAACTATTCACCTCTACGTTGGAGCATATTTTTCGAAAACTTACTTGGAATGGTTGTGGAATGGTGTTAACGGAACTTGGCTCACCAACCTTCGCCTTGCTGACGACGTTGTTTTAATTGCGAAAACTGAGGAAGAACTGCAAACCATAATTAACGAATTAGATCAAAACTCGCTTAGTTGTGGTTTGAAAATAAGTGCCTCAAAAACGAAGATAAGGGCGACATCTGACACATCCGTCACCCTCAGGGGAAAAGACATCGACAGTGTGAAGTCTATCATGTACCTGGGAAAGATATCTCCCTCACTCGAGATCCCTCTAAAGGAAAGACCCGTAGGATTCGTGCAGGCTGGGACGACCTAAATCTAGATGGCGGGATGTATTCCAGAAAGCCTTTGGAACATGCAATTGGCAAGAAGAAGCAAGAACGAGAACGAAACGCGATTGGATCGATTTAATGAGATGCATATTGTAAAATATTGAAAGGCATATAAATAAAAATAAAATAAAATAAATAAATACTGAAAAAATGAATTTAAAAAACAGTATTAATAGTGTAATAAAAACTAAATACTAGCAGTAATCATATTAGTTATAACAGCAGTTGTAGCAGTGATAAAAATAATAGTGGCAATGTCATTGAATAATAGCAATAGAAACAATATATATTAAATTAACTTTATTATACTTACTTACTTATTACCTACTTTGATGGTCCTTTTGTCGGCTGGAGGTCTTCTCAGCGGGGAACACAACTCTTCCAGACCGCTCGATCTCTGACTGCTTGCATCCAGTGAGGCAGACTCCGCTCTATGAAAGATCTGGAGAATGAGTCTGCCCATCGCGTTGGCGGTCGTCCCAGTGGTCTCTTATGGTCTGTGACACGGAGACTCCATCTATCGTCCCTTCGTCAAAGCAGGTGTCCGGCCCAGCGATATTTGGACTTCTTCATGTTCTGCAGCGGTTCTGCTAATTGCGACTTCTCCCTTAGCTCCGAGCTTCGTAGGTCTTCTTGCCATTGCTGACGAAGGCTTGTCCTCAGAAGACACGATGCTTAGTTTGCACTGCTCTGGCGATTGTCTTTTTGTCGGGCCAGGTTTCCGTCGCGTGACGCATCGCAGGCAGTACAGAGGCGTTGAATATCGAGGCCCTGAGGCCAGCATCCTTGACCTGATCGGTGACCTCGCGAAGCGAACTGAAGGCCACCCATGGTGCGCATCTCCTGCGGGCGATTTCAGGAACGAGGTCGTTATCCATGTTCAGCTCTCTTCCCAGATAGACGTAGGAGTCAACCTGTTATAGAGCAACTCCATTTAACCTTACGAGTCCCGTGTCACATCACTGGTTGACCATAAATTGTGTTTTAGACATATTCATATCCAATCCAATCTTCACACCTGCCAAATTGAGCTCGTTCAGCATTTCCTTAACATTTGCCTGCCGTGCTGGTAGAGATGAGAACAATATCGTCGGCGAAGCGAAGGTTGCTGGTCCGTTTACCGTTGACAAGGTAGCCTTTATCGTCCCAGTTCAAGTCTTTCATGGCATCCTGGAGTGCCGCTGTGAATAGCTTGAGCGAAATCGTGTCTCCCTGCCGTACTCCTTTCCCGATAGAAATTTTAAGCTTTCGATCGAACAGCTGGATGGTAGTCGATGTGTCCGAGAAGCATTCGTCGAGAAGTCGGATGTAGGGCGATGGTATACCAGCGTGCACAAGTGCGTTCAAAACGGCGTTGATTTCCACAGAGTCGAACGCTTTCCGGTAATCCACGAAGACAAGGACAAGTGGGAGGTGGTATTTGCGGCTCCTCTCGATGAGCTGTGAGACAGTCTGAATATGGTCCATGCAGGAGAAATCCTTGCGAAACCCTGCTTGCTCCACTGGCTGATATTCATCCAAGCAATGCTCCATGCGGTTAAGCCGTATCTTGGTGAAGATCTTGTACACAACCGAGAGAGGACTGATGGGTCGATAGTTGTTGATATTCTCCTGCTGACCTTCTTTGAAGATTAAAACTGTTTTCGACTCCTTCCATGAGTCCGGAATCCTACCAAGTCGAAGGTAGTGGTTGAAGTGCTTGGCAAGAAGTGAGCAGAGGGCACTGCCACCCGCACGAAGGAGATCAGCAGAAATGCCGTCCGGTCTGGGAGCAGTGCCCGGCTTCATCCTTCTGATGGCATGAGCAACTTCTGGTTCCAGAATGGGAGGTACTTTCTCAGCTGGTGGCATCAAGCATTTCGGGACAGTGATGGAAGAACAAAACAGATCTGTGTAGAAATCTTGAACGATGGTCTCCATCGCTCTTCGAGACGTCTGCGTTGTTCCATCCTTATCTACAAGGGCTGACATTATTGCCTTCTGATCGTAGAGATCTCGTTTGCAGCGCTTTATGCTTGAACCTTTCCCAGCAGCTTCTAACAGCTTCAATCTTCTGTAGGCTTGAATGGACTCCTTTACTGCAATTCGACAAGCCTTCGAGATGGTGACTTTTTCCAGATGGGAAGCATTAGGATCCAGTTTAACAGCTGTTCTTTGCTCCAAGAGTTTAATCGCATGTGCGTTGAGTCTTGAAGCAGACGGTGATGTAGCTCCGCAAGAGCTCCTAGCACATTTCAACTCTCCTTCGGAGTTAAAGTCGTAGTCTTTCGATGGATCTTTAAGAAGATTCTAATCATACGACTTTATTGCATATTCCAGCTCCTCAGACTTGAATGGGGGATCCTCACCGGTGTCGGTTGATGAGTGTCACGCTTGAACATCCTCTTTTTGAGAGTCAGCTTCGCACTGACAAGACGGTGATCCGAGCCGGTGTCAAATGAAGGCAGCACGGAGACGTCGAACAGACTCGAGCGTCTGTTTGTAAGAACATGGTCGATCTCCGAACGTGTTTCTCCATTTGGGCTTTCCCAGGTCCATCGTCGGTTTGAAGGCTTCTTAAACATAGAATTTCCATGGCAGAGACGGCACGCGGATAGGAACTCTATCAGGCGCTCTCCGTTTTCGTTCCTTGAGGAAGTTCCATGTGGTGCTAGCCTCCATTCGTCGTGATCATTCGTACCGACGATAGCGTTAAAGTCACCAACGACAACTTTGTAGTAGCTCTCCTCGTCGTTGACAGTCCTTTCGAACAGCTTGTAGAATTCCTCCTTTTCTTCAAATGTGGCCGCAGATGTTGGAGCATATCCATTTATGATGGAGATGGTTCCTTGATCTTTGGTTTCCAGACGAAGAACAGCTACTCGCGGACTGATTATCTTGTAAGAGTTTACTAGGTGGTGCACTGTCAAATTGACGAGAAATCCAACTCCGCCAATATTCTTTCTGTCCACTTTTGCTCCGATAATGAGAAGGTCGTTGTGGTCGGCCCTTTTTATGGTTTCCGTTCCGCCTTTCGTTTCCTGCAAGGCGATAACGTCGTATTTGATGTTGCGACTTCTGTAAAGCAGTGTCCGAAGATCATGCTCAGATGCGATCGAACGACAGTTATAAGTGCAGACGAATAGGCAGTTTCCGTGTCGTGGTAGGAGAGAGTTTCTCGTAGTCCGATTCCAATGGCGTCCTGATAGTTTAACTCCGAGATTAGATGGCCCCTCGGCGGAAGTGGATGCAACCGACGTCGTAGAAGTCCACCTCCGGCGCGTGGAGGACTGGGACACGGGTTTAATTGTTTAAGCCATGGTGGTGGTCTGGTTACTCACATGTTCCTGGCCAGTGATACAGAGAGCCGCCCATACACGACAAAGCGTCGCGTACTGCGTGACCGTTTGTGCCGCTAGCCATCACAAAGTGATGTTCACCCCTTCACCGCGATGAGGTGGCACATAAAGGGGAACTTTATTATAAAAACATAAAAATACAATTAATAACTAACATTAAAACAAACAAACCATAAAACAATAAACAAAAAACAGAGTAACTAAGATTAAATTAAAACTGTAAGTGGACAACAACGGATCCTTCGATGACGCCACACTAGCACCGACAACGATCCACGATATGGTCACCGTCGACAACGTCTTGCTGTCAGCCTTCACCAACAACGCAGTCAGCCAGTCCCTTCAAATCGCCTACAACAGCTCCAAAATCAAAAGCAGCTACGACTCCGACAACGTCACCCAGCATTCGTCAGCCGTCCTACGTCGATCTTCTTGTTGGTGTGCTCACGCATGAATCACGTTAGGGTAATAATGTTAATGATGTGATGTTCTGATTTTTGGCTCGATTGTATCGTTGTCATCGCCTTCAATTCTTGACTCCATACCACCCTCTGTCTCTCAAGAAAACGTAGTAAAGTAAACAATGACGAGCAAGTCAACATCAACAAATAAATCAATAAATTAATTCTTTTTGTTCTTTGGCGGGAAGGATGCAACGACAGTTTAAAATTCAACATCGGCATTTTCATTTTCGGCCTGCCGAGTGTCATGAACTCTGGTTCATGATATCGAACCACGCCTCGGCTTAGGCTTCGCCTCCTTGCTTTTATAATGGCTCTGGCGGGGGATGAAGGAAGGAAGAAAGAATCGGACGGCACCAATTCCGTCTAAGCTGCTCTCTAAGCGTTCTATCCTCATCCAGAGGTTGGACGCTTGCGGACGCCACGATGTCGGCGGAAAAGCTTATAATTCAACTAACCTAAGGGAAAATAAATAAGCAACAAGAGTTAAGGCAATTTTAATCAAAGACAAATCAAGGCAATCACATGCTCTCTATCCGTCCTTTAAGTTCAGTCTCTATTTTTCCTTTCGTAGTAACGCTTAACATGTTAGTTAGATCGAGAAATAAATATATACAAAGCGCAGTAAAAGAACCATCAAAACCTAATTGGACCGTGATGCTGTCCAATCAAGGAAGGTCCAAGAGGTGACCGTGGAGTTTCTTAAAGCGGCCTATACAGGGTTGTAGGGCGTTGTCTGGGAAGGGCCATAGTGGTTTTCAAATTTCCTGCGGACCACTGGGTAGGTCAAAAAATGCAAACCGCCTCAGTGCAGGCCGATAACATAAAACTGACGCCTGGAATATTCTTGTCGTGCTCAGAAATAGTCCTGCAAAAGGTTTTGAGCTTTAGTGATTGCTAGAACGTGTGATTTGATAAATTCCTAGTAGGAGCGAGAATGCACATTCCACAGGAGGCATTCACAAGCAGCGCTGAATGGGCTGGATGGATAGTGCGGTGGAATTGCGGGAGGGTGCTCAAGGGATCGGTTCCGGGAGTAGGGTCACTGCATTGCTAGTGGCGTTCTCTTTATTTTCATCAACGTAGAGTGCCTTTTCGTCTCGGCAGAGTTTAGTGCTCGCGTTTCAACCCTTTTTTAACCTCCTACGGGATGTGAGTCAAGCTAGCCTTCGTCGACTAAATATGGCCATTGAACCACGCTTTTCTTGTTGGGTACCTCGTTAGGTGTTATTCATGTGTGACCCCTTTTTAATGTTTTCTAATAGTTTCAGAAGTATGTATCGAAGAAACCTGTAGTGAGCATGATCGACTATTACTTTGATCCATCATCACGATACATGGTCGTCTTTCCTATTTCTATGGAGAGACAGTTTCTTGTGACTTTTACTAATTTTACTAACTGTGACGAAAATTAGATTTTTTGTCTTTTTTACCTTATTTGTAGCATTTTTGCCTTTTTGATGCCAATCACAATTCCTTACATACTCTAGAGAGGGGAGGTCCTCTACAGGTATGAACACATGTACTCTCACGTCGGCAGGGTCGGAAATTTTTTCGCCAAAATTCGTCTAGGGGAGGACATTTGGGATACTGATCACGAATCTGAAATTAGTTTTTTGTTCCGGTAGGTTACAGTAGGCCACGATGTGAGTAGGGTGCGGGTAAGCGATATGGTAGAGACAGGCTAGCCGCACTCCCTCCATTACTCGAATCCGTCTAAGGATGTTGTTGGGCGATGATCACGAATTTGGTTTACGTTTTTGGTTTTTAAATTTTTGAGGACTATTTTCAGTTCAAGATACAATCTTGCAAACGAACTGCAGCAAGATAAAGAAACCCGCTTGAAAACCAGCTTTTTCACAGTATTCATGTCTACTCTAACTTGCTGTAATCTGCTGTTGCACCGAAAACAAACCAGATTCGTGACAAGCACCCCAAATAACCCATTACCTTTGGAGTGTCGAGACTACGAGTGCCTGTATCGGCAATGCTACTCTTCTCCTTGCATCCCCATATAATAGGAAGGAGCGGTCAAATGACGTTACTACAGGACACATTTCCAAAACTAATACAAACCATTATAAAGGTATCACAAATCAAACGAAGGTTTTCCCCACAAAACAAGCATGGTTCAATGGCCATACCTAATCGAGGAAGGCTCACATCCCGCAAGAGGTTAAAAAGAGGCTGAAACGTGAACACCAAAATCAGCCGCGACCGAACTGCACCATACATTGATAAAAATGCAAAAAAAAAACGCTAATAGCAATGCATAGAGCCACTCCCGGAACCGATCCCTTGACCACCATATTGCAAGCTCACCGCGCTATCCACTCGGCCATCCAGTCGCTGTGCCTGTGCTGTTGAAAGCCTCCCGTGAATGTTCCTTCTCGCTTCTACTAGGAATTAATCAAATCCCGCGTTCAAGCAATGACTGAAACTCCAAACCTTTTGCAAGATTACTTCTGAGCACGACAAGGGTATTGCAGGAGGTAGTTTGCGTTATCGGCCTGCACTGAAGCGGTACAGTTTTTTGCCATTTTTGACCTACCCAGAGGTCCGCAGGAAATTTGGAAACCACTATCTTCCCAGAGAATCCCCCACAACCCTATATCCTAGATCGCTTTTAACAACTTCACCGTCACCTCTTCGACCTTCCTCGTAAGGTTAGCCATGTTTTCGATTTCTTGCAGCATCGTTTTCGTAGTCGCTTAGCCTTTTGGATGGGTTCCTGCAGAGTGAAATGGCATTTGGGAGGGTAGTTTCTCAGATGACTTCGACTCTCCCAGGCTCTGAAGAAGGCGAGGACGCCGAAACGTAAGCCGAAATAAAGGCTTGTAACAATCTTGGCTACTCCTAGCAAACTACTCGTCTATTGATATGTGATAGTTTTTGGCTCCTATCACGAACATGACGTTTGTCTTTGGTATTACTGGTGTGGAAGGCTACGGTGAGTTCTTTGTATCATCACCTATATATAAAAGAGTTTGTCCGTCGAGTGATCCAATCTAAGTGAGACACACCGCATTCCCCGCCTCACCCATAGCGAGAGCGGTCGAATGATCTAACCTAAGTTAGGTACGCCGCATCACCCATAGCGAGAGCGGTCGAATGATCTAACCTAAGTTAGGTACGCCGCATCACCCATAGCGAGAGCGGTCGAATGATCTAACCTAAGTTGGGTACGCTGCATCACCCACAGCGAGAGCGGTCGAATGATCTACCCTAAGTTAGGTACGCAGCATCACCCATAGCGAGAGCGGTCGAATGATCTAACCTAAGTTAGGTACGCCGCATCACCCATAGCGAGAGCGGCAGGATGATCTATCTATCTAGGCTCCAGGACCTAACTCGTCGCGCGCTATCCGCGTGCGACATCGCGGCGCTGAAACGCGGACGTGCCAGCGACGCATGGTTAGCCGCGGAGCACGAGCATTTTCTCAGTGTTTAAGCTCTCAAACCACATCTCTAGCAAGGAACTTGAAATCACCCAGAATGTGGTAGGCAACAGTCAGCAGTAGGACAATTGATCCGAGTATGGTTGATAGGGACCTTTTTTCCGTAGTATAGCCATAATCACGGCTAAAATTGACCGAGGAAGTTGTAGATGGCAAATACTGACGCTAGAGACCATCCACATGACCTGAATTCCTGTATAACTGTCGCTGATGATCCTGTTGAAACCACATTCATATACCATTTCCAAGAAACGTTGAAATAAGGCAAAGGCGTGCCGCATCTCGGAAGCATCGGACCGCGACAACTCGTCCAATTTCGCCGCGCACCGTGCGCGACGCCAGGGGGGTTTGCGCGGCGTTGGAGTTATGTCTGCCCCCGATCTATCTAATTTAATAAGTGAGGTAGGCTGTATCATCCACAGCGCGGTCGAAATTTCCCATTGAACGTGGGAATTGCTGCAGCATGGAAAGCGCATCCTCTTACTGCTTGACACAACAGCGCCTAGGCGCGTTTCTGAGCGTCCAGATTCAGAAGCCGTGCCGCCGACTTCGTGCCACTAGCATGAGAAGACCACTAAAGGGGGACTTCAAGGGTGGAGAATCGACAGCGACCAGGAGGTAGCGACTTGGAGGAAGCATCGGGAAGGGGGGGGTCGATAGGGGGATCAATGAAGCATTAAGGAGGGACCAGTAGGGAGTTAGCAATTAGGGGGGAGCAGTTAAGAGGATCAGTAAGGGGATCCATTACCAATAAGAGAGTAGGGATTTAGAAGATGTGACACCGATGACACGCAATGGGCGTTCGCTCGCCGTCGTTGTGTGTGAGCATGGGAGAGCTACTTAATTGGGGAGAGTATTAATGAGGATTCCTAGGGGGGGGAAGAGATCGACCAGGAACAAGGGACCTGGAGGCGGAACCAGGACGGGGAACCAGCAAGAAGGAAGCCGTAAGAAAATTTATACGCGAAACAAGGAATCTGCCATATGCGCAGCCTCTTCATGCTCGACACAGCGGCAACTGTGCGCGCTTCTGATCCTCTGCATTCAGAAGGTGGGTCTTCTGAGTTGCTGATTTCAGAGGACAGGTCCTCTACGCCGCCCTAGAAGCATCTGAATTAAGGAATTGTGTCACCGGCGTGCTGCGGCGTGCAGGCGCTTTCAGAATTCAACATGGGATGCTGATCTACAGAGGAAGTATAGCCTCCTCCTGCTTGACACAACGGCAACTACACGTATTTCTAAACGTCTCGATTCAGAAAAAAGGTCCTCTACGTCGCGCTAGAGGCATCTGGATTAAGAGGCAGGAGGCATGTGGATTATCCTAGGAGGTGATTTCAGACAAATTCCTCCTGTCGTGCCAAAAACAGGACGATCCGAAATTTTAAACGTTTCTATCAAGAGCTCCCTACTGTGGCCTCATTTCTTTAAATACAGATTGACTGAGAATGTGAGGGCGTCCAGCGGTGGAATCGGTTGGTCTAACTTTCTAATTCAACTTGGAAACGGAGAGCTCCAAAACGATTCCAATGAAGTGAAAGTGCCCGACGAGCTCTGGAGATATAGCAGATGAGATATTTGGTGATATAGTGGCCTTAGAAGATATGTCCGCTGCAGTCGGTAGAGCGATTTTGACGCCTAGGAATTTCGACTCTTTGGAGATAAACAACAAAGTGCTTACGAAACTACCTGGGCAGAAGAAGATTTATAGAAGCATAGATGAGGTTATGAATGACGAAACTGAAGCTAACAACGACACAGAGTACTCATTGGAGTTTCTAAACAGCTTGACACCCCAGGGATACCCACCACATGAACTCCATCTAAAGAAAGGAGCAGTCGTAATGCTTCTGCGGAATCTTAGAGTCAACCAGGGTCTATGCAATGATACGCGACTCACCGTTGAACATATGGATAGGTACATTCTAGGCTGCAAAATTGCAACTGGAGCGAACAAAGGACAGTACGTGCTTATTCCTAGAATAATATTCTGTCCGCCTGCCTATGACACCTCACCGTGCAGATTTAAAAAGAGACAATTTCCTGTGCGTTTGGCCTACGCAATGACAATAAACAAGAGTCAGGGACAAACATTCGACAGAGTCAGTGTATACCTCCCCAGCCTAGTTTTTTCTCATGGTCAACTGTACGTGGCGTGCTCACGTGTTCGACAGAGATCAAAATTTGGCCACCACCAGGAAGGAAGACTGTATCAAACGTAGTATTCACCGAGATGTTTGAGTAAAAATTAAACCATTTTCGTTGCGCAATGAATAATTTTTTTTGGAGCGCACATCTTTCTTTGTACAAGAGTAGTTCCTGAGAAAAAGACTAACTGTATCACCCCGCGAAGCGGTCATGTGCGAGACACGCCGTTAGGCGTGTCGCAGCACTTGTTTATATAAATCCACTTGTCAAAGTTTAGATGAGTTTTACGATCTTGGCTTTAAAAACTACATTTCTCCACCGCAAATCTAACAACGAGCTTCCCAATCGAATTGGTGATTAGCACTGCAAATAATCTTGGCGGCGAAGTTTGGGACGAATTTGTTTTTCGTCGTTTGGAGAGGTGAAATCATAACAAGCCCCGAACAACCTTTTCATCTACCTTGTGTCAGCGTTGAACTGGTGCTGAAATTTGGTACACAGTTATTTCAAAGTTAATATTTCATCCGTGGTATGAAAGGTGGATAGGGTGTCAGTAATCAACAACTCACGTGAAACTTGTTTTTGACAGCCTATATAATGAAAGCGCTTGAATAATTCACAAGACCCAAACACGTACACTTATTAGTGAAGAAAGACAAATGTTAATCTACAGCCGTTGTCTGGAACAGAACTGCTGTCGTCTCCAGTTGAGACTCCACTCACCAAACCGGACTCTAGCAGCACCCATACTCAAGAGTACGATGGCCCACCCCCCCCCCCCCCCCCAGCGATTTCATAGGGAATTTTGGTCGACCTTTACTCTTCCTGCTTAATGACTTGGCTAAAGCGATTCCTACCTCTACATTAAATGAGGGAGGAAAACTCCTCCTATATGGCTCCCCTCCACCCCTTCAGAGCCTCCCCAAAAATGAATCTAAAAACCAACCGGAGGAAGAATTTTCCTGCAATTGCCTTCAAATCTAACCCTTTTTAGGCATCTGTGAGCTAGCCAATGTCGGTACCGTAGTCTGACCTAACAAGCAAGTTTCCCAAACATATTTACGGTTAGGAAACGTTAAAGTACCGATTGCCTGGCTAGTTGTGTCTTCCGCCATCTAGGTCTGTGGATTCAACTAAGCTCGATTTTGCGTTTATCGCGGCCGGCCTTTCGCGTCTATCGAGCATTGTTTCGTTGGCTTGTCTGCACACTTCAAGGTCTTGAGTGTCCCGCCTTACACAGGCCGTCGAAGAAGACGATGATTTTGCCGAAACTTTAACAAGCAACGGATTTCACAACCTACGGCGGCTATAAGACAACCTCAACAAAAACTATCGATGCCACTGTTCAGGATTCCTGAAGATGAATCGATATTCTCCTTCCAAGTAACTGTATTCCTCCTGCTGTGAAAGTTGTAGCTGTGTCCACTGCAGAGTTATTCTGTTTCCGTTGCCAAACACAAATCACTTTCTCGTCGTGCAGGCTTTTTAATCAGCAGCGTTCCCAGGGATTGTTTTGCGTTTAGAGGTGACAGCCACGCCGCGACATCTCGACTTCGCATTTCGACCGACCAGACATCGCGATGCTTCTCGTTTCTGTCTGTTACAACATTTTGTTTCCTTGAAAGGATAAAAATTGGATTTTCGATCATTGTTCCAAATAGCGAGCCATGGAGGGCCTAAAATATGATAACGATAATGCTAATTCCGATTTCCAGAGATTGCTTGTTATCAAGGTTTGTTAAGAAAGTGCACATGAATGTTGAATTAATTCAAGACACCATTACACTTCGACATGGATGCGGGAAAGTTGATGTCTGTTGCTTCAACGACGATATTCGCATTAGCAACGGTGACGAATGTATTTTTTATTTACATAGTCAAGACAAGGACTCGACAAAACATGGGTGCTTACAAGTACCTCATGATCAGCTTCGCCTTGTGCAACATTCTTTATGCGTCAACTGAGTTCATCAGTAAACCGGTGAGACGTCTTCCGCTCCTTTCTGTACTTTCCATTTACAGTTTTCTTGAACATGAAGCAACACACCGCTCTGTTCGTAATTTTCTATTTAACGATCACCTATTTGACAGGATGTCCACATTTATGGAAACACCTACATGGCGTATAGTCGTGGTTTTCTCAGGCATGAGATGCCGTGGGGATTTCTATCTCTTTGCGTCTTCATCGGAATGTACGGCATGAACACCGCTCTTCTAGCGACGCATTTCATATACAGATATATCCTCCTCTGCAGGTTTGATAGTACAGTCATAGCAACCTAATAATATACATATACATATATACATATATACCCTGTACATATTCGGGAGGGATATTGGGTTGACAGAGCAATGTATGAAAGGATAAAGAACCCTTTTTGCACTCAAACTACTCAACCCATTTGGATCCGCGACGCATTCCACTTCTACGGAATGTCGTGGTGATTCTAATGCGTATTCGGCGATGTAATGATTTGCGGTGGCGAGCCGATGGACAAGTCAGCGCTCTATCCTTCTCAGACAAGTCCTGTACAAATTCACCGACCCGGAGGGATGGAAGGCTTGGTTGGCCTGGGAGGGAAATCAGAACCAGGAACTTAGTATCGGGTGCTCGTGGCAACTGGCACTTCCTGCGACTGCGCTACACGCTCCCTCTGAAGCAATGTATATCTCTCGTAAAATCTTTCCCTCGGCTGTGCATAAACTAGCGTCAAATAAATACTTTCAAGGCATGGATGCGCACCTTAATGCAATGGACTGCTTTGATATATGTGGTGACTAAGACAGTGTGCAGGATACCGCTGAAATGAACATGATCAGCTTTCCGTTTTCTCACCACTTCTGATCAAAATCTGTGACTAAGGGCAGTCCAAAATCTTGGAACCAATAAAAATGCATTCAGATAATGTAAAGATGTGTCAGGTAATTTATTTATTCATTTATTTAAAGACGCGAGTTGCTGTCACATGTGTAAACATTCAATAGAAAGAAGATGGTGGAACAGTGCAGAACAACAAATGAACTCTATTATAGAAACACGGACCATTAAAATACGCCATCAATACATCTAACGTCCTATGTGACTACGAGGTAACAAGGTCTTAAAAACTTGAACAGAGTAACCCAGGAGGCGCTCGTCGGCATTCATTAACGAATTTTACTCCTTAATGCTCCTGTATGCAAGGAAATTTGCACTAACCCGGGACCTAGCCATGGGAACTCGCAGGTCGACCCTTCCTCTCACGGTTCTAATCTGCGGAACATCGAAAAAGTCTATTCGCCCTATTGATAGCTTACCAGGAGGAATCTTGAATATCATCAGAAGGCCTGCTTTCCTCCTCCTGCTGGAGAGTGAAGATAGTCCGAGCAGTTTCGATCGCTGTGCACCACAGGGGACTTGAGCGTACTTCAGTCCAAGACATGGCATTGCTATCTTACGCGTAAAGCTGTTTTGAACTCCTTCTAGGAGGTCAACATCTTTCCTCTTGACCAAATTGAATACGGCCACTCCACTTTCAACTACCAAACGAACATAGGTCTTATACGCTCGTAAATATACTTGGGGATCTCTTGTTTGTAGGACTTTGAATTGGTTGTAGATCCGATAATTTGCCTTCTTCACAATGTTTTTGTAGTGGCTATCAAAACTTAGGTCAGCCGACATTATGAAACCAAAGCCTCGCACTTCCTCCACTGCTTTTAAAGACAATCCTCTTAACTTGTATTGCGAGTTTTTACAAGTGTTTCTGGACCAAATGATGAGGTAGTTCGTATTTTCGACCGCTAGGGGGATTCCATTCAGCTCAATTATAAATGTAATTAATTGCTTCTTGGACTTCTTGAATTCACGAACCAGATGAGTCTTTTAGGCTTCAGAGGTGATTGATTTTCTTGTGAGCTGGACAAAATAATGACAGTTTTGTTCAACTACTCAGAAAAGCAACGTTTACGCGGCTGAAGACAAGTTCACCAATGCGCGCTTGTTCGTACAGCGTCGATGGTGACGTTGTTTTTCCTGCCAGTTCCGTTAAAGATCCTGGCTTCTGCTATAACGGTGACCTTAGATATGACCTTTCGAGAAGCAAGTCAACAAATGGTACCGATTACTAAATAGTTATATAGGTAGCCACCTTTGTTAATTCTGTTGTTTTGTTTGTTGTGTTTTTTTTTTGTTAATTCTGAACAGCATGTTGCTTTGCTGAATTACTGCCTATTTCGTGTGTTCTTTTTGATGCTTGTCGTACGCAGAGGTAATAATTAATCGATCAATTAAGACAATATTTTCGCTCATTTAATTGTGTATAAATGAGGAAATGCTGTAATGACTCTTTCTCACTTTTCTAATATTCGGATGTAAATGACTGTATGGGCGCTGTGGTGGAGGCGCCGACTGTGGTCTGCCCCCGACACCAGGTTCCTGGTTCGTATTTCCCGCCCAGGCCAACCAAGCCTTCCATCCCTCCGGGGTCGGTGAATTGGTACCAGACTTGTCTGGGAAGGATAAAGCGCTGACTTGTTCATCGGCTGGCCACCGCAAGTCATTGTATAGGCCAAATGCGCATTCAAATCGCCTCCAAGACATCCATCTTGGTTAAGGTTTCCTTGTCAGGCCCGCGAAGCGTTCCGCTCTTTCGGAGCCGATAAATTGGTAAAAGGCGTTGGAAGGAAAAATATGTATTATCTTGTCCATCGACGGGCACTACAAGTTATTGTATAGGGTGAAATCATCTGCATCATCTGTTGTCCTGTTGATCATCGAGATGCTCGAGCGGACGCCAGCAACGTCTTCATTCGTCCCTGTCGCGTGCCAGAGTGCTCCAGTGGATCCTCGTCGCTCGAGAGACACGAAGAGGCCCATGTCGTTCGTTTAGGGCTTTCACGAAGAAGTCGACCAACGCATTGGTGGGCGTCCTGGACTTGGCATTCCGTGGAATCCAGTCGAAATCCAGAATGGGCTAAATATGTATTCAAATTACCTCTATGACGCCCCCTACAAGTAGAATGCGTGGCGCTTCCCAAAAGGGATTGAGCAAAGCCGTCCTTTATCCTTATCCTAATTGACTGTATAATCACTGTTTTGATTACATTTTGCGGCACAAAATTGTGCGACTTTTGCGTTAGCCACTGCTGAGCCCTCACTACGAATGAGAGTGCTTTTGTTGACTTAGGCTTTAAAAAAGAATTCAGCTAAAAGAATTAATTCAGAGCTGGTGCTTCAGGGTGTATCTAAAAACCAAAAAACTGAGTGCCTATCCCATTTTTTTTACTAAGAAAAAATTTTGTTCAAACACTCTCAACATTTTTGTGACATTGAAGGGTATTGATAAGGCTACCGTAAACCATAGTTAATCGTCAGTAGTGTTCTCGATATTAGTTTTTACTTGAAAAGATTTTTAAATTCAATTTGAATGGAGGGGTTGTGCCTTACCATTAGATAAGAAATTGTTGTTACGTTGTTAGATAAACCACAGCGTGTTAAGAGACTGCATTAAGCGCTCTCAAGATGTATCACATAATGATAAAGGGTAAAGTACTTCGTTATTCAATCCCTTTGGGATGCGCAACGCATTCTACTTCTACGGGATGTCGTGGAAGCAAGTTGAAGGCAAGTTGGCCAGCCGATGAATAGTCAGCACCTCATCCTTTAAAACACATCTGGTACCAATTCACAGACCCCGGAGGGCTGGAAGGCTTGGTTGGCCTGGGCGGGAAATCCGAACCAGGAACCTGGTCTAGGGTGCACGTGACAGTCGGCCCCTCCTCCGACTGCGCTACACGCGCCCATGTAGCACATATGACCTCCAAATAAGTTTCCAGAATCACAAAATCACTGCACATAATAAGAATGTCATGAAAAAGAAATATTAGGGCAGCGCCAATCGTAGAAATATTTTTCTGGAGATACAAATAAATGGCAAGAAATGAGTCGCATTTGATGGGTGCTCCAGAGAAACCTTCACAAAGCCTTTTGATTTTTATATTGCGAAGTTAGAGTTTGTGGAACAGAAGTTTTCTAAAAAACTTCTAAATCTATTCGCTTTGTTGTGAATTTCAAAACTGATGTGTATTACTTGAAGACCAAGAAAAAACATAACAGCGCCACACAGAAAGTGAAACCATCTAACTGTTTACCTTTACGTAGAGAAAACCAGTTCATAAATGTTGGAACGATACTCGGCATGTTTGACAATTGGACGACTTGATCAGTAGTAGTTTTCGTTATACTGCATCCAATAGTGTGCTCTCAACAGTTAGCGACTTAGGATCTACCTGATTTACTGGTTCTTTAACGATTTTTTCCACGATTTTTTTACAACGCAAGAGATTCTTGCTGAACTGCTTTCATGAAGTGTGATTTGGGTCTTGAGCAACTGTTTAGAGGGGTTTTTCGCAATCTTACAACATAGATGCTGTACCGCGACAGCTCTCTATTTATTTGAATCAGAGGAAAAAGGCAGTCAATGCCGCTTCCGTCTTTTTCCGCATTTGGCCTTTTCGTAGTCCGACTGGAGCAATATAAACGACTGATCGTCCGGAAACTGATATTCTTTCCTGGGAGTCGCTTGCCAATAAATGATTCTTGTGCTCTGCCGAGGCGACACATGGACAGACACAATTTTTGCTCCTCTCGCGGAGTGTGAACGACCACCTTCGCCACTCCTTCGCTTCTTTTTTGCTTGGCAACCAATCTAATTGTTAGCGCCTCACGTTCCTCTATTGTCGTTTCGCATTAGGTGTTTCTAGGCAGCACATATTTCGACTGCTTCTCGACAGATTTTTGCACTTCGCTTCCGGCACTTTTCTTCTCGTTTTCACACTTTTCTTCACATTTTATTTTGTGGTATGTCCCTCCTAAGAAGTAATTAAAAGGAATACGCATGCCAAGGAATCGGCTGAGAAACAAAAATGCGAAAAAAACAGAAAGCAAAGGCAACAAGAGGGAGGGGTTTTTCCTCCTCACGTCTCGTTCCTCGTATAGCGGTGTTGCACAGGTTTTTCTTACAGGCAGAGACTTCATTAGGTACTAAGCAGACACTGAACCAATTAAACTGATGGCATGACTGCTGTTATGTAGTGTCATGTCATCGTTTTCATTCAACCGCTTTGTGGGGTTTTTGTGGTGTCCAAAACAGTGAACAGTGTACACGTGAAACAGTCAACTAACATGAGAGCACCAGAAATTCAATAAAAACGGACAAAGACAAAGAAGAGGATTCGTTTACCGGAAGAAAGTTTAATGATTCGTCGGATTAATTTAGTGCCCAGAACTTTGGTTGCACCAGCACTATCCTAAATGGGCGCAAAGCGGCTCGTAGGGTTCACCTTGCATTCTGAGGTTATCCACCTTCATAAGAGACACATGCATGCGCAGCTGCAACAGAAAAAGCCTAGCTCAGTTCACCACAAGGATAGACCACAAGAGTGCTGTGCAATTTTTTAATTTAGTGCAACAAACCATATTTAGTAGGGATGTCAAACATGTTGATCCCCTCCGAGCCGTTCTGCGCCCCTAAATTCCCATGTAATATACAGGTTGTCTCAAAAAATATACACACTGTTTGAAAGGTGATACCTTTGTTCATAGTGAAGGTAATAAAGAAGTTAAAAATTCATATGAAAGCTTAGGAAAATAGAAATTTTATGACATATGAGTGGCATGGAATGCGCCATGCATTCGTCTGAAATTTTCCATTATCCACTCGAATGATTGTGTTTCGTTTGAATACATGTTATAATTTCTTCACAAAGTAGCAGTTTTAATCGACTTGTGCTTATTTTAAAGTTTAAAACTTAATTACACATTATAGCTTGCGAAAAATAGGGAGTATTCTAAAAAATAAAGGTACTATGTCAATGGTTGTAGCATTGCTGCTTGTAAAGCATTTGGAGATATTTGAGACTCACATAAAAGGGCAGAGCTATGGGATTACTGTGACGCGCAAATAGTCAAGATTGCGCCATGCTCCTGCCTGAAGCCTTGCATTCTGGACTCGATTGATTGTGCATGGGCTGAATGCTTGTTACAGTCTTGTTGCTATTTGGTCACATTAACCTGTGTCGTGCTTATTTTAACGTTTTGAACTTGAAAACCTTGTGAAAGACCGTTACGTGCGAGTTTATTGATTGCACGATTTAAATGTGAGCAGGAGCAGCATTTTGCAAGACACATTCCGTGGACGAATGAAGCAAGATTTAAGCCGAATGGAAAGATTAGTTGGCATAACTGCAGCTACTGGACGACGGTAGACGTTAAAAGAAGCACAGCACAGGTTAATGTGACCAGGTAGTAACAAGTATTCAGCCCATGCACAATCAATCAAGTCCGGAATGCAAGGTTTCAGGCAGGAGCACGGCGCAATCTTGACAATTTGCACGTCACAGCAATTCCGTTACCATTTGCTTTCATATGAGTCTCAAGCACCTTCAAAAGCTTCACTAGCAACAATGTTAAAATCTTTCAAACAGTACCTGCACTATTTAGGATACCCTGCATTTTTTGCAAGCCGCAGTCTGTTTTTAAGTTTAAACTTTAAAAGAAGCACAAATCGTCGATAGGGCCACTTTGTGAAGAAAGTATGACAAGTAATCAAGCGAAACATAATCAATCGAGTGTAAAATGGGAAATTTTAGACGAGTGCATGGCTCTTTCCATGACTGTCATGTGTCAGAATTTCTATTTTCTTAAGCTTTCACATGAGCTCTTAACTTCTTTAGTACCTTTACTATGAACAAAGTTATCAGCTTTCAAACAGTATACATTTTTTGAGACACCCTGTATTGATATCTGGCTGTTGTTATGGATTAACGCTTAAATCGCTTTTAGGAATACAGTGACTAATTTTACTGTGAATCAAAATTTGAAGAAGGTTGGGTCAAATAGAGCTTTTTCAGAGTGTTGCCGATGCCCGTTACGGCTACATACATGGTTTCGCTTTTGCACTCTTTGCGCTGCGATAACTTGCACGCCTTCTCCTGATGTGCAAAAGCCGTCCCTATATTGTACTGCTTGTTTATGACTGAGAACCCAATGATCACGAGCACATTATTTAAGGAGAAACTCACGGATTTTGCACATTACAGCTCGCGCCGCAAGGTTAAAAAGCGAGTTTCGACGTAATAATCCGCAGCAAACCGTCGCATGCTCCAAAAACTTCTGCAGATCAAGGTCTTTCAAGAAACGGAGGACATCATTCGATTCGCCTCTTTGAGTCTTCCACAAAGCGGTATTAACGACTTCACCAGAACCCGTATTTTCGCCGTGGGTGGCCCAAAGGATGACGATTGGTTTCTGGTTGGAGTAGCTTATTTTCCAGGACGCGCATGTTTCCACACTCCCTTAACCATAGCGCACTTTGCGAGTACCCAATAGTATCAGACGTACGGCTATTGTGCGCCATGCACAATGCGCATTGAATCGACCAAATCAATCGAGTGGGCGTATTCATTTACACTGCGTCTATGCGTTGGTAAAACTGAAGTATTCAAGAACATTTCCAAACTTTAAAGAATTTTATAAGCATTTCCCAACAAATAATATAATATAATGTAAGATTTTATAAGAATTTTTTTATCTATCCTAGTCCGGGGGGCACATAACTAAAAAGTAGGTAACAAAATGAATACAGACTTACCGAGCGGCGCCTAGAGAACGAGTTGAAACCTAAAAGAAACCAAAAACGAACGAACAAAAAATAACAATAAAAAATCGCCGCGGTTTTCAACCGTCTCGGCGGGCAAAGAGCGACGGAATGGAGGCTTACCGCGTGCTGAGCGCCGGTTGACATGTTATAACCAGGATCTAACATGGTGAATAGGGCGCATGAAGCCGCATGCCGCGTGCTGACCGCTGCCTGACATGTTACGACGAGGAACCAACATGGTGAGGGGGCTCACAACTTTGCCGGCTTACAACCGCAACAAATGCAATTCTTCGTTGTTTTTTGTTTGTGACTTTTTCTTGTTTAGGGTCCTATGTTGTTCTGTAGGAGCCGCTCAGTATGCATGAAGTGAAATTGTTACATATAATACTTTTTAGTTATGTGGCCCCCCGGACTAGGATAGATCCGAATTTTTATATGAATTTTACTTAGGAAATGCTCTATTTTATCCGGCGAGCTACGAGTACTTCAGTGATTAACCAAAAAAAATTAAAAATGAAAGCATCCGCCAGTCTAAATGGTAATTCAAGGATGTAAACTACAAGTAGTACCACTCCTTGAAAAATCTCGATCTCATTACTCAAATTAAGGCTGAATCTGCACTTCATCCTCACCCAGAGCATATCCGGTTTAGTTGCTGGCTCATCAGTTTTATTATGGGGATTCACATATGGCTCCATCACCTACTACTGTTTCTGCGCCACCGAGGAATTCTACAGATACGCTGGCCCAAATGTGCAGGAGATTCTCCACGAAGATGTCAGAGAGCTATCTCTCTTCTGTGTCTTCGCCTACGTGAGTTGTCAAAAAAAAACATTGCCATTCAAGTTCACAACTGTTTTTGTAAGTTTCTCGACGTTACGGAAAAAAGGACAAAACTCTTGCACCGGTAAAAGGCAAGCCCTCGCCTCGCTCCAGTTTTCCAAATCGCCTCGATCCAACTAGTACTACTTGATGAGAATGCAGAGTCTAAACTCATTAATCTTTCGTAGAGTTCTTTCAGTTTTATTTATGTGTTTGGTTGTGCTCGTTTGTTACAACTACAGAAGAGAGAATCTCCGTTCTAGATTGAAAAAGCAGTGAGACTCCTCCATTTCTTTATTCTTGAATCCCACGAACCTTCACTTTAATTCTTGAAAAGAATATGCTTCTTAGACAACATCCACTGAAACTTCAAATACCATTAAGTTTATGAGCCGCTAAAATACACCAAAATCAAATTTGACCCGAAGCGTAAGCTGTCGTAAGCTGTTTCTCTCTGGATACTTTATTCTTTTCCTTTTTTACTTAATCATATTTGTCATATTTTAAACAAGAACAAAATCTGGGAAACCATTTTGAAGAAGATATGTCTGAGAAGCAAAGAGACCAAAATGCGGCACAGCTATTCTGGCGATATGAAACTGTCAGATTACGGAGCAGCAGCGCACACTGAACTGCGCGGAATTTCGCTAGTCGATTTTGTCAGATAATCGATCAATCCGCGCCAACTGGCCTTTGAGGAAATGTGAAGGGTGAAGCGCTTGAACTGTACTTGGGTCACGGAGCCGATCATGCCATACCGGTCGAAGACCGCAGATCCTTACATCGAGGAAAGCTGCGCTGCATGACAACGAAATTAAAAAATTCACAATGCGCAGACCTTTCGTTTCAAGCTACGTACGTTTCTCTTAAGAACGACAACAGCATCCCGTGCCAGATTGTATTGACCTGCGAGTTCACCCGTCTGAGCGCAGACGATAGTTTTGAAAATGTCGTTCTAAATACGGGTAATAGTTATTGTACACTAACATTTATTTTTAGGAGGTGATCCAAGATACAGCCATAATCTATTGGCGACCTACAATAGGTCTTTTCATCATGGTGGTTATGATGAGCGTATCATTTACAGTAATGGTACTGTGTGGTATTATGATGTGCCGGACATTGAGAAAAACAACAATGAGCAAGAAGTCCAAATCAGTGCAGAAACAGCTCTTGAAGGCGCTCGTTGTGCAGGTACATTGCCTATTAGCAACCCACTGACCCGCTGATTGTTTCGAAGTGAAGAAATCAGCGTTGCAGGCAATCGTTCCCTTCCTCATGTCGTATCTGCCCCGTTTTGCAATGTTCTTCTTCGTCCTTATGGGGTATCCTGCGTTCAGGTACGGTGGCATTCTGCGTGCACCGTAGCATCGCCAGTACTAAACTGCTGTTTCAGGATCTACACGCTCGTGCCACTGATCATGACTTCATACACTGTTATCGATCCAATCACCATAATTCTTTTTGTGCGAGATTATCGAGAGGCAGTTTCGTGTGCACATCGAAAATATCTTCCAAGTGCTCAGGTCGCTCAGTCTGCGAGCGCGAAACTGTCCTTGAATACTAATGTCCATTTTGCTAACCCAGTTTCTGCTCCCTCCTGTTAAATAAATATCAGCCTGCATGCCCTTAAAATCATAATGACTATTTTGTAGCTGGGTGAATTAACAGGAAGCAAGGTGAATATGCGAGTAGTCTCAGACTCATCACTTCCTGAATCGATTGAGCTCAACTCACGATCAGTATGCAGCGCAGCATCCGGATCCAAACATCCGTGCTCATGTGTTTTTTCCGTTTGTCCCCATTATAGTAGAAACATAGCGAATTTCTCTCAAAAGCCATCCCAGGTTGGGAATGGCCGAGTTCTGCATGATCTTTGCGCCCTAGCCTTTGCTTGGTCATTAGTCAGATTATATTTGAAATATATAGGTTTCGAAAAGTTCATAATACGAAAGAATGGAAGGCTTTCAAGTATAGACCCCCACTTTTTTCAAGTATTCTAATCATATCAGTCGACTTTGGTAGTCAAGAATATTTAAACCTCCCAGCTCTCAGCTTAGAAGAGGCAACGGACGATTGGGAAGACTCCCAATCGTCCGTTGCCTCTTCTAAGCTGATCTTGGTCTGCCGCCGAGTTCTACAAGAGCCGCTGGTTACCTTGTGGCGGGGTGGAAATCTTTACTTCATACGCCACCGCAGCAGGTATTTCTTTGTCGAAGTTCGCCATTACGGAATCGACAGTGCAACGTACTTTGATCGATAAAATGACTCCCGCCCGTGCTTCGCAAGTTGCAGGAAAGAGGATTACGAGATCTTCTGCTAAACGGAACGCCAAGGAGGTGAAGCCGGCAACCGAAAGGCTACAAGATGCCATGGAAGGCGACAATGTGCCGAATTACATTCGCCTGGTGTTCGAACTTCTCATGGAGACTCGCGAGCAGATCAAAGAGCTCAATAAAAGAAATGGCGACCTACTCGCGGAGCTGCAAAAACTGAGGGAAGAGAATTTATCTCTTAAAGAAAAAATTTATAATTCTAAGGTTCCGAAGGAGAATGTTACGATCGAGAGGGATTGCGATAACAGCACTAATTCCAGTCCCTCGTTGGATCCTGACAGTGAGATTAAACGCTCCTTGGTCCTGTCAAACCTCCCGGAATCACCCAGTAGCAGTGCTTCCGCGAAGATCGCCCACGATTTCGCTTGTGTTCGTCAGATCCTTGATTTCTTGGACATTGAGTGCGCACCGACGGCTGTTTACCGCATGGGAATACCGGGACAAGGAAGGCCTAGGCTGGTTAAGGTAGTTCTACCTGCCAGTAGGTTCCAGAGGGAGGCGGTTAGGAGAGCTCCTCGCCTGCGTTTCTTCCCTCCCCAAAAGGGCATCTACTTGCGCCCTTCTCTAACTAGGGAGGAGAGGGATCGTTGGCGAGAAGCTCGTCTAACTAAAGGGGTAAGGAGCTGTGACCCAGCTCGCCCCGCTTCGGAGCGGGAGGGGTCTCCAGCTCTATCCCCTCACCTTGAACTTGGTGATACAACCCTCGGTTCTGTGCCTAGCAGTTCCTCGGGAAACTGCTAGGTTCTCCGTGGAATAATAGTCTTCCGATTTCATGTCTACTCACAAATATTCGATCAATGGTCAAGAACTGCAATTCTTTCGTTTCGCATCTTTGCTATAAAAACTATGACGTTGTTGCTTTAACCGAGACTTGGCTCTCCTCTGTAAATGAGTTAAACCCGCTCATGGGTATGGCTGCCAGACAATATGTGGGCGTTAGATGTGACCGGTTGTATAAGAAAGGTGGTGGAGTCATATTGCTCCTGAAGAAGCACATTCCTTATCACTTAATTTATCAGGAATCCGTTAAGGATTCCTATGAAATTTTGATCTGCGATGTTGGAGAAAATAGCTCTCTTCGCTTTATTGCCCTCTACAGAGCTCCAACATGTAACTCTCCAAACTCAGCAAAACTGGCCAAAGTCATTAGTGACTTCTGCATTTGCAGTGCTCCATGCATTCTTTTGGGCGATTTCAATCTACCTGGATTAGCGTGTGGTGTGAGTGATAGTATTTCAAATATTTTTAGGGACGCATTTGAAGCTCATAGTTTTCAACAATTGGTATCTAAACCCACTAGAGGAACTGCTGTGCTAGATTTGGTGTTATGCAATTCCCCAAATTTGGTCCAATATGTTGATGTCGGACCACCTTTAGGTAGTAGTGATCATGCAACCGTTACATTTATAGTGGTACGTTCACTGGATCTCAACACTCACAAAGCAAGGTGGGTTAGAAATTTTAGAGCGGCTAACTATGACAGAATTAAGGAACATCTAGCTTCTGTTGATTGGATAGGAATCTTGAGAAATGTCGAAACGGTTGACGAAATGTATGAAACTTTACTTTTTGTTTTACATCATGTAATTCACCTGTATGTTCCCATGAAAAAAATTGAACTACGTAGTTTAAAACTCCCAGATCATCTCAGAAGAATGATAGGGCGTCAGAATGCGTTGTGGAACATAGCAAGTAGCTCAGCCTGCACTCGAGATTGGGCCAACTATGAATGCTTCAGTAAAAAATTGGAGAAGGCAATTTTCCGCTACAATCTTCATGTTGAAAAAAGAAATATTTTCTCAACCGATAAAACTGCATTCTATAGGTACATTAGGCTCCGCTCTGGAGAGGATAATTCTGTGCCAAACCTTGTTAACCCGGATGGCACTTTTGTATCATCATCTACTGAAAAGGCAAATCTATTAGCGAGGGAGTTCCTAAAGGTGTACAACAGTTCAGCGGTAGGTGCCCCTAGGAGCGAGTCCACCAACCCCCGTCTCCCTAGATTTCCTGAAATGAGGCCTACATTGTGGTTCCATAAAGAGGAAATCTTTGAAGCACTGTCAAAATGGCCCATGTCTCATTCTATTTCTCCGGACTTTCTTCCTCTATCTTTTATTAAAAATGTTGCTGAATATGTAGCGCACCCATTGGAAATAATTTTTAACAAAAGTTACATGAATGCCGATGTCCCTCGAAGATGGAGACACGCGTTCGTCACCCCGATTCCCAAAAAACCCCCGTTTGATGATCCCAGGAATTACCGTCCAATCAGTATAACCTCAGTTTTCGCAAGAACGTTCGAAAAAATTGTCAAGAAAAATATTTTGCAGCATATCCACGAGCACAACATCATTTCTAAAGAACAGTTCGGGTTTTTGAAGGGACGTTCAGTGGAGACTGCGGTACTTAGTTCTCTAAATGATTGGACAAAGGCTATAGAACGTAAAAACCGAACGGATGTAGTCTTTTTCGACTTCTCTAAGGCTTTTGACAAAGTCCCGCTGGGAAAACTGTTAGCCAAAATGAAGGTAGTTGGAATCCACCCCATGATCATAAACTGGATCAGGAGTTTCCTCTCAGACAGGACATTTCAAGTCAGAGTTGGCGATGATTACTCAGCGATGCATTCAGCGCCTAGTGGAGTACCGCAAGGAGGAGTTTTGTCACCACTGCTGTTTCTGTTGTACACTTTCGAGCTCCCTGATTTTGTTTCAAGGTTTGGTGTCAAATGCAAGATGTATGCGGATGACGTTAAAATTTACAAGGAAGTAGATAAAAGCGGTGCTTCCAGTGAGGTCCAAGATGCCATTGATTTTGTAGAAAAATGGGCAGACGACTGGGAACTTCCTTTAGCGGTTGAGAAAACACATTGCTTTGTAGTTCACCCAAGGCGTCAGCCCCATTTTCCAATCTACAGGCTCAAAGGCATTGATCTGCAGCAGGTTTCGGAGGCTCGAGACTTAGGTATTCTAATAACTAGTGAATTGGATTTCAATCTACATTTTAAAGCCCTTGTAAGGTCAGCTAACTATCGAACGTATAACTTGTTCAAGACTTTAAAAACTAGTGATCCTCGGGTTCTCCTGCGTGCATACAAGTGCTATGTTAGACCCGTTATGGAGTTTTGTACCTCCGTTTTTAATCCTTGTCTGAAGAAACACATCCAATTACTTGAAAGCGTTCAAAATAATTACACATGTAAATTATTTATGAGGTGTTTCAAGCTAGGATATGCGGACATACCTAACGGAGTTGAAAGAGCCAAGCAACTTGGCTTACCCTCCCTACGCAGCAGAAGGAAAAGGGCTGATCTAATCATGCTTTTTAAAATTCTCACAAACAGAATTTCCATTGAAAGCATGGAATTTTTTGATGTCCCACTAACGAGGAGTAGAGGCGGAAGACTTAGATTGTATCCCCAAGTGCCAAGGTCACAGGTTAGGTCTAACTTCCTCACTTATCGGAACCTTAAGGACCTCAACCTGCTTATAGGCGAATCTGAAGGTTTTCATAACATGTCTGTCTGTCAGTTTAAGAAGTTTTAACCAGAAAGGGTTTTTTGTAGATGGTTTTAGTTACATATTTTTATATTTGTTGTTTGAGCTTGTGTCTTACACGCGTGTGATCGATTGTAATTCACGCCATAAATAAATAAATAAATAAAAAAACCTGAAACTGGTAGGTTTTTTAGAAAGCAGCCCGAATTTTCGGCTGCACTGTTAGAAACATTCCCTTTGTTAGTAATCATGCAAAAACTGTAAAACACGGCATGAACGCTAGGCAAAACTCTGATGTGCAAAAAATTCTAACATCCTAACACCGGCAATTTCTCTTCTCATTAAAATTACCAAATTTTAGCTACTGGACGTGCTAAAAATTCAGAATGATAAACTTTCCTTATTGAAGCTTGTTCTCTCTAATTTGAAGGTGCTTTGTAAAACTATGACTACTAAATTGGGGAATCTCTCACAAAATCCTTTGGAGGAGCTTCGACTGCAACATTCTAGCATTCTTTTGGGAGATTATTAAACAGCAAATGCCTACAGCTCACGATGGAATTTTTTATCGTAGACTTAGATCACGTTATATAGCTTCAAATGCGATTACGAACGATAGCAAAATTGGTTGCGTAAAAGCGCAGTCGGAGCAGGCGCCGGCTGTCGTGTGCACTCGATTCCAGGTTCTTGGTTCAGGTTTCCTTGCTAGGCTCATCAAGCGTTCCATTCCTTCGGAGTCGGTAATTTGTTAAAAGGCTTGTCTTGGTAGGAAAAAAGATGTACTGTTTTGTCCATCAATAGGGCACAGCAAGTTATTGTATAGGAACAAATCATCTGCATCATCCGTCGTCCCGTTGATCATCGAGTTGCTTGAACGGACGCCAGCAGAGTCTTCATTCGTCTACGTCAGGTGCCAGAATACTCCAATAGACCTTCACCGCTCTAAGAGCACGAAGAGCTTCATATCGTTCGTTTAGCGCTTTCACGAACAACTTCGACCAACGCGTTGGTGGGCGTCCTGGTGTTATTTTGCGAAAACCAGTCGGAATCCAGAATAGGCTAAATATGTATTCAAATTACCTCCATGACGAACCTAAAAATAGAATGCGTGGCCCATCTTGGAAAGAAGTGAGTAACGCCGTCCTTTTATATGAAAATTGATAAATGGATCTCCTGACAGAATTGCGGCCGGGTAAAATTCATCGTGTAGACTGTTAGTCGAGCTCACTAACGCACTTTGGACAAAGCGTTAACTAACCGGTTCATCTAAACGATGATCACTCTGATGTTATCCTCTATGGCAACCTTTATTCCCATCTCCAGCATGCATTTCTGACATCTGAACCATTTGAAAGCGAGAGGCAAAAAAATGTCTCAACGAAATGTTAATAAAAGTGAATACCACCCCGTAGACAAAGTTAGAGCGAAATTGGTACTCCCTGCCCTCCCACCTTCACTCGCGCCTTGAGTCGTGATTCCAGAGCGGGCTTCGCCTATCTGTCAAACGTAACCATTTAAGAGTCTCATCGACCGATCAAACGCAAAAACCAGAGAAACCACCTCGGAACCCACTTGTTCTCGTACTGAGGGGGAGGTAAAATAGCCTAAAAACGTCATGTACAAGGCGTTTATTTTCGAGGTTAAGGAACCTAGCCAGGAGTCTGGTGGCCGGTAGACATCCGAAGGTCTGGCTAAAAATAGATATACAACTATTGGGGGACGGTCGGGAGGTACACCCGCCCCTGCTGGGCGGCGTGCGCTCTTCCTCATATCCCCCTTGCTCACCCACCCCAACCCCCTAGGCTTCACCGAGAGCCTAACGGCTGCCTTACGAAACCAATGCCATGCAAAACAAAAGTTTCCGGTCCGCAGAACAGCGGTGTGCCTCCTGACGCCACGCCCCCAGCCGGGGGCGGATATACCTCCTTTCGCGCTGCCACAACTATTAGGTTGATCGAAAAGTCTTGGAACACTAGCACAACAACACTACAATATAATACAATATAATACTTACTTACTTACTTGCGATACTTGCGATACTTGCGATACTTGCGACCCGTTCCTCAGCAACGATCTGTCTTGCGCGGGTCCCCATTTTGTTGTCCACCTTGTTCGATATTGAGCCAGGGTTGATCAGTGTACGAGCACCTTATTCGAGTTGATGTTAGAGGTAGGGATGTTGTTGCGATGAGTGAGTGAATCTTGCCACCGTAGAGGAGCACGACTGAGTGGTCGTTTCTTGTTCCCAATGTACAGTAGCGGTACTCCAACGTCCTTCCTTTCGTCTCATCAAATGTCCAACAAAATAGTGTTTCGCTTCATCGATATGAAGATGTCTCGGACTCTTGACATTGCTCGGATCTGTTCATTGTGCAATCCGGAAAGTCGCTGATGGTATAGAGGGATGCCGACCATCTTCCTTTCCAGTGCCGTTTGCACTCTTCGTAGTTGATCTTCTGCTGCTTTTGTTATGGCCCATGTTTCACTAGCGTAACATAGCGCAGGGAGAACTGTGGAAATGAAGATATTAGACCTCAGTTCACAGTTACTGCAGCTCTTGACCAGTCTCTCACAGAATTGTACGCCGCCCATGCCGCTCTTTTTCTTCGTGATATTTCCGGTCTGAGGCCGTTCTTCATGTTCAACAGTCGCACGAGGAAGACGTAACCTTCTACTTCCTGTGAAGGAGCTTCTTCAAAAAATACTGGGTTACCGCCCACGAACTCGTTCCTCATAAATTTTGTCTTCGACATGTTGATCGTTAGTCCAGCCTCAGCTCCTTCGATGTGAGCTCGTGCAACATTCTAGACGGCTGCTGAGCGGACTTTGTGATGAGGACAACATCATCGCAAATTTCAGGTGGTTCTGCTGCCTCCCATCGACTTCGATGCCATAGTCGCTCCAATTACAGCGACGGATGGTTGATTCGAAACACGCTGAGATGAGGTTGGGAGAGATGGGGTCACCTTGACGTATGCCTCTTTCCACAGCCACATCTAAGCCGCGATGAAATGGGCGAAATACAGTGACGCATCCGGTGTAGCATTTGCTCAGAATGATTGTGTATCGTGGTTCGATCCCTGCTCATTAAGTGCTTCTCAAACTTTCTGCGGTTCTACTGAATGAAACTTTTTGTGGTAATCGATAAACGTCAACACCAGAGGTTCGTGGTATTCTCGAGCAGCTTCAATTAGTTGGCAACAGGTGGATATGTGATCCAAGGTGCTGAACTTCCGTTGGAAGCCTGCTTCCTCCACCGGTTGCGCTTCTTCCAGAGGTCTCGAGATGTGCGATAGGAGAATCCTGGTAAAGACCTTTATAGCACCAGTAGGAGAGTTATTGGTCGATAGTTGGAAAGGTCTTCCCTGCCGTCTTTTTTAAACAGCAGAATTGTATTGGATCTCTTCCATGCAGACGATGCTTCACATAGCGTTATGTAGAGGGAAAAGCGCTGCGCCAAGGCGCTGAACAACTTACGACCACAAGTCCACAAAATTAGATTTTCAACAGTGATTCAATCGGCGTCTAAACATTTACCTTTGGACACAGATTCAATCGCATACCGCACTTGGGATGAAAGGAACGTCGGAACATTGTCGCCAAGAGGTAGACTGCAGCGGTGGAATTGCGTCTTGTCATGAAAAGGTTCGCGTAGAAGTCCGTCATTATAGATTCCATTTTGCCTAGATGAGGATCGCTTTCCGTCAGGAGGCTTTAAACAGGGAATCACATGATGATATTCTGCAAGATCACGTTTTGTTTTCTTCAGACTGTTGTTGGCTGCTGTGTCCAATAATCGCCGACGTGAGAAACTCCTGTGATCCTCCGCAAGCTTTTGTCTGCATAGCCGGCACAACATAGTGTACTCAACGACGATTCATTAGCCTTCGCTGTGTAAAGAGAAGTCGCGTTGGAAATTCGGCAAGAGTTGTGATTTGGAGTCGCAATACAGCACCGATGGGCAATCGTTGCTACTGCGTTTATCAGCCGAGTGTAGTCTTCATCGATACGGCCCGACATCTCTAGGTTTGCACTTTCCACCATTGCGTGAATCGCCTCTGTGTTCAAAACCGTTGTTTTGGGAATCCTCGATCATATCCGTGAAGGGCGTATGTGAGACCGATCTGCGTGAAGTAGAGCTCGCAAGTAACAGTGATCGCTACCCGTATTGAAGGATGGGACCCCAACATCTCTTAGGGCTCTTCTGCTGCACAATATGTGATCCAGCTCGTGGAGATGCTCTCCGTTCGGAGATGAGTGCGTCCATCTCTTCAATGGCGACTTAGAGAACTGACTGTTGCCTTGATGCAGAGATGTACTTCGCAGTTTGCCTGCTTCTCACCATATTCGTTGCGGGTCTCCGCATTATTAGGCCCGATAAAACGCTCACAAGCTCTACGAGGTCCGATACGTGCGTTGAAGTCTCCAGCTACAACCACATTGCTGCTCTTCTGTGCTCTAACCAGATCTCCTAACTCTTCATAGAAATCATCTTGGAGTTCCTCGTTGCTGTTGGCCGTCGGGGCGTATACTTGAATTACGGAGACGTTGACGTTCTTCGCCAGAGTTGCAGTAAGTATACCGAGTCGTTGGCCATAGAAAGTGGCTACGTTTCGTTTCGCTCAGTCCGATTACATGATACGAAGTCCGTTTTGTCTCCTCGATTAAAGCCGATAACTGAGCGGCCGTGTTGATGCTGCAACAGTTGTATGTGCAAACAATCAAATGGCTCGCTCTTTGTACCGTTTCTGATGGAAGCCTGCGGCCCTGAGATTTCTTCACCTTTGGCTGTTTGCTGATCCAGCGCTACCGCACTGGGCAGTGACAGCCTGAAGGTGACTAAGGCAGGGGAACGAAGTTGTTGTAGCATAACTCGTTCCACAGGATAGCCCTGCTGGCGCGTTTCTGTTGCTGAAGGAGAGCGCCTACCCATCAGGAGCTTGGGCACTTTAGGTTCTTTAGTCACGGAAACTGGCAAAGGCTTGGTAGGTCTTATCCTTGGACATATCCTCGTTTCCTCTACAAACTGGTACACCACGGCAAGAGAGAACCCGAGCACCAGAACATGACAGTAATCTTTTGAAAATAGCTGTAAGGTTACATGCCTCATTCATGCGTTACGATGAAAACAAACGAAGAGGTAGAAATGATAAGAAGGTCATGCTCACTATAAAAAATCACTCCAGCATGCTTTGTGAGAAATGTGCAATGTGCGTAGCAGTGTGCATATCTCGAGATATAAATACGTTTTGATGGCCGCCAAAACGGAGTCTCCCCTACTGCTAACTTCTTTTAGAAATTTTGAGCAAAAGTCCAAAAGGATCTTCCGCGAAATACGTGTCATGCTGCCTTAGATGGGGGTTTTATAAACCTTCATATTCATGTACAGCAACCATATACGAAGTATGCAGTTGGGAAGACTACCAACTCTCCAAAACCACGTAGGGGCGTGACTTACGGGTGGTGGCCCCTATACCATGACACCCATCGCCAGGTAATGCCTCCAATAAGAACAAACATGAAGTATTTCGGGAAGTTTCCGTTTGATATGTGTAAGCATGGAAGTGCTCACCATTCCAAGCGGACGCGTTTAGATTGGATAGTGGTGTAGTCCACGTAGGCAAGACTCATCAAGTTTGTCTAAGCAAATCTTGCTGAGTCTTGCTAAAATGGAAACGGTGGATTGATCACTTGTGATCTTGCTGGTTATTGAAACTGGTTCTTATAGACTTAAACTGAGAGATTATGTCCTGACAAACACAAACATATTTACAAGAGTTTGTTGCCCATCTATATGCTAGCCAAAGTTATCAATGATGCGATTATTGCTCGACGAGAAAAAATAAGGGAAGCTGTGGAGCGATAGTGGTTTCGAAGGAAACAAAGACCGTAGAAAATACGTTTCAAGTAAACAGATTGTACAACTACTTTTCTTAGATTTCTTGAGAAACAACTTCCACCATGACCGTAACACTGTGCAGTTCGTACCTTGCCTAGTTGCTTTTCTCTGAAATACCTTCGAGGCTCAAGCAATCAGAAAACTTAGTTTTCTAACTATATCTGTTCCATAAATGTTGCAAGAAATTTTGTTTGTTTCTTAACGAACGATATCAGCCGTTTCTAAACACACGATTTTTTAACGCAACTGCTGTTTTTCTTTAAAGACAGTAGGTCATTTACAATGAGCTCTCCACATTCATATGGAACAGTGCTCCTCTCTTTGTTCTAGTGTAGACACCGTACTTCTGTGCGCGCTAAACTTTTGAAGGATATGGATGAGTGGTGCTGTTACAAAAAGTTTCTGGGTTCTGACTTGCTCTGCTCTTCTTAGAAAACTCAGCTGCACTGCGAGAATGCTGCAAATCCGACAATCGGTAGGAGTGTCTGGAAGTAGCTGAGTTAACATAACATCTCCAAGCAGCGTCTTCGTTTGTGACACTCTCTTACCAGGGATGAAATTGGTTTCCGATACCGCAAAGCGATATCTCACGCTTCACCAATTCCTATTCTCATTTGCGAAAGGGGCAGTTGGTCGATCCGCTCCCCTACAATTTCAAGAAAATGTGTTGACGGTGGTTGCAGAATGATTGGCTTTTCTGCTAGATCGCTAAACAAATCCTCCATACATAGAATCTATTCCTAGAATTTATCCTCATCAAGCTTTACCACCTGCTAACGACCGGCATTTATCTTCATCAGCGTACTTGATGTAGGAGGTGCGTACGCCGCAATTTGTGTCAACATCACGATTTTCCTTTGAATGCAAAAATATCTTTATGACATCCTGTTAACGTAATTAATAGCAGTGCATTTTAATGCACGCCGAATCAACTTAAACCTTTTTTCTGAAAGGCTTTATAGTGGCAGAGAGTACCCATTTTATTCGATGTTAAACCGTTGTTCTAGCAATGTTCCACCGTAAGGGAACTAGGAGTGCTCCTACAAATCTATTAGGCTGAGTCCTAAGTCTTGCAACAAAATTTGCCTTCCAGCAAAAATGAGATTATACCACACAAAAAAATGATTGACTTGAGCGAAGTAATTGCGGTTATTCCCAATGGATTGCATTTCCGTAGAATTTGGTCGGTTTCGACCTGAAGAAGTCGTGCACCACCTCCGTGACCTCACCGACTTCGGCGAAGCGCCTACCATAGATGAAGTGATCCATCGACCGAAGCAGATGGCAGTCAGAGGGCGCAATGTCCGGGGTATATGGTGCTGGTTTGATTTTGGTCCAGTCCAATTCCTAGATTCTTCCAGCTTCTGAAGTGCCGTAAGTCAGTTGTTGTTCTGGTGGATGAAACATTTGCTCGTATCGACTTCTTTCTCCACTGATTTTGCTGGATCCTGACGAGTTGGTGGCAAAAGCAAGCGTCGAGGATGGTTTGACTACGTGGAGCAGCTCCCGGTGCACCGGACCACCACAGATCCACCAAACGCAGGATCTTCTTTCGGCGGCGCACCGGTTCTGACGGAGAACCCCCAGCTTGTTGCTCGTTGCTCCTCTTCAGCTATTGCTTTCCGGCTTTGCAGTTGCAGTGAAGCATTGCGTTTTCATCGCTGGCAAGGATTCGATCCAGGGCCCTTTGCTTGAACCGGTCCCGGAGCTCCCGGCAGTCGGAAGCAGGAGTGCACACAAAATTTTGTGCGTTAAATATTTTTAACGAAATTTTTTAACGGAAAGTTTTTGTTAAAATTTCGGTAAATCGTCAAATTTTGGTAAAAAACACAATTAACTGTAAACCATTATTTCAAGTGAAAAAATCGAGCAAAACCGTTGAGTTTCAACTTCAAGAGGTCAGCAGCTAAGCTCAAGGAATGTGGGGCAACACTGCAATTAAAATAAACAATTCAATATAGAAAAATAAACAAGTCTTCAACAACAAATTATCTACGGGGCTTGGAATAAAAACAGCTGAGGAATTATCACTAAAGATGATCACCGACAACGCATCTTAAAATGTGAGATCAGGCAGAACCCGGAGTCCATTGTGTGGCTATTCTACGAGCAAGTACATGCAATCTCGGGGCGGGACCCAGCCCATTAGGTACAGAAAGAACTAATAAAAAATACAATTGAAAGCCTATCAGTGGGATGTTAACACGTTGTCGAACGCACGATTTTCGAGCGGCTGGTGGGCGGGACCAATCCATTGCAACGTCGGGACCGTGACACGACATCATGTCACAAGGTCCCACGTTGCCGCAAGGTATGACACGTTGTCAATGTTGTTAACGTTCAGGAAAAGTAGCTCTCCAAATTTTTGTTGTTAGCGTTTTTAAAAAATCATTTAAAATAAGTCCAACGGCCGAAAACGTCGTCTCTGTCTCAACTGTTCCAGGTGGCGAGCAGAATTTTTTTGGGATAACCAACGCCAGGTGAGGATAGGCACATCTTACGAGGAGATTAGACAAGCATCTTTGTGGAGTTGACATGCTTGTGGGTTTGAAGAGGAAATTTCTTGCTCCAAAATGCGTATGAGGATACGGATGAAGGACAGCGTTATTCAGTCTTTTTTGGGAAGCGCCACGCGTTCCGTTTTTATGGGATATCGTGGAGGCAATCTGAATGCGTGTTTGGCCGTACACATGCCTTGCGGTAGCCAGCCGATGAAGAATTCAGCGCTTTATCCCTCCGAGACAAGTATGGTGCCAATTCTACCAATTCTCCGACATCGGAGGGATGGAGGGTATGGTTGGCTCAAGGGGAAAATCCGAACCCTGAAAATGGTACCAGGTACACGCGACAGCAAGCACCTCTTCCGATTGCGCTGCACGCGCCCACAAAATGCATTGTTTCCAAAAATTCAAAACAAAAAGATGGAAACATAAAAATATTCTTGCCGATTTTTTTTTCAGGAACAGTCCTATTCGGGAGGATGAGACCTGCAAAATCAATGAAGATTGAGGGCGAATGTGGGAACCTCACTAAGAAAAACGTCCGTTAAAAATTCCGTTAAAGTTCTAAAAGCTTCCGTTAAGTCGTTAAGCCAGATCTTAACGAAAAATGCCGTTAGTTCGTTAAGTTCGTTAAATCGTTAACCGTTAAATGTGCACCCCTGGTCGGAAGCACAGCGATTTACTTGGGTTTCCATTAAAGCACGAGGCACTGGCGAAGGAGATTTTGGCGATCTTCCAGTCTACTGCAGCTGACGACCGTTGGTTCATTGGGGGTTGTGGAGATCAGCGGGCAGTCATAGTGTGGTTTGAGAAGAATTCGACTTGATGGGTTTGCGCAGACACCCTTTATTTACAGTAGTTGATCTTCCCGGGAGTGCTTTACCATTGTTGCCCTTCTGGGCGGAAAGGAACTGCTGCAACCATCTCCAATAATTTATTCGGTTAGGAATCAATCCGACGGAGACTACCTAAATGTGTTTGACGTCCGACGCTGGGTTGCTGCGTTGCTGCCGAGTTTGAACTAATTGAAAATGAAATCACACACTTTTTCACTTTGAGTGGTCACTGTTCTAGTAAGTAAAACTTTTCAAAAACGCAAGGAGAATTAACGATTCATAACTCAAAATGATCGCTGAGAAACAAGCTTTCGAATAGAATATAATTCTCCGGCGTATTTACTTCGAATTCCAGAAAAAAAAACAGAAATGTTGCAAAATTTTTTTACTCGACCTAACAGCACACAACCACACATGCTGTAGGCTAGATTGAACCTTTACCCTAATCGGGTTATGATACGTGTTAAGCAAAACGTAGTCTAACCTATGGGGACTTATATATTCCAGCAAATGAAAGAATTGTCCAAACAGCAGTGGTTTTGGGTCTGCACTATTTTTTCACGTCAAATTAGACACTTTTCATATCGAATTGAACACTCTTCTAAGCTAGCCTAATACTTTTAAAATCAAAGCAAACTCTTCCAATTTGAAATGAGATTTTCCTACACTATACTAGAGATTCTCCAAAATGTTTAGAATAATATTTGTTCAAAGAACATCTTGGAATGACCTCCTTTGAAGTTCTAATTAATCTATCTAATATGTGAACACAGTGTTTGAAATTTTATAAGAATTCATTTTCTCAAGAAAAATAATGTTTCAAAATATTCTATATAGAGCAGGAAGGCAGCCATTTTTTAACGCCAAGAAAAAGGAATGCGCCATGCCTTTGTCCAAGATACATACCATTTATACCACTAATAGCGAACTCCATGCAATATACCACTGCAATATACCAGCGTTAACAGGTGTCGAACTCCATGCAAACAATTTCTGTTTGCATGGAGTTCGACACCTGTTAACGCTACAAGAAAAACAACTGCAAAGACCACAGATATCCTCACTTCGATGGTTTATATGTATAGGCGGCATTAACATTATCAATACAATACAAGTTGCAGCAAACTTTTTGAGTGCATGACGCGATCTAATCTTTTATGTGCTATATGCTTGCTTTTTGGCTATTCGAGACAATTTTTAAATTATTGTTTGTTTTTCTAAAATACTTTTTTAATTACTTCACTTATTGGAGCAGGCAAACTAAAAAATTTCAAAGATAGTTAAGTAAATTTTCAAATTTTCATTCAACAAAAAATTATTCTAATTATCGGATTGTGCCCGTAGTTTAACCTGCCTGAAGGTAATTTTGACTTGGAAGAGTTCGCCTTGATTGTAATGTCTTAAAGCTAGCCTAAAGGAGTGTACAGTTTGATATGAAAAGTTCCCAATTTGTTTTGAAATGTGTCTCATTCGGTACGAAAATGGGATATCTCCAGTTTCTTGAGACGCTCGCAGAATAAATTGGGAAATGTTCGAGCCTTTTCCGTAGATTGAAAAAGGCAATAGTTCTCCTCGATGATGCAGAAACTATCTGTTTTGGACTGTTGGATTTGCTCAAGGTATGCAAACTCATTGTGCTTCTTCATTCCTAGGGAATAGCTCTTGAATGTCTATTGCTGCCTCGTGACTAAAGTGATGATATCACCAACACGATTTAGTTTCAGAGCTCTACAACAAGCTCACTTACGAATATTTAGTATCAGCTTAAACCTGACGGGCGACAGTTGACAATGTCGTGCTTATCTCCCTTCTTGTGCATTCTCTTGGTGGCCTTCAAGCTATCGGCTCCTCCTTGGCACTGTTGCTGTCGTGACGCACATAATTGTTGCACTCATCGTCGGCGTTGCCCATGACTTCATCTTCCCAAAGAGGGCGAGAATAGTAGATCAGCTGATGGTCGTTCTGTCCTTCTTTTCTTGATTTCTGCGGTCCTCCTTCCTTTAGGCGAAAAATGGGATTTCTGCGAAGGAGACGTTTGTATAATCCTAAGAATAAGTTAGGACTAGCAGAGGGTACGTCAGGGAACACTTGCGAATGAAGATGATGTGGTCGATCTCTTTTTTTGAACTGGCCACCGGGGATTCCCTGTTCCATCCTAGAGAGGGAGGCTTCGGGAATTGCGAGTTTCCGTCGATGGTCTTGGTCAACATGATGAACTCAGACAGTCCTTCGCCTTTACATTTCTCGTCTCACTTCAAATCTTTACTCCCGATGTGGGGTTCTTCAGGCATCCTTGGTCCATTATCGCCGTTGGAATAGTCTTGTAGAATGTGCGAACGTCCCTTAGGTGTTATCCAGCTTTACTTAGTAGGAGTCTGCCTCCCCTTCGTCGTAGTTGGAAATTAGAGTGTACACGAGGAACACAGTCAAAGCTGTTACGGAACCGCATCACTTCTGTCGCAGACGTCCCATTCGGGCTGTCAGAGACTCGTACGAATCGATGTTCATGGCCAAGTGCGTGTTGACGAGGACACCAACGCCGCCTACTCCCCTGTTGTCGCATGTTCCCACTCAGACACTCGTTGCGTCCGAGCCGCGTCCCATAACAGCTGTTCCGTCCCAGCCGCGTACCTATTAGGACCGTTGCGTCCCATCCGCGTACCTATTAGCGGCGTTGCGTATCAGCTCCGTCCCACAAGGGTAGTTTTCGTGGTGAGACCTTCTCTTGCGTCCCATCCTCGTCCCACAAGAGAAGTTTCGGAAGTTACCGTCTCATCCGCGTCCCTTCTGCGCATCCGGTCTGGCTTCTTGTGAACTGAACTCACCTCTAGCGGTTTCGGGTGTCCGACTGATGAGC
>OX377201.1:29681232-29885219 GCA_947396885.1 Heligmosomoides polygyrus polygyrus | reverse complement strand
TCCAGGAAAAAACCTTATTATTGAAAAAAATGAGCATGACCTCACCTGATCGCATGCAAGAGCGCATAGGTAAGACTTGATTTTTCTGAACGTGCTAAATAAAGTCTGTGTTGTTGTAAACTCTAGTTTCAGCTTTAGTAGTAGTCTTGTTCAAGAAGCATCTTGCTTTTGAAAAATTTCTAGAAAAATTCCAGGAAAATCACTCCACCTGATCGGATGAAAGGTTGCTTAGGAGAGGCCTAATTTTTTCCTGCTACAAACTGAAGCTTAACTTTTGATGAAATCCATATACAACAGTTAATACGACAACTAATTAAATTTTTATTAGATTATTATTAGAATCGAAGAGAAATGACGTCTTCTTTCCGTAGAAGAAGCGGTGCTCAGGGTGCTGCCATGTCGTCGCCATGTCTAAAAAATCGACATTTAACCGATTTGTTTGCATTAAAACTTTATTAATTCAATATGAATAATTATTTTTTAATATTTACAAACCTTTTCTGACAAGCCTTACAAAGAAACCATCCCTTCAAGAAATTTTTCCTTCGGAACCATGTCGAAGTACGAACCCCCTCCCCACCTTGAGCCAAAGGACGACCCCCCTGCGATTCTGGCACTCCACGCTTGAGCCTGCCCCCCCCCCCTTCGTCCGAAGATCAAGAATACGGCCGGTATTGGAAACGGATATTTAAATTAAAAAGGAAAAATTTAACTTCGTTTTCAAACTCATTGCTTCTAAAAGCTTCTTTTTCGATTTCCACCCAAAAGGTAGAAGTGAGACATTTCCGTAGTGGCCCCAACCTATGTATGCAGAACACAAATATGTCATTTCTACCAATGTAGACACCACTTCGTGTTTCCAGAAGCTCTCAGGAGTCGTACAATTAGAAATATAGAGCATTTAAAGGTAGCTACCCTCTGACTAGGAAAGAGTTTCGACCTCCCACGGAACAAGTGGAAACACCCTAGCTAGCCTCTAATGGTAACAGAGCGTAACAAAGCATCGGAGAACTACAGCCGAAGCCATCTTTGCCAAGGAAGGAATGACACTTCCGAGACAGGCTCCCTGAGAGAAATGCTTCCTTTCCACTGTGGTTCTCTTGTAGTTTTATCTTGGAGTCATAAGAACGCCTCTAAGACCTCTACTAAGGGAACTAGGGTACTAAAACCTCTCTGAGACCGTTACGGAGAGCTGCAGTTTTTCCAACATGGCAAAATTCGGTCGAGAAACGCTTCAGAACGAGTTGAGTCAGATAATGTTCCTCAAGTCAATGGCCATAGAAGCATATCAACTCTGGCTTTATTGTGTGCGTTGGCTGCTTCTACGTGAAACAGTCTTTTGAAAATTTATTTTTACTTATTATGGTGAGATGTCTTAATAGAGTATTGTTCGGTGTTGAAGAACTCTGATCTTCACTTTCTTTAAGGCACAGTGCTGCCGGTGGTTCGAATACTCATTCTTCCACTATTTCACTGTTTACACTTCACAAGTATTAGTAGAGGATCGTTGTTTTCAGGATCTACGCGCTCGTGCCACTGATAATCACTCTATATACGGTTATTGATCCGCTTGCAATAACATTCTTCGTGCATGATTATCGAGAAGCAGTGTGTTGTCTGCCCCGAAAATATCTGCGCCGCACCAAGGTTCAGACTCTGCCTGTGAAATCCCACCCGATGGCCTCTTTTTCGATATGATATTAGATAAAAGTGTTAAATATTAATTGTTTTGTGCTCTGAAGGTATTTCTTGTGTTTTATAGTGCGCCGTTTTCGCTTTAAGCAAGACATTTGTTAAAGCTTTCAAAAGCAAGGTCAGAAGTTTACAATTCAAACTGTACGTTCTCCATATTAAAACGGACGTGAAACGAGCTAAAAATGAACTTTTGATTTTAAGTTTAACGTAACTCCTGCCCTTGCACGGTGACGCTTTTTGAATGGTCAGAAGGGATTATGGTCTCTTCAGCTACGGGGTGTTTTCTACCATATTACGAGAGCCATGATACAAAATGCATTAGAGCTCGCTAAACGGAGACACTGTGCGCCGCACACTTGCCAGGTCGCGTTGTTTGCCTTACTCATATCGTAAAATTCTTTGCGTGATGTTGTACAGTTAAGGATTGCGTGTTTTTCACGACTGTTTCTGAAACACCAGTTCATAGATCTATAGCATTTGTGCTCAAACAGACATAGCGAAGTACAATACGCGTGCATGGCGCAATCTCTCTGCTAAAGAAGAACTGCTGTTTTACGCGTTTAACAATAGCTTCAAAACCATTCCTTTTGCTGCTCTGATGATTGTGACACAACGATTCCGATTGTGTATTATCGACATTTCGGACTGTCGACATTGACTTTGACATTGTATTATCGACATTTCGGACTGACAACTCATGGTGACTTTTGCAATGCTATTTTTTGACAAGCTGCAAGACCGTGTGAGCGGAGTCCACAATTACAGCACGCTGTTTCTTAACGCTTTTTAAAGGGTTGTAGAAACGTGTGCACAACAATCATCAATCCTATTTGTTTACTGTTGAACGCGAGAAGCATCGTAAAAAAAATACAGCATTTACACTGCCTTTTAACTGAGTACAAACCTGAGCTTATTTTCGTAACGGAAACGTGACTCAATAGTAAAATTCTGAATGGTGAACTTTTGCACAACTTCCCATATTTGATCATTAGAAGGGATAGAAATTGCAAATTAGGAGGTGGTATCTGTGTCTTTATTAGAAATCAGGTACCGTTTGAGGAATTTGGCTGCACTAGAGTAGGAATGTTGTCTCACATTTATTTTGAAGCCCAACATCCGTCAGGTATTAAACATCGTTTTCTTTTGGTATATAGGCCTCCTCGATTCACATCCAGTCACGATGACGTTCTGTTATAAATCATCAGGGACTTGAGCTCCTCTGATCCCTCGACATTTACCATCCTTGGAGATCTAAACTCGCCCATTGATTGGGCTACGCTTACATCCACATCTTCTACGGCCCGACTATTCTTAGCAGCTTTCGAGTCACTTTCGCTGAAACCATTCGTCCCCTTCCCCACTCGTCTTGAACGTATTCTCGATGTCATTTTGTCTGCTTCTGACACAATGATAAATGTTCATCTCCTCCCACCACTTGCTTTATCGGACCACAACACAGTTCTGTTTACGCTTCATTTTCCTCCTAGTCATAGTCGAGTATCCTTTTCGTGACTTCAAATCCATGGATAGGAATTTAATCGAATCAAGGCTAAGAAAACTAGACTGGATGACTATCTTTTCTGGCTATTCCGATATTGACGATCTCTATAATCGATTCAGTATCACAATGCACGACATAATAGATCACCTAGTGCCTGTCAAGCGAGCAAATTCTTTCGCCGGCTACCCATCTCACACAATAAATCTCTGCAGAACAACAATGTAGAATTTTTTGTGAGATCATGTCTATTAACGATACCAAATATACAGATATAAGCAAAAAACTTGATAGACACATTAAGCGCTATATGGCAAATGAAGTTAAGCGCCTTGCAGCGGTTGTCTCTTTTCTTTTGTAGATAAAATCAAAAGCCAGTCATGCATTAAGCCGATTTTATCTGATGGTCTAGGAAATCGTTACGTGACAGACCTTCAGAAATCTGAGGCGTTTGCTGACTATTTCAGTAGCATTTTCACTCCCTCCATTGAATAACAGCCAAATTTCTCCTTTCATTCTACTGATTCGCTTCACTTTCCTCAGATTTTTTTCCATGAAGTTTATAGGCTGCTACGCGGTTTAAGAGCATCCCAATCTGCAACGGCAGACGGGATTCCTCAAATATTCTTTAAGATGTTTGCAAAGTATCTCACTGAGCCGCTCACACACATTTTCAACATATCTTTGATGATGGCTTAGGTGCCTGTAGTTTGGAAAACTGCTTTTATCACTCCTATTCCCAAGACGAATGGCGCCTCCTACATTTCCGAATTCCGACCCATCAAAATCCTCCCTACTCCACTGAAGATTTTGGAGGAAATCTTAAAAAAGCATCTGCTAGAGTGGCATGAGAAGGTAAATTGCATCCCACACAGCCAACATGGCTTCCTTCTGGAAGGTTCTACTTGTACTCTTTTGATGGTTAGTATCCACTCCAAAAGCCATCAACACAGGCAAGCATGTGGCGGTTGTATATTTTGATCTTAGTAAAGCTTTTGATCGAGTGAGTCATTCTCATCTCATAGACAAACTAGATAGGATCGGTATCCGTGGTAAACTGCATGGATGGTTTTGTGCTTTTCTTCAAGATTGAAAAGTGCAAGTGAAAATAGGAAACCACATCTCTACACCAAAAATGTGTCTTTCTGGAGTGCCTCAGGGAGAGACTTTATCCCATATTCTATTTCTTATTTATACTTGTGATATACCAAATTTCGTAAAACCAGACCCATGTGTATCTGTCGCGATGTTTGTTATGATATTAGGGCGTATGCAGTCTAGGAAGACGGTGAAGAAAAGTTATGACTCGGCGGCTGAATGAAGCTGTAGCCAGAATGTGCAATTGGTCCTTTGAATGGCAAATACCTATAAATTTGAATAAAACTCGTGTTTTTTCGTTGAACTCTCGCCCGCTTGAGATCAAATTCCGGTCCCTGTTACTGTGATCAGATAAAGGATTTAGGTGTCATTCTCACTAATAATCTAAGTTGGCGGATGCATGTTTCAAAAAAAGGCCTAAGTGCTGTGCTTCTGCTCTTTAGGATTATTTATTCTTTGGACGTTAACGTTTGGCTCAAATTATACAAAACGTATGTCTTGCCAGTGGTTGAATACTGCACACCTGTGCGGAGCCCACATTGTGTCAAAGATAACCGTGAAATTGAGAAAGTTCAAAAAGTCTTCACCAAAATTCTGTATCTTAGAGTATTTCAAATGCATCATATCCATGGAGGCTCATTGTCCATTCCGGGATACAGAGAAAAACTCCAACACTTAGGGTTGAAAACTCTTTACTACCGAAGGATCTTTGCCGACTTGCTTTTTGCTTTTATGCTTCTAAAAGGAGAACTTCGACTTCGGCTTTCAAGCTACTGGCGTTTTCGACCATCACATGGGAGACGCGGATGCTTCAACTTGGATCATCCCTTTTCGGGCCGTTATCAACTAGGATTTTGCCAAAACTCTTTTATCGTTTGATGTACGAAGTGGTTTGAACGCCTTCAACCAGCTCTGGCTCGGTGCCAAACATCTTCTCAATTCAAGGCTGCCCTAAAGAAAATAGATATTCTATCTACTGTTGGTGTCTCTGATATTTGTTAGCTAGTATAATTCTAAAGAGGAGCAATCCGAGTACTCTACTTTCGCTTATTTCCGGTTTTTTTATTTCTTTTCAAGGCGCCAAGTAGCTAGGCAATTGCTGGATAGATACGGAAAATAAATTTCATTCCATTTCAATCTTATTAAAATTATGTTTTCCCTCTAGTCTAAACTGTATATTTTATGCATTTAAACCTATCTACTCTGCTTTGGACTGTATACACTTCTTAGGCATAGCCCGGCTGCCAGACAAGCATAGCATTTATAGCTATGCTTCGTTCTTCCGCTGGTTAGCTCCTAGGAGCCTTCTCAGTGGAGGGCACCATCAATCCCTCAACTTTTGGTGTGGGCTGTCAGCCTGTGGATGTTCCTCATTGTCAGATGACGTTTTTACTGTAAAGTGTACATGCAGGTTCTATTTTCTCTTTATTCCTTGATCGCGTTCTACTTTAAAATTTACTGTATAAGTACATGCATATTTTATTTCTCTATAATCATCGATCATGACGGTTTCCAGCATGTCCCTACTGCATGGCCGCCTCTTGTCAACAAAAAATTACGTTGTAGGCGAGCGCTCGGAATACATGTTCTTCAGTTTTATATTAGCATTTTTCTAGTTGTAGTCGTTCTTGAGCTTGATTTTCTACTTCTGAATTCCTTGAGTCTCTTTTTTGCCTACTGCTCCTTGATGTAGTAGCGCGACTTTTGGCGCATAAATAAATAAATCCTTATGACATCTGCGAGATGTGCCTTCGGTAGAAGTGCCGCCTCATAGGAGCACACCGACGGGGTTTTTTGTTCGAGTCCGCGTACTGCCAATACTTCTGCACATATTAATTTGTTGTTATTGCGCTTTCTCATCATCACAGGAGTCAATTTTAGACCATAAATGCATACAACAAACCGGCCCACCTATTTGGGCCTCCATATGTGCAAGTCTTTCAACGACGCGGATCTGCACCTAATCATTTTCCTGGAAATAAGAAGTCCTGTCTTGCTCTTCCTTTCTGTCAACAGCAATGGTACAAAACTACGAAAGAAGTAAAACACAAGCGCTTTTCACACCGAGGCACATCACACGGGTGTCATGGGGGTTGAGATTGTTGCGCACAAGTTTTTACACATCTTTTTCCGGTCAATAAAAAAGCGTTCAGCAAAAACGAACTGTAATTCTGGACTCCGATAACACAGCTCTATATCCTGTCAAAGTACCATCGCAAATGCTCACCATGAATGGAAACCTATCCTTGTTAGGCAGAGTCTTAGGGTATTTTTGGGTTTAAAAATTGTTATCGCCTTCTTGGTACGAGTACAATTAGAAATTAATTTTTTGATAGACGTTCGCCTTCATTTGGAACGTGCGTGGTTCAAGATGAAGATGGTATATATGGCCAATAGGGACGATAACGAATCCTCGCATGGTTGTCTACCTGTACCATCTGATAGAACTACGTACGAAAAGGTGAGTGAACATTCAACCACAAAAGGACCAAATGATAGCCTGATGGAGCGATGGAAGAATTAAACCGGAGAATTGAATTGCCTTACAGCTGAGCTCCACCAACCAGTCTGACTTCTGTGGTACAAGTTCAGGGTCGTCAATGCGAAGACGACCAACAGCGATTCATTTTTAGAAGAAACATTCTAAAATTCTAGAGTTTGAAACCGGCCGAGTGTTCCGGTTTTAGGCTGATGCTGCTCTTTGCTTAATAGAAGAAAAGAAGCCACAATAAACTTATTGTACAATTATGGCCAGAGCCTCTTCAAAAATGCCGAAAAGCCGCATTTTCTCGGCTTTTTCGGCCTTTCGAAATAACTTCCTTCAAAGTTAACTAAGTGAGAAAACGAGCACATTTTTGAGTTCAGAAGCTCAATCACCATCAGATAGAGTTAAAAAATTGCCAAAAATTCCAATGTTCAACCGAATTTTTTCAAAGGCTAATTTTTCGTCCAAAATCGTGCTTCATTGCGAAGGCCGGCCGTGGACGAGTTGCCGGCCGCAAGGCGTCGAAAACAGTGTCGTGCTTATAATTCCTCCAGTTTGAGGTTTTTTTTTGAGAAACGGTTGGTACCGTTCGATTCGTCTCTACGAGATCTACACAAACGTATCTACAGCTTTACCAGACCACCGCATTTTCGCAGTGGGTGGCCAAAAATGACAGGAGCGGGCTCTTTGCGATTGAATAAGCTTATTTTAGAGACTTGCATGTTCTCGGAATATCTCAAGCATGGCGTGAAGTGTTTTGTCAGGCTAGGAAACTTCCGAGAGTGCGCTGTGCACAAAGCTAATGGGATCGAATCTATCAATCGAGTGATCGCAACAGCTTGTAGAGTAAGGGTTTGGGGAGTTTTATCGTAAATTTGCCACCGGCCTGCTCGCGAACGTGTTCGGAGCGCAATGGTTCTGTCAATTTCGAACCGCTTCGCTGAATCTCGTGGGTCTTATAGGCAGTAAAATGCTCTAGTAGTGCGCTGAAACAAAGCAGCACAGCCTATGATTTAATAAAGTTGCAGCGGTGCAAATGTGCAAGTTAGCCTTGTGTGACACGATTTTTCCCAATTTCAGTCGACCCCTATGATGAGAGCTTTTTTTCGCCCAAAATCACCTGGGAGTTATTTGGGGCATTACAAATGCGGCGCCGTTTTTGAAAATTCCGCCGATTTCGCTTTGTTTTGGTTTTGGTTTTTGGTTTTTTTGGTTTTGTGGTTTTTTAAGTTTCGGATTTTCCTCTGGATAACTGAGGGTGGTCGGGTCAGGATTACTGATGTTGCTCAAACCTTGCATAAGGGCCTTGAAATATGTGTGTAAACAGAACAAAAAGCACAACCCAACCACCATCTGTTATCCAGAAAAAATACAAAACTTACTGAAATAGGCGTAATTTTCGAAAACGGACGCCGGATTCGTAATGAGCTCCCTAAATAGCCCCTAGGTGACTTTGGACGAGAAAATTTGTCCAATTTCGAAGATATCGATTTTTGATCACGTCATCGTCCGTGCAGGCTCGGCCTGTAGCGCTCTGTCCTCTATGGGAAATTGTCAAAAAATCAGTTTTTTCCGGAATTGGTCGAGATTAATACTGTTCGATAGAACTTTTTGAGTTGAACAGAATCGTTCCATTGCGAGTGTTGAGAACTGAAATATGGGCGAGTTAGAGCGCAGGAAACTTCAGTCGCAAGTCCGCCGCACTAAAATGGCATCCGTGGCCAATGCTGTTTAATCGGAAGGGTGGTTGTGAGCACGTTATCTTAAGCACCTTAAGTATTTTGCTGGCCTGCGCATATATAGGCCGATAGCTCTCCTCATCTTCCCGCAGGGGTCGACTGAAATTGGAAAAAATCGAGTGACACGAGGCCAACCTGCATTTTTACACCGCTGCATCTCTGTCGAATCTTGAGCTGCGCTGCTGTGTTTCAGCGACTAGAACATTTTACTGCCTAACACCCACGAGTTTCAGCCGAAACGGTTCGAAATTGACAGAGCCATTGCGCTCCGAACACGTCCGCGCGTGCAATTTGCGAGCTGCCGACCACTCGATTGATAGGTCCGATCCTATATGCATTGTTCACGGCAGACTCATAAGTCTTGCCGGACCAGAATACAGCAATTCCTGAGCAGGCTGCCATTAGTTATTTGTTCATAAACACTTTTGCTGAAGATTCTTGAGAGTCCACGAAATTAGTTGCCAACCTAATATATAAACACAAAAATGAACATTCAAAGCAATAGCGCTCGTAGTGCATAATTCGATTGGCCATTGAGGAGGAGCAGGCAACTTTTCTTTGCCTACAAAATAGATAGCTTCAGAACTCCAAAGATCGAGGAAACAATTATTATTTTATTTTTAATAATTATTTTTGTTATTTATTTTTTATCAATTAATTGACTATAATTATGTTTGATTTTTTCGATCCCTCTTCGACCTCTGAGGAGAAGACATAGCAGTACCAACCTTCTTCTTCATCCTCAACCAACCATATTGCAAGTGATCTCACGGCCATCACAACAGCATCCTCCTCACTGTTACAAGGAGGCGTAATATCACTCACGTCACTGTCATCGCCCGGCGCTTCGTTCAAGTTAAGCTAACATCACGAGAAAGCATCAATAGAATAAACATCAAACAAAAACTACCCTAAGTGTTTCCTCCTGTTCAGCACAATCAATATCCTCATACATAGCATTTTGAATTATGCCCCGAAAGGCATCTGCTGTGGCGGTCTCCTTACGAATAAGGGCAGAGTAGTCGGTAGGAAGACAGTCAGCAAGACAACCAATAACTCGTCATGGAGAACACATTCTATTATACAATTGATATCACTTCCAGGAAGAGGTTTCGTGTAGTGTGCCGAAGGAGGATCACAACAATCGATCAGATATAAATATATACATTAATTAATTAATTGAAAATAAAAATAAAAATAATACGTAATTAATACACAATAAATAAAATAATAAGTAGATAAATAAGTGAAAATAAAGATAATTTTTTTATTATCTTTATCTATCTATCTTCGACTTTTGGAGTCATGAAGTAGTGCTAACAGGCCTACTGTCAATGCCTAAAGAAGACGGTCAAGATAAAGAATATTATCTATTTTATAGTTTGGGCAGGCCCTTGAATGCTACCGAGGAACTGCGAAGAAAAGTCACCTGTTCTCTCGTTCGTGATGTTAGCTTGACTTGAACGAAGCGCAGGCTGTAGCTTGTTAGCTGGACGATGGCAATGATGTGGGTGGTATTACGTCTCCTTGTAACAGTGAGGAGTATGCTGTATGTGACGGCCGTGAGATCATTTGCAATATGGTTGGTTGAGGATGAAGAAGACAGACTGGTACTGTTATACTTTCTTTCCAGAGGTCGAAGAGGGTTCGAAAAAAATTAAACATTAATATAGTCAGTTAATTGATAAAAATAAAATATAAATAATAAATAACAAAAGAAATAAATAAAAATAAAATAATAAAATAGCAAAAAAATAAAATAATAGCAAATTGTGAAATCGCTGTAATTACGCTGCTGTTCCAGCCCCAAACCTTCTGCAGGTTAGATTCTTACCACGACATGGCAGTTCCAGACGTCAGACTATATCGGCCCGCACTGAAGTGAAACGCTTTTTTGCCATTTATGACCTATTCAGGTGTCCGCAGGAAACTTGAAAACCATTGCGGTGCTTCTCATACAATCCCATACAACCCCCAATATGCCAATTTTAAAATTGCCACGGGATGTTCATTGACCTCTCTTGTGAGTCCTGCCAGCAACACAAAGAAACCCTTTTTCGGATAGTCCAGTTTCAACTGCCTTGGAGGCGGTTCTTCGCGAGGTAGCCATCGCCTCTTGCGACTATGGTTCACTTACAAGGGAATGGTCTAAAGCGTATGTCTGATCGGGGAGAGAGAGCCATATAGGAAGAATCCACACCTTCAGTTACTATAACAATTTGATCATTTTTTGACGAGTCCTTTAACCCATGGAGTACGGTGCCCTTGAAGCTACTATGGAATCGGCGCCTCACAGGTTCGTCTTGTACGCTCGCAATGCCTCCGCCGGCAGACAGCTTGGAGCGCAATGGATGTTAACGTTGCTTCACGCGAGGCAGATCGGGGGTTCGATTCTCATGCTATGCGCATTTCATTGGATTGGTTTAGATTTGAAGGGTTCTGACGTGTGTATCATTTTCAGAGTTTTTTATCTAATTTTAGAGCTGCATTTTGTGGTATTTATTTATTTATTTCGTGGCGTGAATCACAGCAGAAATACACTCATATAATAAGATATAAACGAACGAAACAATCTCCAAGAAATTGAAAACAAACAAGTGAGAACAGAATAACCTAAAAAATTCATTCCGAACGGGAAGATGCTTAAACTGAGGAACAGACATACCAAGAAAATCTTCATTATCACCGATAAAAAGGTTTAGCTCCCTAAGGCCCCTGTAAGTGAGGAAGTTAGACCTAACTTGCGACTTGCAACCGCGATATATAATACAAGTCTACCTCTTCTACTAATCGTAAGTGGTACTCCAAAGAAGATCAACAGGATCTAGAGACAGTTTTCTGGTGAGGATTTTGAACAACATAATCAGGTCTGCCCTTTTTCTTCTTTTGCTTAAACTGGGTATGCCGAGCAGCTTAGCCCGCGTGGGACCGTTAGGGATGTCTTCGTAACCGATTTTGTAGCACCTCATGAACAACTTACGTGTGTAGTTATTCTGAACACTTTCGAGGAGGTCGATATACCAAACTCCATAATAGGTCTTACGTAGCATTTGTAGGCACGCAAGAGAGCGCCAGGATCATTTGTTTTTAGCACCTCGAATAAATTGTACGTCCTGAAGTTGGCCTTCTTAACAAGTGATTTATAATAAAGGTCAAATCTTAAATTATTCGTTATAAGGAAGCCTAAATCTCTAACGTCAGGAACCTGCTTCAAGTCCACGCTATTGAGTCTGTAGAGTGGAGAGTAGGTTTGGTGCCTTGATTTTATTACAAGACAGTGCGACTTTTCAGCTGCAGGTGGAGGTTCCCAGTCTTCTGCCCACTTTCCAATAAAATCAATAGCATCTTGAACATCACCAGAGCTTTCATCTTTATTGACTTCTTTGTAGATTTTCACATCATCGGCGTACATTTTGCACGTAACGCCGAACCTGTAGACGGAATCTGGCAGCTCATAAGTGTATAAGAGGAAAAGCAGCGGCGACAGGACTCCTCCTTGTGGAACTCCACTAGCTGCTGAAAAAACCGATGAATAGCTACCCTCTACTCTAATCTGATATGTTCTACCTGAAAGGAAACTCCTTATCCTTATCCACGCTACAATCATCGGATGTATACCAACTGCCTTCATTTTGAGTACTAATTTTTCTACAGGAACCTTATCAAAGGCTTTGGAAAAGTCAAAGTAGACAACGTCCACTCGGTTTTTGCTTTCCAGAGCTTTGGTCCAGTCATTTAAAGAAGAAAGAACTGCATTCTTCACCGAACGTTGCTTCAAGAAGCCAAACTGTTTGCTAGAGATGTTCGAACATGTTCTCTAAAATATGCTTTTTGAGGATTCTTTTAAATGTCCTTGCAAAAATTGAAGTTATACTAACAGGACAATAATTCCTTGGGTCACTGAAAGGAGGCTTTTTGGGAATAGGGGTAATAAACGCATGCCTCCATCTACGAGGAACATCGGCTGTCATGTAGCTCATGTTGAAAATTTGTTCCAGAGCGTACGCCATGCAATCAACGACATTTTTAACAAAAAATAGCGGTAGAAATTTTGGTGAAATTGAAGAAGACTTAGGCCACTTGGACAAGACTTCAACAATTTCATCTTTATTAAACCATAGCGAAGGCTTCATCCGAGGAAAACTGAGAAAAATACCGTCTTGAACAGGGGTAGAAAAAGGGCTAGTTCCTGAAGACTTTCTGAAAACTTTTTGAAATTCATTTGCTAGTAGATTTGCTTTCTCAGCAGCCGATGATACTAAAGTACCGTTCTCATCTTCTAGGCTTGGGATGCATCTGTTGGTTCCAGAACGGGACTTGATATATCTATAAAAGGCCGTTTTGTCCTTCGAAAAGATATTTCTTCTTTCTACGAAAAGGCTATATTGAGAAAACGCCTTATCCACCTTTTTACTGAAGCATTCGAAGATTGCCCAATCTCCTTCAGTGCCTGAAATAGTGGCTGTGTTCCACAGAGTGTTCTGGCGGTTTATCATCCTTTTAAGATATTCTGGGAGGCGTATTTTTTGTGGATCTAGTTTCGTTATAGGTACATATAGCTCAATGACGTGGAGAAGGACATGAAGCAATAATTCATACATTTGATCGGCCGTGCTAACATTTCTTAAGCTACCTATCCAGTCAACATCGGCTAGATGCTCTCGTATTTTGTCATAGTTTGCTGCCTTAAAATCTCTAATCCACTGCTCATTCCCTTTACTGTGGCCTATTTTGCCCGCGAATTTAAAAGATATTGCGGCATGATCACTGTTACCTAGCGGTGGGGCAACGTTTAGGTCTTGGACCAGACCAGTGGTGTTGCAAAGAACGAGATCTAACAAGGAGTTGCCTCTAGTGGGCCTGTTCACCAATTGTTGGAAATTATGGGCATCAAACATATCATTAAAAGATTTTAAAATACTGTCGCTAAAGTCGGTCTCTATATTTGGCAAATTAAAGTCTCCTAAAAGTATGCATGAAGCTCTACACACGCAGAAGTCGCTAATGGCTTTAATTAGATTTATGGAGTGTGTGATACTGCAAGACGGAACTCTGCACACAGCAATGAAGCGGAGAACATTTGCACCTCCACCAATGTCACATATTAAAATTTCATAAGAGTCCTTGATAGATTCATGAAAAATCACGTTATGAGAGATGTGGCTCTTTAAAAGCAAGGCAACGCCTAACATGATGAGGTATAAATGTTCAACACCAGTGATACACAGGTACAAAGCGTAGTGAAGCAGCACTGGCAGCATATAAAAGCTACACGCTCCTCACAGTTTGTTTCCCTTCAAGGGCCAATGACATCGGGAGGAACCATCCTGCTGCACCAACAAGCAGGGTGGTTTTTCCCGATGTCATTGATGGGAACAAACCGGTCCGTAATAAACTAATGGAAAGAATGTTACTTTGCACAGCAAATCAGCTAGAAAATGGGCAGAAAACGTCTAAAAATGATACAAACATCAGAATCCCTCAAATCTCAATCAATCAATTGAAATGCAAAAATGCAGCAGCGCAGAGGAAGCAAGCCCCTGATCTCTCTCACGTGAAACACCGGTACTCTCCGCTGCGCTCCGAGCCGCTTATCGGGTGAAGCATCGTGGTCCTACAAGACCCCAAACTCGTGGTGCGCCGTATTCCATTGAAGCTTTAAGGTCTCCCTACTCCTTGGGTTTAACGACTTGGTAGAAAAGAAACACATTTTTAATTGAGGTGTGAGGATTCTTCCTATATGTCTCGCTTTCCCCATTCAGACATACGCTTCAGACCCTTCCCTCGTTACTCAACCCTTTCGCATCAGCAATCAGCCTTTGCCACCAGTAACAAAGGGATATTAAAAAGCCTTTTCAGTGGGGGAAGGAGTGATGAATCAGCAGTACTGACTCGATACGCCCTGTCCGAGTTCCACCGCTCGTGTGATATCCAAGACGACTAAAATTTGCAGTACCATGATTCCCTAGCCGCCTTGCGAGTACATCGTTTTAGGACTTCGTTTTCTTCCATAGCGGAGGAGCGCCCAGAGCGACGTTGATCTCCGGAAGAGATGTCTCCGGCCTCAAGGCGCTTGCACTAACGGCCGCTAGGTGTAGTGAACAGTATCCTTCTCGAATGCAGCGCAGATGGTTGAAGCAGCACTTCTGGCCCTGCCTATACGTCGTAGGATGCTGTGGCTTAATGAATCCATCGTTACTGTACCCGCAATCAGCGAGATTTCATACAGTGTGCTCGAGGCAGCACCAAGAACATGCAGTGACTAATTTCGTGCGCTTCTAAATGCCTATAGTATTAGGTTGTCCGGAAAGTTTTAGACTAATGTCGGGAAACATTGTATAGTTAATAACTTTATTAACATCAACTATCATTCAACAAAATATTCACCATTATGATTTATCACATATGGCCATCTTTCCCGTAGAGAGCGAATACCACGAGCGAAGAACTCCGGAAACATGGACAGCAAGAAGCTGTTGCCAATACTTCTAACTTCCTCCCGATTTACAAAGTTTTCCCCATATAAGAAGAACTGAAGCGACCAGAAAACGTGATATTCACTGGGTGTAAGATCAGTGATAGTACGGCGGATGAAGTAACAGCTCAATCCCGAGTTCCTCTAATTTCTTCTGCGTATTCCCTGCTGTGTGTGGTCTAGTGTGATCCATGATAAGAAGAATTTTTCTTCTTCTGGGATTGGGATTATTATTTAGGATATTGCTCGTTTTTTCCAGCTGAGTGCAGGACATGTTCGAGTCTACAGTGGAACCGATAGGAACCAATTCTCAGAATATTGGCCATTGATCTCGCACCAGATAGAAAGCAACTGCTTTGTGTCGTGACCAAGACGCTTCGGCTATGGTTGAGGCAACTCACTGAAGTCGACCCAGTGCTTTTGACGGACCAAATTGTCGTATACGTATACAATACTTTTCATCCATCGTGAAGATCAAGTCGATCCAAGCAAATGTGCGACGACGGTTGAGGAAAGAAGTGCGGGTATCAACGCCCTTCGTTTGTCCTGTGTCAAAGCATGTGGTACGACTGGAGGCAACTTCGCGACTTTGCCAGAAGACCGAAGAACATCGTGTACTGTGCTGTGTACTGTCTTAGGTGTATTTGTAAGGCCTGGAAGTTCGCGTACAGAAAGGACAGGTCGAGCACCGCAGGTGGCAGTACGAGCCGTCTGTGGGTTGTGATCGACCTGTGCGTCGAGAACCTTCGAGCGATTTGTCACCGTTGTCGAACTTGCAGTACCAATTGAAGCACGTCGCCCAAGAGGGGGCTTGCTTCTTCATTGTCTACTGTAGGAAGCAATGAGCCTCATTCGCGGATCGGCCGGAGCGGTACTGTCAACGGTAAGCTGGTCGGTAGAGCATCTTCTTGTCGTCCATTGCGAAGGTGCCACTGAGAACAGGAGACGATATGTCGCACATGCTGCTGAAGTTGCATGTACAAGACATGTGACACTAATCTCCTGAGTCCGGCCAGCTCACAACTTTCTCTGGCAAAGATACGTTGTTTTGAATCTTAGCATGCAATTAGTCTAAAAACTTTCCGGACAACCTAATAACACGCTAAGCGAGGAGCCATGTTATCGACGGTGGCGGCGCCGCAGAAATTATCCAAAAAAATAGGAGGAAAATCGGGAGGGGGGGGGGATGAGGAAAAAACTAATAAGGATGAAAGGATAAAGGACGGCGTTATCCAATCCTTTTTGGGATGCCTCACGCATTCTACTTCTAAGGGATATCGTGGAGGCGATTTGAATGCGTATTTGGCCATACAATGACTTGCGGTGGCCAGCCGATGAACAAGTAAGCGCTCTATCCTTCCCAGACAAGTCTGGTACCACCGACCCCGGAGGGATGGAAGGTTTGGTTGGCCTGAGCAGGAAATCCGAACCAGGAATCTGGCATCGGGTGCACGCGACACTCAGCACCTTCTCCGACTGCTGCTCCCAGGAAAAAACTACGACACAAAATAGCGAAAAATACCCAGACGTCTTCTACCTGCCTGAAAACTTCACCTCTGGGGTAGTCGAGGTCGCTGTACCGAATCTAGAGGTCGTTTGTGTTGTATCTATCGTCATTGATCGATGTTGATCAAACTATCGATTTTTGTGGATGTCGTTTAGGTGGTCCGAAACTTTAACCGTGGGGAAGTCGAGGTCGCACAACACGAATCTGAAGTGCGTTTTTGCATTATCGACCACCGACAATTGACACTGATCAAAGTGCGCGGCGCGAAAATAGCGGAAAACACCGAAACGTCTTCTATTAGGTTGGTGCATAAGATCTCGGACATTTGGGGCACGAAATATTTATTATCCCAACATACGAACAACAATATCAAATCATTCGAAGTAACCACCCTTTACAATTGTCTTTCGCCAACGCGCTGGTAAGTCATGGGTGCCTTTTCTCCAAAACGTGTCCGGTTGAGATTCGAAAAACGTGAGCAGTGCCTCCTTGACATCCTCTCGGTTACTAAATTGTTGGCCGTCCAAATAGCGTTGAAGGCTTGAAAACAAATGATAATCAGAAGAAGCGAGGTGAGTAAGGTGTATGTGGAAGAACGGTCCATCCGTAGTCCGCCAAATCAGCCGCCGTCGCTCTAGCAATAGGCGGTCTAGCGTTGTCGTGTTGAAAATACACCTTCACTTGCTCTCCCCGTGTGGTTTGAAGGTGGGCCCTCAACTTCCTCAGTTGGTTGACGTAAACCTCTGCCGTCACTGCTATCCTTTCTTCCAGCAGCTCCCAGTATACTACGCCAAGAACGCTCCACCAAATGCATAGCATCACCTTTTTCACGTGAAGGACGGGTTTCGCAACGTTCTCTGCCTCTCACGTGGCGTCAACCCATTGAGCACTCCGGTGTTTATTAGAGTAGAGTATCCACTTCTCATCCCCGGTGACAAGGTTGTCCAGCCGTCCGTGGGTACGTCTTAGAGTAAGGAGAGACAGAGGGACATCGGCTCTGTGATCCATGTCATGTTGTGTCAAGTCGTGAGGTACCCAGCGACCCAATTTACCCTGCCAATCGACTTCAATCCTCGATCGACTGTTGAGTGACTAATACCAAGAGTGCTTGATAGTTCGCGAGTGGTTTTGTATGTGTCCGCTTCCACTCTACTTCGGAGGCCATCCAAATCCAGTGTCATCGGGCGCCCTTCTCGTTCATTATCTCCAACGGAGAATTCACCAACTGCAAACTTCGAGAACCACTGGTACACAGTATTTTGAACAGGAGCTCTTGTTGTAAACATCCTCCAGGCGATGATACGATTCGTTGGCGTTGAGGCCAGATTGATGCAGGAATAACATGACGTGCCGAATATGCGTCTCAGTTGGGATGAATTTGATTAGTCATAATAGCTGACGTTAACAACGCAAAAGTAAATGTTAGGAACAGTTTCATAGCCCTTTCATTTTTCTATCGATCGATCATTTACGCGTTGATACATCTAAGAAATTTGGCGTGAAGATGCGCTTTTAATTCAGGACGGATCAAATGTCCGACAACTTATGCACCAACCTAATACGTGCCAGGGGATTCGGAAGACGTGCGGAATACGTTGCATGACGTGCCTGGACTCAGAAGAGGTGTCAAAGACGTCGCTCAACTTGTATGGGAATCAGGTGGAGGTGTAGAAGACGTCGTCCAATGTGCCTGGGGATTCAGGTGTGCCGACGTCGTTGTCCGCTAAGATTGGATCACTGAGGGGGAGCAGTATCAGTAACGGGAGACCGTTTCACTAGAGGGGACCAAAAGTGAGAAACCAATAGATTGCCCTATCATACTATACACTGTACGTACTACGAGCCTTTTGTACCTCTAGGTAGGGGAAAAAGCATCTAGCTTGATGTGATTGTCCTTAGCTTTTACTGCAACATCGCGCGAAGCGCACAAGTGCGAGGCAAAAGATAGGCGTGACGGAGCATTTGTCCTGCTACACATAAAGCAGCAAGCGAGTATGTTTGCGTTTGTGCGTGTGTCACACTGCCCGTCCGTCACACTTGAGTTGGAGCGCGGCAGCCGAACACGTCGGCAACTGTGCATGGCGAGCCGTAGACGTGCCGAACATGTCGACACCCGTGCATGGCGAGCCGTAGACGTGCCGAACGTGCCGGTAACCGTGCATGGCGAGCCGTAGACGTGCCGAACACGTCGGCAACTGTGCCTGGGCATTTAGATGATCATCGACCGTAGGCGTTCAAAGCAGGGGAGGCAATCGATATTGATTGATATTATCGATTTTCTGTGGATGTCGTTCAAGCGGCACGAAACATTAGCCCTTGGGGTAATCAAGGTCGTTGAACACGAATCTGAAGTTCGTTTTTGAACTGTCGATCGCCATCAATCGATATTGGGCAAATAAGTGTTTTTATGGATGTCGTCCTTATTTTTCGGGTTTCTTCTAACTTGCCCTAATCGACGTAGTTAAGATGTTTTTTCTGAGTAAACCATGACATCGGTGACAGATACAATTGATGATGAGAAGTTATTGCCACAACGAAGCCGTCAAGAAGCCGTCGGTGCAGCCGGGAGGCCGCACGGACGGCTGTTATTTACAATATGTGCCATTTTCACATCGATATGGCCACTATTTAAATTAAACTAGACCCTTTCAAACCAAATTGGACACTTCACGTTAAGCGGCCGCATAAGACTGGTTGGGGGCTTCGCCCCCAAACCCGCCAAGTAAACAATCCGACCATCTTCTTTTCCCAACTTTTAGACTTTCATATTGCGGTAAAGAACTGGTTTTACTATATAGAGTACAACCGGACGTCCTCTGAGTGGCTTCGCCGTAGTGATAACTTCTCATCATCAATTTTAGCTGCAACCTATGTCATCGTTTTCGCAGGAAGAATACCTTTACTACGTCGATTGCGGCAAGTGAGGAAAGCAAACGAAAAATGGACGACATCCACAAAAACGCTTATTTGCCCAATATAACTTCTTTTAAATTCAATTATATGAAAATTAAATTGCATCGTTAGATTGATCCCTCCTACCAATCCAACTACCTGCATCAACTGTAAGATTAGATACTCTTGACCTGGTTGTAGAGCTCGCCCTCTCAAACGTCTGCTAATCACCTCTCCGCGAGCGCCACCGGTCATCTTTATAGAGTAAAACAGTTTGAAAAGTATCCTTCGAGTTCTTAAAGCGGATTGTATGACAGCGAAGCATTAGTTTTTGTTATCAAAAATGCGATTAATGTATTGGTGTCTATTTTCACTAAAATGATAGCCTTAAGAGTAGGTTAAACGGAGCCATTCCAATCTGAGAACTGAAGGCTGCATGCGTTTCCTACCGCACAGTACCGAGCCTCTACCTTGTTGGTCCTTGCTTCCAAAACTCTCTCGCCTATTCTGAACCTCGAAAACGTCTCCAAAAGAGAGCGCTCTGAAGCTTAGCTGCCGATTCGCTCGTAAAACGTCTTGTGGTGGCTTATGGACTGTGGAAGCTTGTATGTCCTAGAGAAGGATCTCTTTTCATGTGAGCTGGTAAGCTGTCGTAGAGACGTCGCAGAGACGTCGCCCCTACATAGAGAGGTCTAGAATCTGCCACTGAAGCAATTCTTGTCCCATATTCTATGATTCACGTTTGTCTGGCGCCTCCTTCGTTTCTTCGTTTTAAAATACATAGACGAATGGCGACTCTGCCCCATTGGATATTTGAGGTTTGAGAAGAAATTATTTAAAAACATTTCAAATGAAACGATTACTCAGCGATTTACCAGCAATTCAAATGTTGAAAAATAGGAGGAAATATATATGGCCATCTCTTCTGTGGGTTCTGTTCTCAGTCTCGTTCACATGATCACCGTGGAGGAAACACAAGCGCGGCTCTGAAAATGATGAAGCCATGAGTACGACGATTCCGATTCGGAAGAAGAAGGGCAGTCCTGCAAACTGCTTCAATTACCGTCCGATTCGCTTGCTTTCGCACAGCATGAAGATCTTCGAGCGAATCCTCGACAGACGAATTCGTGAAATCGTCAAGCTCTCCGACAGTCAGTGCGGTTTTGTGTCTGGTTATGGGACCATTGATGCTATACACGCCGCCCGCCTCCTGGTGGAGAAGCATCGCGAGAGACAGAAGCCGGTGCATATCGCCTTTCTCGACTTGTAGAAGGCTTTAGACCGCGTACCGCGTAAGGATATATGGTACGCCTTACGACAACACAACGTACCTGAGAAACTCGTGGAGTGGGGGCGGATGCTCTACTCTTGCCCAAAGAGTAGAGTGCAAGCTGCAGCTGGAACCTCAATGGAGTTTCCCATCTCTGTTGGGGTGCACCAGGGTTCTGCGCTTTCTCCACTCCTCTTTGTTGTCGTCATGGATGCCATTACGAGAGACCTTCAGAAACCTGTCCAATGGACGTTGCTTTATGGTGATGACGTAATGCTCGCTAGCGAAGATAAGAATGAACTCGAGCGGCAGGTGCAAGCTTGGTGCGAACGCCTGGCGATGTTCGGACTCAAATCAAACGTAAAGAAGACCGAGAACCTAGTGTTCTTCCTGGTTTTTCAGTTAAAAACAGAGGTCCACGGAAAACGGGACAATGGAGAACGGAGTGAATGCGCTACTAAAAGAAGGAATCCATAACGAAAAAAAGCGCGAATTGAACGAATCTAAAAAAATAATATGCATGCGCTAGAGCAGTGGTGAAAAAAAGAGTAGTTATGAAGTAGTTCCCGTAGGAAAAAAATTCAATGTAATTTATAAGAAAGATCAGACAGTCTCGCTCATTCTTCTTTAGGGCTATTCATAGGTCGTTGCTGAAGTTGCAAGAATGAGTTCACGTTCCTGTACTTGAAGGTTTTATGTGAATATTCACAATACATTTGAAGAATCTACTGAATGAGGACAAAGGATCACGGCTAGCATTAGGCAGCCCGTTTGTGGAATGCGCCTCACATTCTACTTCAACTGGATATCGTGCAGGCGCTTGAAGCGCAATCTGAGGAGGTGCCGGCTGTCGCGTGCACCCGGGACTTTCCGTTAGTGGTTCGTACTGCCTGGAGAGGCCAACCAAGCCCCTCACCCCTTTGGGGTGGAGGAATCGATACTAAGCGGTGAATGGATGCTTTTTTTTGGGTTTGTTGGTTTGGTTAGGGAAGGGTAAAGCACCGATTTGCTCATCGGCAGGCCACGTCAAATCATTGTATGGGCTAACCCATTCAAATTACACGGCCCCACGACATCCCGTAGAAGTAGAATATGTGGCGAATACTAAAAGTCATTGGCTAATCCCGTCTTTTTCCCTTAGATTTTATCGTGGAAGCATTTTGGATGTGTACTTATGCAGTACATTTACTTAGAAAAATGGCTAGCTGATGGAAAAATCAGTGTTCTATTCCATCAGACGAGGCTGACGCCATCTCGCCGTATATTTAAAGGACTTTCTATACACGTTGTTACAAAGACAAGGGCTATTTGGTAGTAAAAAAAATTGGCTGCGGTTAACATACTACTTGCCAAGACTAAGGGCCACAAGTTGCTTGAAACGCCCCTTTTTTCTCGCTTTAGACTACCAACGTCTTCTTCTGCCTTTACAACAACCTTCAGATGGTATAACAACGTATCTCCTCACGGAATATTGCGCAAACCAAGAATCTAATCGTAGCTTCATTTTATGATTGCTTCCTTACAGCTGAGCTGATAAGTGGTGCGATACGATACGAGTGATAGTGGCAGTGATTTCTACTGATACGTAATAACAGTTTAATACGCGTTTGAATTACACAATTCTATGCGGCACCCATTTTCTGATATAGGGTGGCCAGTGATTACAAATCAGTGTTTTACCCTTCTCACACATCTTCGGTAGCACATTGCCAACGCTGGGTAGACGGAAGGCTTGATTGGCTTAGGCGGGACCCGAACCAAGAGCGACACATCCGCCTGCCCTATCGCGTGCCCCAATGGCACCTACAATATTCAAAGTTACGAATTACGTTTTGGCCTTGAAGAGACTATTCAATAGCGTTTAGAAAGTGGATTTTCCTAGTGTTCATTTAGCTTCTAGGAAAGTTATAACATAGGAAAGCAACTTTGTTTTTTTTTTAAGAAAATGAATGAAAATCAGAACGAACAGTTGATTTTTTGTCGTATAAAGAAATTACGCTCTTTCCTAACCCGTAAAGGATAAAAAACGGAGTTACTCAATCCCTTTTAGGGTGCTCCACGCATTCTACTCCCACGGGATGTCGTGGAAGCACCTTAAAAGCGTATTTAGCCACACTTGCGGTGACCAGCCGATGAAAGCCTGCGCTTTATCCACCACGGACAACCCTGATACGAATTCACCGAACCTGAACGATATAGAAGGCTTGGTTGGCCTGGGCTGGAAATCCGAACCAGAAACCTGGCATCGGGTGCACACGACAGCCCGCACCTCTTCCGACTACGCTACACGCGCCTACAGGAGTGGTTGTCTGCCTTTCTGCTACATCTTAAACTTATAGAGAAGAAATCAGCGGACTCGCTGGTCGTCAAGGTTTGAGTACCTAAGGTTTTAGTAGGAACGGCATCTGCTTCGCATGGCGCGAAAGCTTATGTAGTTTCTTAAGAATGTTGGAAAGAAAGTTTTGTAAGAGATATTGTGCTCCAAATCGTTACCCTTTGCAAGCGTTGCCGACTGGACTAAAAAGACCCTTTTAAACGAAAACGGCTGGGTTGTATTCGCTAAACTAAAAGGTGCTCCAATTAGCGGCCATTTTACACCATTATAACCGAAAAAAATTGTTGTAGAAGTTTGTGCGTTGTGGTTTGAGTCACGTTTGCTGGTATACAAGCGAAGGAATAAACGTGAATCACCTCATGGTAGTTTAACGTAACGTAACTGAAGACTATCATGGGTGCAGTGTGACTAATGGTTAACAATTTACCGTGTTTTCCAAAGCTTCTCTTGGAATTTTTCGTTAAATTGCCTTTAAGGAATTTTTTCGCATAATTGCCATCGAACTCCAGCTATTCCTTCATGTAGGTAGTGTTTCACACAAGTTTCCTGGACGAGGCTTACAGTATCGTTGCCAGATCACCAGGATCTCCTCTTGTTTGGATTAGTGGAAAGAGGCAATCGATGCCACCCAGCATTCTCCACAATTGTTCATTTCACCGATTTATTTGTTAGCATTCTCGTTTCTCCACTAAGTTTCGCATCCGTTTCCAGGCCCTTCTTCGAATTTTCACTGCTTAGTATTAGATCTTCTTACTTCTCAGCCATGCACTTTGCTTTTTCAGTCTTTCTAACAGATTTATTTCGCAATCCTTGCCTTGCAACAAATAAACATCTCCTGCTGTTGCACAAAAAAACCCATAGGAAAGCCAGGAAAACAGGTGAAAAGCGTGAAGAATGTAAAGAAGCTAGAAAAGAGGCTGTGACACTGTGGAGGCTCATTTCCGCCCCTTTCCTCTCACCGTCAAGTTCTCCGGTGAGTCAGATGGATTTTTCGTGCAACGTCAGACGATGTTTGTTCCTGAACAAATTCTGAAATTGGAGCAATACAGAGAAGATTAGCACTGCCCTGTGCAAGGACGACATCAGAATTCCTGAAGGTTTTCAATAAATTTGATGCGTGGTAGCGCAGTCGTTGGAAGCTGACGCGTGCGTTTCCGGTTCAAGAACGATCATGGCCCGAATGCTGTCGAAGCTAATCAGGACCTCCATCTGTCCAGGATCGTTGAATTAGAAGCAGCTTTGTTTTGGAAGAATAAAGCACTGACTGGTCCATCGGTTGATCACTGCAAGCCATTGCAAAGGTGTAGTAAGCAATCAAACTAACTTCATCCCTTAAAGGTGCAAAATGTGGCGCGTTTCAAACAAATGTAAATTGACGCCATCCTGCATCGTTTATCATTAACCAGGATGCTGTTGGACTAGAAGGTAGTGTCCAGCTGGTATTAAATTGGCCGGAAAGTTCTCGCGGTTGTGACTGGTCTACTTTAAACGATCATATTTTTACCGGAGAGGAAGTTCAGAAAGTTCTTTAAAATCTGGTAGTTGCTTGCCGCAAGGTCTGGTGCGTATGTCGGGTGAGGCAGATCTTCAACTCCTAGTTCGTTTAATTTTCGCTGGTGACTGGCGAAACAAGTGGGCTGGCGTTGTCATGCAGAAGAAGGGGACCTCCTCTTTTAGCCAGTGCCGGCTGCAGTTTTCGGTATATCTCTTCGATTTCGTCACAGTGGGACTCCACTGTGACGGTTCGGCCTGGTTCCGGAAAGCTGTAGTGAATCCGGCCAGCCGCAGACTTGTCCCATCGCCTTTTCCCGGTGGTCTTTCGGCTTTGAAAAGTGCCTTGGGGGTTCGTCGACATGTAGTGCCGGAGCTGCGCGGTGTCGTCTTCGGTTGTCGTGTTGGACCCTTCTTTCATCACATGTGACGGTTCGATCCAAAAACGGCTCTCTTTGATTCCGAGGACGCAAAAGGAGAACAGATTTCGAAGCATGACAATTTCTGGCGATCACACAATAATGGTATCACTCTGGCTGCAGGTTAGAATAACCGAGTGCATAAGGAAATGCAAGTGAGTTCAGTTCAAAAGAGAATTCGCTGGTTGCTGCTGGTACGCGAGGAAAGTCATCGCTCGAAGCCATCACACCATCATCGAGTGCGCTACCCCTCTCTGACCTGCAGATACACTTACCACCGCAGTTATTGCCCTCGCTGCCGTCATTTCGATGTGATTTGAACTCAACCTGGGTGGTTCGGGCTGCATTGTGGCTCGTCAAGGGCACGCCGGGACATTGCGCCCTGCGCTCCGGACCCGCAAAGCTAAGCCGATCACACCTCCGTCGCGAAGCTTCGCCCTCCTCAGCCTCACTCGCGCGGTCCGACTGGCTCTACACCAGTCGTGGATGCGGGCTGATCGTTAATTTCCCGAAGAAGAAAAAACGCGGCCTTTTCATGCTCGTCCAAGGCTGCATTTCACGGCGAGCGGAGTGCGACTTCGCCAGCAGCGATGCGTTCTCGTTTTCTTTTTCTTGCATGCCCTTCTGACGGCCTGTCCTTTCTATTTCCCCTGGTCTTACGATCATGCGTTCTATGTTCCCATAGCAAACTAATTAGCGAAGTTACAGTGTATCACGGCTACGTTCATTAGGCACGTCACCAGCCAACCAGCAAACCCATCTCACACGGAAATGTGTCCGTCGACTCGCATTGTTAGCTCGGTTCCTTGATGTATTGCGCATTGTGTTGTGAGGTATTCATGCCTAGCACAGTCCTCTTTCTTCGTTTCCTTCGTCTCCTTCCTCCTCGTTTGCCTTCCACACCTTCAGGATTCTTCAGCGGTTCAGATGGAGTTTCATCCAGAGAAGGAAAGGAAATAAGATCGTTTTAGCGTACTGTACAATCACATTTTCTTAAATCAAGGTTCACTCAGTTTGGCGTATAGATGAGCAAAGTCTCTCCGCTGAAGTACTGAAGTGTTTGTTGTTAGTTTCTGAAGCTTCATTTTTGGTAGTCCAATTTGTCCGTTTTTGAAGGAAGTTCCATCAGAAAGGTTTGAATACCTAAGGAGCTTCTCTCTTCAAAGGATTATGTAGTGCACCAAAAAGCCTGTTAATATTCAGCCTGTTAATAAATATAAGCGAAAACTCGACATTCTGGATTTCTCTATGTTAAGAACTAGTATTTACTGTTGATTATTCACTCATGATTCGCTGTTGCTCATTTGACCAGTTTCTTCTGAAACACTGTCCACTCCCGCTCTTCTGCTGATCTGCTAATCACAGGCGTCATGGCTAATTCATTTGGAGCGCTGCTGTGTGATATGGCCGAGTGAGACCTATACGACAAGACGCCACAAAGCATTGAATTACTGAATTGCCGAGAGACTCGGAGGCAAATCGACGGATAAAACTCTTCCAGGAGGTGACACGATTAGCATTTGATGGTGTCAAGTTCCTTCACTACTTGAGTCAGATCTAGATGATTAGGACTGCCAATTTGTGCAGCATGTTAGCGAAATTATCTTGAAACTGCTATCTGCATCCCGCAGTCAACCATAAGAAACATCAGAATCCAAAGGAAATCCTTCACAAAGTTCACGCCTTGCAAATAAATGACATTGCAGTGCAGGATCGAACTAGGTTGCTAACCGTAGCTTACACAAACCGTTCGACTAACCATTCTTCTCCCAACCCTTTCAATACTATTTCGAGAAAAGCTCACTATCCAGTTCAGATGGAAACCGCATTCAGAGACTGTATCGCTTCCATAGACTCAGCTTTTTAAGCAAAAGGATCATCTTAACAAACGTTCGGATCCTCGCTGCGCAACTGCTGTGACGCTCCTCTGAATCCTGACGGCCATGACGTCTGTTCCACGTCTTTCGAATTCAGACCCTCGATGCGCGACGTCTGTCACACGTCTTCTGAGCCAATAAGCTCTGCGACGTCCGTGAGACGGTTTCTAATTGTAAGTCCAGACACTCGTGGTATGTCCTGGAAGCTCCTCAAGCAGATGAGCATACGGACAGACGGACACACGTCATCTTATTTAATACCATTTTCACGTCGAATTGGATCATTTTAAATCAAATTAGACACTTTTCAAACCAAGCTGGTCACTATTCTGAACAAACTTTATGCTTCTCAAATCAAAGTGAAAGAATAATGAATTAATTTATGTTCAGAGGCTCAACATGCAACAATCATGTAATGTGTCAAGTGACTGGATCGTGCTATGCAGTCAAAAAGGATTGGGCATGGCGCAATCTATATTTTGACACTGAAAAATGGCCACCTTCTTGCTCTTTAAAACAAGCTTTAACTTGTTTTTCCTCGAAAAACAAAAGTATAATAAAACTTCAAAATATATGTTCACTTATTGGATGGGTGAATTCAAACTTCATAGAAAGTTGTTCTGAAATCTTCATCGAACAAAAATTACTCTAACCTTTTTGGAGAGTCTCGAGTTTAACGTAGAGAAAGCTCATTTCGATTTGGAAATGTTCGCTTTAATTTTAAAAATCTTAGTCCAGTTTACAAGAGTGTCAAGTTTGTTTTGAAGTGTTGAATTTGATTTAAATAGTGTACAATTCGACGTGAAAGTGGTATATATGGTAGGATGACCACTAGACTTCAGCTCTCTATTTCGTTCTGGAAGGCTCTCTCTTCTTCTCTCTACTATTTCTCTTTTTAAAAAAAACCTCCACTGTTTCCCAGACAACCTAATATATCGCATAATTGATTGAGGTGGTGAAGGACGATAAGAAATCAACATTAACTCCTCCCTTCGTGGTGCGCGGGCGGCGCGTTGTACTTCTACGAAGTGTAGTGCAAGTGCTCTTAACGGCTCGTCAAGTGACAAATGGCAGGCCAGTGTTTTGTCGTCTGCCAGCGGATTCTCTCAAAGTCCTGTTGCTCCGGCGAAGGTCAGCGGGCCTGGCTGCGAGTCTAGCCGACTCACCAATGCGCAGTGTATTTTCTTTCACACACAATTCGAAATGAATCGCAGTAGAACAGTTCACATCGGTTCGCGGAAAAAAACGCTCTCTGGTGACCGTGTTCATCCTGCAAAAGAACGTTGCGAGCTTACCCCATATTGAATTCGATCCGCCGATGATATGCCGAAGAGCTTTATTGCAGTGTGTGAACGAACCTTTGCGGACTGCAACAATGGCCAGGGAGTCGTTCACGCGACGTACATTTCTAGCGATCACGTTTCTGTTCGTTTACGTGTGGTGTGTACTGTTCAAAGATCTGCCGCGCCTACTCTTTCAGCGCCGGAAGAAGATTGAAAACCAGGTCAGTTCAAACTACCTATGAAAGCTCGATCTCTAAGTACACCTGACAAGTCACTAGTTTTTCTGAACAGTGACTCTCGTCGAAAATTCTTCTTGAAAACTTTTAAACAACACACTTACCTGGTTAGTGTGGTGTTGACGGTGAGTCTGACTCTGGACGTCTGCAGAGTATTTCAAAATTGTCTGAATGTATACGAAATTAGGTTGTGGTAGTCACCGGCGGAGCAATGGGCATCGGAAAAGCTGTTGCGAAACTACTGGCGCATCAGGAAAAGGCGAAGATCTGTATTCTGGACGTTAACGAGGTGAGCTCATTCTCCACTCTGTAGACATAATCCAAAAGAGTTAGCACACAGTTTGCCAGGCCTCACAAGGGAGACCCATGAACTTTCCCCAAAGATTCTCAACGAGACCTATTAGGTTGTAACGAATTAAATGGCACTGGCTCGCGCCATTTTTTGGCGCGTCTTTACGCGTTTGCGTCAAGAACAAACCGTAACATGTGGCATATCACTTAGAAGCGCAAACTTTGCTCTACCGGCGAGTACCAAATTTTCTGTGTAAAAGTGGGAAAACTTTAGAGTTTTATTGACTTTTTTGCAGATGGACAAAAGGGTAATGCGAGGCATTTACTTGTATGAATTCAAGCTGGGCACTACAGCTAAGGAGGCGGACGAGAAGATCAACGCCGCATTCGGTCAAAGATGTTCCACAACTCGGACGGCGTATCGTTGGTATCAGAAGTTCCGGAATGGAGATGAGAGCTTGGAAGTACATGAAGGTCGTGGGAGGCATAGTGATGTTGATGAGGACAAGCTGAGAGATGTGGTAGAGGAGGATCCACACAAAGGTACCAGGGAGATAGCGAAGGTTCTTGGCGTCAGTCACTATACAGCTGCCCGGCATCTGAAGGAAATTGGAGAGACCAAAAAGCTGGGAAGATGGGTGCCTCACGAGCTGTCTGAGGAGCAAGAAACCGACGATATGAGGTCTCGTCCGCACTGCTTCTACGGAACGAAACGGACCCATTCCTAGATCTCATCATAACCTGTGACGAGAAATGGATAATGTACGACAACAGACGACGATCGGCACAGTGGGTGGACAGCGATGAGAGCCCCATGGTTTTTGAGAAGCCGGAATTGCACCAAAAGAAAGTAATGGTGACAGTATGGTGGTGTTCGCTGGGAATTATTCACCACAGCTTCCTCCCTCCCGGTGAATCCATCACGGCGGAGAAGTCCTGCATTGAAATTGAAGAAATGATGAAAAAGTTGAAGGATATCCGGCCGGCCTTGGTAAACCGAAGGCGAGTTCTCCTTCTGCACGACAATGCTCGCCCCCATGTAGCACGAATGACGTTGCAGAAATTGAATGAGCTGAGCATTGAAACTCTACCACATCCTCCGTTTTCTCCCGACCTCTCACCAACAGGCTTCCATTTCTTCAAGCATCTTGGCGACTTCTTGGTAGGGAAATATTCAAATACCAACAGGATGCCGAAAGTGCCTTCGAAGATTTCGTCAATTCCAGAACTTCTGACTTTTATGCTACTAGGATAAAAAACTTGTGTCACGTTGGCAAAGATGTGTAGAATCAGAAGGTTTTTATTTCGATTAAAAAACTTGCCTACAAGTCGAGATATTAACTGTTTAAATTTACAGTGGTTCAGTGCCATTTATTTCGTTACAACCTAATATATTGCCTTGTAGAGCGTTGGAGGAGGATCACAGAACTGTGTTTTGTTTTTGCTACGGGTCACTGCGTGGTCCGAAAATGGCCAAAAAGGTATCGCTTCAAGGCGGGTTGCGAATGAATCACTTGAATGGACACTGCAGCTCCGTCTAGGGAGCGTAGGGAATTATCATATTACTATAATGAAAGTTTTAATTTGAGCTCCAAACCCTTTGTAAGCTAAGCTCAGAGCAAAACAGGGCATTCCAGGTTCACTTTTGCCTTATCAGCTCGCCCTGAAATGATACTATTTTTTGCCATTTTTGGACCATCCAGTGGCCCGTAGCAAAAACAAACACAGTTCTGTGATGCTTGTCTGATGCTCTACAAGATCATATATCTCCCGTTGAGAACCTTTGGGGGAATTTCAAGGGCCTCCCCTGTCAGAGTGGTGTTTTTGCGTTTGAAGCTCACCACTCTCCTACGATTATTTGTTATATTGTGCGTGGGCAGGGACGAATTTAAAGGATAGAGGAGAAAGGTCGGCGTTAGTCAATCTTTTTGCGGGATGCACGACGCATTCTACTTCTATTTCTTTTTGGAGGTAATTTGAATGTTCTCCATAATGAATTGCGATGGTCAAACGATGGTCAGTGCTTCATCCTTCTCATACAAGAGTTATCCATCCAAAGGCGTGCCTTTGTGCTGATGCATCAACATTTGCCTAGAATATATAAAAAGCGGAAAATGAGCCCACTTAAATACCTATGGAAACTCAGTTATCAAAATCTGCAATTGAAAATACTGAATGAGCCTGTTGATCAGTTGCTCGGATGCGGATTTTTTTCATTTAATCAACGTGGTTTCCTAGTGGTGGAGAACGCAAGTTATATCCCAACTAAGCTTCAATATCTACTTCGTTAAGAAACATGCAAGAATCCGTTGAATCGAAGCACCTTAAACCGAACTTTGTTTAGCCGTGACCGAGTGTTTTCCTCATTCCCTTCTTATCTCTCTCCCCCTAGTCCGGAGTTGCAGTTTCCGAAGATTCGGGCGGTCTTCATTTCTTACTCGACAGTACATAGGATGGACGGAAATTTTGAAAATATTCCCAGAAAACAGAAAAGCCAAAATGCCGGAAAACTCCCAAGGGAGTTCACAGCGGTCATCTGCGGCCCTACTAGAAGGTGGCAATATGCTAAAGCCATTTACATATACCCGTGTTCAGGTTATACGATGTAGGTTGAAGTAAACTTAAGAAGAACGTGGATGTCTTCTCTGAGTCGAAAATTCTTTGGAAACTGGCGGTCTTGAAATTTAATCGCGTTCCTCCTTTCTGTTCTTCCCGCATAACACAATGGAACGTACATGGCGCTTATGGAAGAACTGTCGAGGAGTATTTCCTCAAGGATTAAAAACCGGAACACTAACTGCCCTAATTTGTTCTAAATTGCCCTTTTGCGGCGCGAAGTACTGCTAAATCGTCGCAAAAAGGTCACTCCTGGTTAGTTGTGCGAGAAATGCTGTTATTTCCCCGCTCTGCAAACGTGAGGTAACCTTCTGACTGCTGGGTTCCTACCTCGCCACAGACAGCGGAACTAGCGGCTAAGTTTCATCGGATGGTTCAATCACTGGTGTGGTAGAATTCGATGTCAACTTACAAACAAAAGCTTTTTCAAAAAAATCGAAGAAAAAATAAAAAAATAATAAAAAATCGAGGCCTAGAGTTTTTAACACGATAACTTTATAGTGGATAACTACTAGCAATAGATGCTCCAATGGAGAAGGGACGCGTGATAGCGCAGTCTGAGAAGGCGCCGGCAGTTCCGTGCACCCGATTTCAGGTTCCTGGTTCGGATTTGCCATGCAGTTAGCCAAACCTTTCATCCTTCCAGTTTCGGTGAGGTAGTTATAGACCTGTTTGGGAAGGAGATAACTATGTTCTTTCCATCGGCTGGATATCATAAGTCATACTAAGGGCCAAGAACGCCTTCAAACTGCCTCTCTAAGATCCTATGGAAATAGAATGCGGCACATCTCAAACGCGGGCTTATTTATTTATTTATTTATTTATTTATTTATTGAATTTGTCCTAAGACGTATAAGAAGAACAACAAAAGAACATTCTCAAGCTAATCTAGGAGGCAGATGGAAAATTCCATGGAAACAAGCGTCGTCCACCTACCAGAATAGTCACTACTGATAAAGTCATCCTTTATCCTTATTTCAATGAAGAACTAATTTTTCTGCTTATTTTGCAGATTTAATGTTATTAAATAAATGCACCATTTTAGTTAACATCACAACAACCCTCCAACTACTTTAGTGTGCACTACATATTCACCGAGCCCTATTAAACTATGGTAAATAGAGAACGTAATGACGAATATAACCGCTCTTCATGGTATGCGCCGTGCATTCTACTTGTGCCTGGTAACGCGAACGCAACTCGAATGCACATCTTGCCTAAATAATGACTTTCTCGTGTACTGTCGCAGCGGTGGCCGCTCTTTGTAGTTTTGCCTCCCGATGTTGATATTATTAGTTTATCAGTGAAATGCCACAACAAGAACGATTCCTAGTTAGTAACCTAAACAAACAACAATTGCCCCTCAAGGTCGAGTCGACACGACTCAGAAAGGGCTGGAGGCTGGTACGGCTGGACTCATGCGTCTCATCAAGGGGGACTCTTGGAAAAGAGGAGCGAGTTGTGCGTCCTGTCGAAAGGGTCTTGGTGAGGAAAAACGGGACTTGGGATTCCAGTTGAGGAGTTCTCGGGTTAAGGAGCTGGATCCGTGGTGTCCATTCGACGGGGCTGTCGGAGTAGAGGAGCGAGTTCGGCGTCCTGTCGACGGGCAGCAGCAGTCGTATTCGGTCCACTTCCGGCCCAAAATTGTTCGAGTCGTTAACGAGTTACGGTAGATTGCACGAAACGGTAGACGGCGCCAATTTTGAAGTTGCGTTTAGCGCGACACTGGGGGCCGCCGACGAAGTATCCTTCCGAATAGATGACGAAGTAGTTGAGCGTAGTCGATGCTGACGACGATGCTGACGATTGTTAAGACAAGCGATCCCAGAGCATGAGGTCCGACGCATGAGTTTGGGGTCGAGGAAGTGTCGACTCGAGGAGAACTCATTATATGGATGTGCCCAGAACTACGAGTTAGCCCTACCCATACCAAACGGGTCAACTAAGTGACACGTCAACAATAAAAGCAGCGCAACAGTAACAATCGTGACACGAAACAAATAGATAACACTTAACGTGACGAAGATGACGTATCTCTTGGCGGAATTAGGTAGAAGTAGATCGCAGAGGGTAGTAGTTGAGGAGTCGGACTTCGAAAGCATCAGCCATACGCGTAGTTTGAGTGGGACTCGACCGGACTTCGTTTATCGACCATTCGTGCTCGTGACGACGGTTGACCATGATCGTGATGGCGCGGAGGGACCTCGGAAATTCTTGACTTCGCGACGGACCGCAGACAAGTTAAGAACAGATAAATTTCCTACTGAGTGCCGTTTTGCACCGTTATGTGATCAAAATGCTTGAGGGGGAGAGATTTCCTCAAAACTTTGCCTACTTGATTTAGTTCACGAAAGGTAATTGACGGCTAAAAAATTCTTTACGTGGTCTCCCTCCACGAGTGCTTTCGCAACTGTGAATAGTTCATTATTACAATAACGCGGCGTTATTGTAACAATGAATGAGGCTCACAACTATTTAGGCGTGATTGAAATAGCGTCCTTGATTCATGTCTGGTATAGGCGTTCATTCCCTTTATCGCTTAGTCATGTGTAAGAACTAACGGCAAAATTGGAGTCAAAAATGAGCAGTTTCTTTTGAGCAGCAATTCAGCAATCTTAAAATGTCTCCTAACCCTCTCTGTCTAACCTTGCCCTCTTACGCGAGCGGAATGAGGTGTATGAACACTCAGACAGACGGCTCATCATGTAGTAGTATTCCTGAAGTGGGCCCTCAACGTCATTTATGATCACATCTCCTTGACCACATAAGGCCTGATGATGAGTATATGAATGGCAGGTGAGGCACCAGCTTCTTCGTTTGCATTGTCCTGGCTCGTGGCGACTAATGCACTTAAGGCACCTCCCTGCTCTCACCAATGACATGGCTCTTTCCGAAAGCTTAGGCGTCCTCATGCAGAGTGCGCTGTAATGGTTCCGGCTTCCGCAAAACACGCAACCGTTATAATTCGGAGGAGGCGTGGTTGATACGAACTGATCTCTGGATCGTTGCGATCCAGGCTGGGGGGCGGGGGAGGAAGGACCATGTGTTCTTCTTGAGGCGTTGTCTTTGAGATGATATCATAGGCGTAGTTGAGAGTTGTATCCGCATCAGCAAACAGGGTGTTGATCTTCAAGGGCGTGACTCCAAACCGGTGTAGCTTGGAGGTGAGATCGGAGAGCTCCTTGGAGGGTTCGAAGACGCGTGGTAGTAGTTTCCTTTCCACTATACTGCGTTGGCAATTTATATTGGCTATCAGTGTGGTTGCATCTTGAATCCATCCCAATATTTTTCGGACATCGTCCCAAGGCGTTCCTGCGACCTCAATGTGAAGCGATGTTAGGGCTTTGCAATGGCAATTCAACGATTTCAGCGCTTGAGTCATGCAGAAAACGGTGAAATCGCCATTCATCCCCTCATTGATTTGGGTTGGAGTAGGCGTTATAATTTCGTCGGTAGCTTTCTCCCTCAGGAACAAATATAGCTCGTCTTTGAGGTAGGCGTCAATGTGTTTGAAATCGCTATTTGAGAGGTGCGAAATAGAGAAGACGTGGTCTACATTGGCCGCCAGAGTTAGCGACTGAAGAAACTCAAGCGCGAAGGAATAGTTGTTGGAAACCATTGTCGTATTCGAACAATCCGCTGCACAATCACCGTTAGGATCCCTACCCTCGCACAAATTTTTAATTTTTTTGTAAAAGCGTGGGGACCTCGTTCTTGTCCGAAGTAGATTTTAAGCTAATCTCTCTATTTATCTTCTGCTCCGCCATTTGGGGGAAAGCTGATAACGAGCTAAGCAGTAGTTGTTTATCCACCCCCATCGAGTTTATACTGCTATCCACGCCATTATCGTTTGAGCTTGGAGTATCAACTGACCTCCTTGACTGAGCCAGGCCATCCTTGACTGAGCCGGACATGTCGATGGATGCCATTACCGGAGCCCACGTGGGTACTCGAACCCTTATTCACCTGAAAACAGCGAAAAAAAACTTGACAAAAGGGCGAAAATGGGAGACTGGACCGTGAAACAGGCGTAATATGCGGAAATCAGGAGCGATCTTAGACATAGGAAGGTTCTAGCAACCTCGTGTGAAGGCTCAGGAATCCAAAATTGAAAAAAAAACGTTTATTTCCTATGCGAAGGACAAGTGGTTTAATAATAGGCGTGAAATAGGCGACCTAGTGTGCAATTGCACCGAAACATCCTAACGTGCGAAACAGCGAGCAAATGACACTTAGACGGGAAGCGGATGAGGAAACGTGTGAAACGTGAGTGTTTTAGCCTAGATTGGTTTGAAATTTTGAAGTTTGAGGGATGTTTATAAGGTATTTTCATTGGTGTCCTTGTTTTAACATATTTTTAAGAAATAAGCCCAGAATCGGGCGAAAGGCATGAAAATAGTAAAATACTATTTAACCGTATCCCGTTAGCATTAGAGCACGTTTTGGACAGACATTTAAACTTCTCAAACTTCATTGATTCAAGAGGCGTAATGGAATTCCTTTATGGGGATGGTGAGTACAAGAAGAACAGGAAAACAAACTGAACGATAACTACCACAGCATGACAACAAATCAATGAGTTGTTAGTTTTTTGCACGTTCGCGATGGTTTTACGACGTCGTTGATTGCGATTTCACAAGGAGTTGAGCGTCCCTGTCGTAACCGTTTTTGATTGCGATCAGCGACAGCTTGCAAGCAGTCAGTATGCCATAGCTTCCAAAAGTATTCAAGACAGAGGATATTGCTATTGTGCCACTGTATTAGGCGTTCTTTTGCAGAAATTGAATAATCACATTCATCTAAAGGATCCGAACATGGGAAGTTCAACTCAACTTCGGGAGAAATGAAGTCGATAGGTCGTATTATTTTGAAGTCAGAGTCCGACGAACGTACTGATGTCAACGGTCGAGAATTCATGACCGACTCTGCTTCAACGACTAATGTGTAGAATTGTTCGAATGGTAGGATTGAACGTCCCACGGTTTTCCTGAAGGCGTTTTTGAATATGCCTACTAGGCGTTCATAAAAGCCCCCTTTCCATGGAGAAAGAGGGGTGATGAATCTCCAGGAAATCTTGCGGTTTGTTCCGAAATCCTCAACTGACTGATTGGCGAAAATGTGTGTAAGGCATTCGCTGCCTGATTTAAATGTTGTTGAGTTATCGCTTATAACGACCTCTGGTATCCCTCTACGAGCACTGAATCGTCTGAATGCCATGAGAAATTCCGTCGCTGTGTTGTTTTTGACCGTTTCCAGGTGAACAGCCCTTGTTGCCATGCATGTATGGAGACATACCCAGGCTTGGCAAACTGCACCTGAGTTGTTTCGATATGGCAAAGGGCCTAAGTAATCCAGACCAGTCTTTTGGAAACGTCTGCACCTAGTTACGCTAACCTTGGGCAGGCTAGGCATATTAGGATAACGATAGGCGTTTCCATTTGCTTTTTTGCAAATAGTACACGTCCTAAGGATCTTCGCGACGACTGAAAGAATCTTGGGTATGAAGTACTTCGCTTTTAACGCGCTAACAGTTTGTTGCACCCCAGAGTGCATCAGGCGTTTGTGATAATGAAGAATGAGAAGGTTCGTCAAGGCGTGTTTTGCAGACAGCAAAATAGGACACTTGGAGTCCATTGCGATGTTAGCGTTTTGTAAGCGATTTGGGCACCTAATCAAGCCTTCTTCAGTACAGTGCGCATTGAACTTTTCGAGTGGAAGTTTCTTCAGCTCGAGTGAGCTTTCTCGAAAATGTTCAATTAGAAGGACATGCTCAGCCATACGAAACTCTTCGGCAGTTAAGTTACCGTTTGTAGTGCAACTTTCGACGAGAGGCATGCTACTGGCTAAACGTTCCTTCAAAAGGGGAGACCTGAGACGCGAAAAGATGCGAATTCGAAGAAATTTGAAGGCGTAAACAACGATACGAACGAGCTTTACATAGCGATTGGTGCAGTGAAATGGAACAACAGATTCGTACGTGTCATCCATGTCGGCCTTGCATAAAACGTGCACCTTAAATTCGAGATCGTCCTGGTCTATCCCATTAGGGGAATTGAGAAGTCCATTTGACTGTGTGGCCATTTTTCTTCCTGCAATTCGAGAAATCTCGGTCCATGCCACCAGATATGTTGCTCCGTTGTGTTTGTGCTAAGACCACGCGTTGAGCAGTCTGCCGGGTTATCGGAAGACTGAACGTAGTGAAGTTTAGGCGTTATGTTTTGATTTCGAATTTCATCTAAATTTTTCCTAATAGCAACAGCTTTGTTTTGGACGAAGGTTTTTTGTGCTTTCTTTGAGTGAAGCCAATGAAGAGCGATTTGAGAATCCGAGAAAATGTGAAGCGAATTAAGTGGAAGTGCAGTTAACTGCGACAAAATGGACTTTGCTAGGCGTACTGCAATGAAGATAGCGAGCAGTTCCAATCGTGGAATTGTTAGCTTCTCCTTGGGATTTAAGCGACTTTTGGCGATCATCAAATGCGACGAAAAGTTGTTCTCAGATTTGTGTGCTAAATATGCGCAACATGCATATGCACGGTTCGACGCATCAGCAAAAACGTATAACTCGTATTTTCCGTCATAAAGCGAGGGTAGTATCAGGCGTGGAATTGGTGTGATAGGAAAACGTACTTCGTTGATGAGTTCCTTCCATTTTCCTGCGTCCTCGTTTGAAAAAGGTTGATCCCAGTCGTATGAGCTGGACCACAGATCTTGCTAGATTCTTCACGTCGTCGTCCTCCAGATTGTCTGATTTAGAGTTATCGTCCTCCTGAATAGTTTGCAGTGTGACATTGAACTCCATTCCTGATATGATCGGACCGAATCTGGAAAATGTAAGTACAAGACCTGATGGTAGAACACGAGATGGTTTTTGCGTTAACACTTCCCAGTAATGATCGATTCCGATTCAGAACTTCAGGCGACTGAAGACTAGATCTTGGGCATGGAATTGAAATATTCCATGATTGAATGGCGGCTAAGTCATCTTGATTTATAATAGGCGTAGGTTGCGGAGCAGTCAATCTGTCCTTAACATATAGGCGTATGCGTAGTCGTTGACCATCGCAATCCATGAACGTTACTTCGACAATACCTAACCTTTCAGTCACTGGATTTCCTCCTAGTGTCACTAAGGTGATGTCACGATATTCTGCAATTGAGAGTCCTAGGCGCTTAACAGCCGCTGCTGTGATAAAGCTTGGTTGTGAACCAGTGTCTAACAGAACGGAAACAGATTCGTAGGTGCGACTTTGATAGCTGTACGCCATTGCATTGACTATCATAAGCCTAGACGTGATTGTGCTTTTCGACTTCTCACAGGCGTGTGATCTGCATCTGCGGAGCTGACTCCAACTGTGTGGCACCTCATCATGTTCTCTAACTCATCCTCCGAGTTCATAGGACTATCAAAAGAAGTAGAACATGCATTCACCTTGTGATGTCGTTCATCAAAATGGGTTAGGGGTGACGCATCCCTTATAGGCGTATTGAAGGAAACTCTTTGAGGTGAAGGTTTACGATTAGGAAGGCTATTGATTCATGACTATTACGAAAGGAGTCACGGGACCTAACAGATTCACAAGAAGGTTCACGTGAGCTGCTTATATGTCGAGGGCTGTTCGAGCGAAACTGTCGTGAACGTCCACGGCTATGAGTATTGGATGGATGAAAACGTACAGGCGATTGCATTGGCTTATCATAGGAATTGCATAACAGCACGTTATGGTCTAATCCGCAACGTTCGCAAGATGGAAGGGTACAAACTCGGCTAGAATGGTCGTCTTTAAAGCATTTCCAGCAAAGTTTGCACATCCTGACGATGCGGCGACGATCACTACATGGAATATTTCTTGTGCATCTCAAAGATGGGTGGCGCATCGAACAGCAGAAACAACAAGTCTGTGGATCCCAGTTAGGTGGTGGAGACTTCCTATATGAAGGAGAAGAATTAACAGCGTTGACAGGATATTCAACAACAGACTTGATAGTGCGATGATTTTCAACGGCTTCGAGTTCTTCTATAACCGCATCGATTCCTTCTAGAAGTTGCTCTAAAGACCAAACAGAACTAGAGCCGTGTTCTCTTTTTGCCACTTCCTGCCGTATCGAGAGAGGAAACTTCTCCAAAACAATTTGAATCATAGCGGTTGAAGTAGAAATGTTCTCATATCTCGAAAGTTGGGCTAGGAGTGACTGTAATTGACATAGAGTATTTCTTTGCGAGACAGAAGAAGACGAAGCATCAGGCAGATCTCTGATTTGATAGAAAATAGCATTACGAGCGGATTGCGGTTTATTGAAGCGCTTGTGAAGAAGCTCTACGACCAAGTCATAATTCTGCTTTGTGTTGTGGATGCCATGAAGCACGTGGGCCGCATTTCCTTTCAGTGACGATTTTAAGTAAATGAACTTGGCGGACACCGGAATGGTAGGATTGGAATGAATCAGCGTATCAAAGGTGCACCAAAATTCATTGAACTGACTCACGTCTCCATGGAATGGCTGCACAGAAATCTTCTCGATTTGTCCTGGAGAGACGTTGGAAACTTCCTCTATAGCCGGTGAAATTGCTGCATTGTGGGCCTCGAATCTAGAATGACTCTGCGTTGGCAGCGTTTCAAGCATGTAAGAACCACGACGGTCATTATAGGCGTCATGGTGATTGGAAGAAGCGGAACCATTAGGCGTATTGAAAGAAGCACGATGATCAGCAGAAAAATCGAGTGGGATATGAGAAGAATCTCTATCAGAGCCCTTTCTTAGGTGTTCCTCGGTGTTCCTCTACCATCGATATTCTTGTCAAGTGGGCGCTCACCTTACAAATAAACTCTAAAGCTCTTTCCTCCACTTCATCTCCATGGTGCTCTTCCCAGTGCTCATCGATCTCATTTATCATTTTCTCACTGTCAGTAGGCGTACTTTTAGCGAAATTGACAGCTATCTCGAACTTATCTTTAGCGTTAGCTAAGAGTAAGTCCACGAGAGTTTTCGCTTCAGCAAGAGTTGCTTTCCTAGCAATCAAAAAGTTTAGGCGTTCCTCAACTGAACTACAGTTGGTGGGGATTTCGTGCCACTGCAATAAGCTGACGTCCATGCCGTTCAGCTGGTCAAGGTTGCGGTCAGCTTATTGAGCGTCCTTGTAATCTGCGACTTGCAGCTGCGTAATGTAGCCATTTCCTATCGTAGTTCAACGGTAGTCGACAATTTCCAAGTTTCTGAAGAGATATCCTCTCCATCAAGAGAAAAAAATGTGATGAATGTGATGTGGTCGATATTAGGCGATTATTACTCGATGATAATGAAGATGTGAGATACTAATAATACAACAGTGAGAATAAGCAACGTTCGCTGAACGGCCGGCCTGACAAAGAGGTGAATTAGCTACAACGAGGTGCTTAGTGCGAACAACGTTACCCGACTTCTGGGCCTCTACGGCTCCGGGCCATCCCGGCTGCATCCTTGGCCCCGGGCCATCCCGGCTGCATCCTTGGCCCCGGGCCATCCCGGCCGCCGGATCCCAGCCTTACGGTCCAACGCTCACGTCGTAGCAAACGCGCTCCGTGGCAAGCTTTTAAGTTTCAATAGTATACCATCCCGGGAGGCCTAAGTCGAAAAACAACTCCTGCCACAAGTTGCTTCTCGACCTAAGGCCATGGTGACTACTTTAACTTGGCCGCGCAAACACTACAAAAAGAACGCGTGGCGACTGGTCATCCTGATCACCGATTTGGCCGATGCACCATTGTCGCAGCGGTGGCCGCTCTTTGTAGTTTTGCCTCCCGATGTTGATATTATTAGTTTATCAGTGAAATGCCACAACAAGAACGATTCCTAGTTAGTAACCTAAACAAACAACAATTGCCCCTCAAGGTCGAGTCGACACGACTCAGAAAGGGCTAGAGGCTGGTACGGCTGGACTCATGCGTCTCATCAAGGGGGACTCTTGGAAAGGAGGAGCGAGTTGTGCGTCCTGTCGAAAGGGTTTTGGTGAGGAAAAACGGGACTTGGGATTCCAGTTGAGGAGTTCTCGGGTTAAGGAGCTGGATCCGTGGCGTCCATTCGACGGGGCTGTCGGAGTGGAGGAGCGAGTTCGGCGTCCTGTCGACGGGCAGCAGCAGTCGTATTCGGTCCACTTCCGGCCCAAAATTGTTCGAGTCGTTAACGAGGTACGGTAGATTGCACGAAACGGTAGACGGCGCCAATTTTGAAGTTGCGTTTGGCGCGACATGTACAGTCGTCAAACAGTTCAGTGTTTTGGGCCTACCAGGCAGTTCTGATAGATAATCGTCCCGGAGGAAGAGAAGGATTTCGTAGTCTGTTCATGGTCGATTTGCGGTCCACGCACACAACTCTGTGCTTCAAAAGGAAGAATTACTAATGTTCAACTACAAATTCTGACGGGAAAACAAACACCGTTAGGTCTGGTGGCAAGTTGGCAACCGCAAGAAATGGGAGTTGTAGTTGATATGTGGAGGAATTGAACATAAAATCAGTTCGAAGGACATTCAAGAACTCACTTAGCAACTGGGCCACATGGGCTCCAGAGAATGAGGACGGAGAGAATAAAGGATAAGGTCGACGCTGTTTATTTGTTTGTTGATTTTTTTCTACCTGCATATAAGGAACTCGTCATAGAATCAAGTCAAAAAGAAATTATAAAAGAAACCAACATGCATGTCAAAAAGCATCTCTAACAATGGCGAAATGACTGCGAGGAGGCAAATACACCGCTCTCAAGTTTAAAAAAGGCTGCTGGAGCTCATCACGCGACGAACGAAGCCCCAAAGTTAGACCTGGGTCTCGCATAGTATAGCATAATTATAATGTCACCGCAACTTACGGATGGAAACACAGAAAACAGTTTCGAGATACTACTCTTAGAGCTTCCAGGCAACAACTTGAAGACGATACAAACATGTCGCAGCTTACGACGTGATTCCAGAGCATGTAGACCTAAACAGCTATTCCTTATACTAGCCCAAGGAATTTTAGAGTGCAAAAAACCACCTGGTTTAATCAGCGCTCTTCTATTATGCTTTGTTAACTCCATGTTCGACTCTCGATGAATCTTGACATCCTTAATGTTGCTATAGACGAGTGGTTTGTTCAGCGTAGCCAAGATTGGTACAACTCTTTATTGCGGCTTACGTTTCGGCGTCGTCGCCTTCTTCAGAGCCTGGAAAAGTCGAAGTCATCTGAGAAGCTACCCTCCCAAATGCCATTTCATTCTGCAGGAACCCATCCAAAAGCCTAAGAAACTACAAAAACGATGCCGTAAGGAGTCGAAAACATGGCTAACCTTAGATGTGTACAAAAGGCGTCCACCGTCACCCTGGCTGGACGAAAGGTGGGTGAATGAGCTTAGAGTCCGGGGGACCACCCGCCTTAGGACCTAAGGAAGGACGAGTGCTATAGGAAGGACGAGTGCTTGGCTGTGACCCAAGAGCTGGCGCCGTACGTCGCCCTCTGCGGCCCTTTTGACCTCTGGGTCGTGACCCGTTAGGTCCCTAAGGCGGGTGGTCCCCCGGCCTCTAAGCTCATTCACCCACCTTTCGTCCAACCAGGGTGACGGTGGACGCCTTTTGTCCACATCTAAGGTTAGCCATGTTTTCGACTTCTTTCGGCATCGTTTTCGTAGTCTCTTAGCCTTTTGGATGGGTTCCTGCAGAATGAAATGGCATTTGGGAGGGTAGCTTCTCAGATGACTTCGACTTTTCCAGGCTCTGAAGAAGGCGACGCCGCCGAAACGTAAGCCGCAATAAAGAGTTGTACCAATCTTGGCTACGCTGAACAAACCACTCGTCTATAGCTTTGTTAATTGCTTACTCATTCGGCTTCAACTGATATGGTGGAGGTAAACTACATAAATGCGTGTTTGGCCAAGCGGCTACTTCCAGGGGCTAGTCGATGTACCGTTAGTGTTTTATGCTTGCCACGCAATACCAGCACCAAATAAGTGGCTATGGAATGGACGGCCTAGTTGACCGGAGCTAGACACGAACAGTAAACGATCTGTGCTACCACGCGCTAACCGCGCCTCCTTCGAGTGCGCTACCTGGTGAGTGTAATACACAAATAGCTTTCACATAAGGACGAGAAAAACCGTAGAGCAGGTTCCGACGCTCATGCACTAATCAATTCCAACTTTATGAGAAGGGATCATCATCCTCTTTTAACATGTTTTAATAATGTTTTGATAAGCATGCGCAACAACGCGATTTGAATAAAGTGCAGTTACACTTTTCAAAAAATTACGTTTGTGATACTGCCGACGTTTAAGAGAAAATATTTCCAAATGCTGTAAGCTAGTCAAAGTAAAAAAAACTTAGCAACATAAAGGATAAGGATAAAGGACGGCGTTACTCAATCCCTTTTGGGATGCTCCACGCATTCTACTTCTACGGAATGTCGTGGAGGCGACTTGAATGCGTATTTGGCCATACAATGACTTGTGGTAGCCAGCCGAAGAACAAGTCATCGCTTTGTCCTCCAAAGACAAGTATGGTACCAATTCACCAACCTCGAAGGGATGGAGGGCTTGGTTGGCCTGGGCGGGGAATCCGAACCTGGTATCGGGTGCACGCGACAGCAGGCACCTCTGACTGCGCTACACGCGCCCCTTAGTAACATAGGCCGGAGAATAGCATTCCATTGTTACGGGTGTACTACACTCCTGATAGTAGCCCTAAAGAGGAGCTCTGAGTCTAAAACTGGCTTAAGTCTATTTATTCACTTTGTGCATGGACAGCAACACAAATAAAAGCAACCAGCAGAGAGTTTCAAATAAGTTCAAGGCGCACGAATTTTCTTCGGAGGCATTTACCAACACATTTTTGAGCGAATTCAGATGCGTTTGATGCTTCGAGCTCATTAATAGTGATGTTTTACCTTTTCACGAGGCGATATCTTAGGTCGCTTTTTATCAAGGCTTAGGGACCGGCACCGCGCTAAGATTTCTTTATTTGATCTAAGTGGAACACGAAAACTGGCTAGCCAGTCGTCAGCATTCTTCTGAGGGCAACTACGGTGGCAGCGTTAATAGCCCTTTTTTCTGCAGCTTTCGTGCTTCTATAGCTACTGCTAGCTGGCAACTGGTTTTTGCTCCGCAATTAGGTCGTTGTTGCGTCATAAACTTAAGCCTCGTTGCAGAAGGAGGGGTTGAAGACAGTTGACGAGATCACCAGCAATGGAGGCATAGCGCAGTTCTTTCGATGCGACGTGTCCGATCCGAAGTCCCTGGATTCGGCAGCAGCACAGATACGCAGTGATCCGAAGCTCGGTGAGTCGAAACTCCAGGTCGGAACGAAAAGAGTGTTGATGGGTGATTCAGGTCCGGTGAGTATATGCATAGCGAACGCGGCTGTGCTCAAGTTCGGGGAGTGCTTGGAGCTGTCAAACAAGGATTTTCGGGCAAACGCCGACGTCAACATTCTTGGCCACATCTTTGTGGGTTTTTTGTTAGTTTTCACTAGAGAGCGGTCAACATGTTATAGCCGATTTATCCCTGAGTCCAACATCTCGTTTTCTCCATTTTGATCCTCGGTGCAGTTAAAGTTTGGTGATGCACAATTGTAGGGTAATGGTGAGTTAGGACCATGCTAGCAAGTGTGATGAGTTATTTAGAAGCACTACCTTATTTACTAACCATGTGGAGACCATGTGGTTTACAAGCAAACATAACGAAAAAAATTACAATTCGTTTAGGAGAACAATGAGAAGAACTGAAAAATTATAAGGAAGCTCTAAAATTACAATCAACAGCGCAACTGTCTAAATAACGTGCAATTTAACAGAGAAAATACAGCCGAAATCCTTTATAGAGCGGCGAAATGTTTCACCATATCGCTTGATAAGCAGCGCTATCACGGAGTTCGGCTGAGTTTTCTATGTTAAATTGCTGTGAGTCGTTGATGGATCCAGCCTCTGATCGGAATCTGATCCCATAGTCTCAGTGGAGGCGGAAATATGAAGAATCCAGGAAGAATAGTGACGTTCTTCTTCCCTTTAACTGTCTTCACAACGGAACCATCTCAAAAATGACCGGAATTCCTCAGTCCTCTCCCTTTAGCTGCTAGGTTTGCAATTAACGAATAGGTAAACCTTCCGGTGATACCTGCAAACTAATTTTTTAAATTAGACTACATGATAAATTATTACTCAGAGTATATGAGAAATTACTATTCTTTGAAAACTTGAGGCAAACCTAGATTTTCAAGCTTTTTTCCACCTGTAGACATAGCGACGGCTAAAAAAATAGATGTCTGAAAACTTCTCGACTACCAATCGGATTCTTGGCCGTCGTGGTGGCCTCATAGCGGGGTGCTAGCTAGAAGCCAGAGCGGATGCGGCTGTGGGAGGCAGAGAACAAGCGTTGGTTAAGTGAAGGCGCAGTTGTTGCTGTCAATGCTTGACTGGCTCTCCCTTGTCGCACTCCTTGCTTCTCGCTGATTGGGCAACAACCCGATAAGTACCCAAAACTGTACATAACTACTGAAAATCAATGCGGAGCTTAGTGAACAACAAGCGTGAACGGATTTTCGTCTTCCATATTCCGAATTCGGATTCGGACATTTTAGACCTTCCGTTCTGTTTTTCAAGCTTCGTCTTATTGTACTACAAATAAAATACTGCTGTGCACCAAGAAGAAACTAAGCACTATTCGCAGATGTTTAAGTTGCATAAAACACATCCTTTTGCTCATAAATCTCTTGCCACAGTAGGTACAGAAAACTAAGAGAATTATTTTAAAGAATGAGAAAGGAAACGATAAAATAGAGGTCACACCAGGCGTTTGTCAAATATAACACGGTTCACGCGATGGTTGGCTTCAGGATGTGGTTGGGAGGCAATGTTGTTCGTCAAGAATTACCCATAAGTGTTTCGAAATGAAATGCTTCTTTATTCCAGGGTTCCAAAAACGGCGGTTGGTAAAATCTAACTCTGGGGACGTGTTTTCTGAATTTATAAAAGCAGATGCATAAGTAGTGTACGGTTGCACGCCGCAAGGGCTGTGAAGGGCATGAAAGGAGGTTGGCCTTATTTAGCTTCAAAAAAAAAAAGATTTATGGATGCTCCTGTAGCTGTAAAAAAAGTAGAAATGATTAACAAAGCTTTGTGTGCGATTTTTGGACAACCCTCTGCTAATATTATATTTTAGGACATATGTGAGGAATCTGTGCTTTTTAGGGAGATTGAGGATTGTTCGCTACTTTAGTGGAAAACGATTTTACGCGCACTTCACACCAATCACTCATTGTTAAGGGGCAGTTTACTAACAACATAAGTTGAACAATGAACATACTGAAGTAACAGACTTACTTTTAAGAAGGCTATTATTAAGACTTCTATTAAGACTTACTATTATTATTGGAAGCTTCGTTGAGGTAAAAAGAAGCATTAAAAATAGTGTCTGGGACAATTTTGCACTCATTTCTAAACAAACAGAAGCTTTCACTTATTTACGCTGTCGCGTTTCAGATTCACTTTTTGTTTTTGACCTTTTCCGTTCCACCTTCAGTCATCCGCTTTTTGCAGACATTTGCGCACATTCCTATAAAACAAATATACTAAGAAAATAAACCAACTTGGCATGCACGTCCCAGTATGATTGGGAAGTAACTGCACACTTTGCCCCTCATCGCAAGCCGTCTCCATCATGTTTAGCATGCAGATGAATATTAGGGGGGGGCCAAAAGTAATGAGACAAAATGAAAAAAATTTTTTATCTCCTTATAACTCAATTACAACTCAACGATGCTGAGGAGTGTATTTGCCATTAAGGGCAAGGACCTTGCTGCCATCGCTCAGCCAACTTCCTGATCCCATCCCTCCAGAACTGCTTGAGCCTGGTGTTGATCAACTGCTCGATATGGTTGTCAAGGACTGCTTGGGTTCTTGTGTCCCTTCCGACTAGGAAGTTCTGTAGGCTCAAGTAGTAGCGGTAGTTGCATGGAGAGATGTCCAGCGAATACGGTGGGTGAGGCATGTGAACGTAGCCCAGCTGGCCAAGCTTATCCGTGCTTACTTGTTCCCGATGGGGTGCGGCGTTGTCGAAGAGGAGAACCTTTTTGAAGCGCTGCGAATGAATAAGAGCGAGTCGCCGGCCCATCTCCTCTATTTCGTTCACCATGGCCTTGGAGTTCATCGCGGTGCTCTTGGGAAACAGCCTCCGGTAAACCGATCCATGGGCGCAGACCCAAAGGCTCCAAAGATGCTTCTCGCCGTGAACATCTCGCCGAACGAAGGTCGGTAACAATTCACCAGGCCTCACCCAGACTCGCTGCTTGGCAGGGTTAAGGTAGAAGACGTACTTCTCATCTTGCGTGAATATTGAGCCCAGGCTGCTCGGGGTTGGGAATTGGGGGAGATTTGCGCGACACAGGTCGACTCGTCAGACTGGGGTTTCGGCATGAGACAGGCTGGGGTTTTTGGCATGCTTCTGGAAAGGGCGAAAGTGGTAACTTCTCAGATGGGCTTCAGTAAGTAGCATACAAACATACAAATACGATAAGCACGAAACCAGACTCCAGCCACGAGATGTATGGACACGGCATGGGGTGTCTCATTACTTTTGGCCCCCCCTAATAACACCCAGTAACACCTTCACCTGCACCTGACCTTATTCGTTTATTTATTTATTTAGTTATTTTTATTCAAAGCGAGAATATGATTCACGCATAGAAACATAAAACAAGCAAATGTATTGTGTCTACCAAGGAGCAAGTTTAGTCTCGTAAGAGTTCTACAAGTTGAGAAATCTGTCCTAAGTCTCGACTATGCAACTGGTACACGCAGCTTCCTCTCCTCTGACGGATCTCGCCAGCTCCCCTTCCAAGAATTCCTCTGTGTCGTTGTTCAGGCTCATGGTGAGAATTCTGAGCATCACGATAAGATCTGCTCTTTGTCGCCTGCTCGCTGGGCAGACCAAATAGCTCAGCTCTCTGAGGCCAGCTAGGAATCATCTCATACCTCATCGGGAAGCACCTCATCATCGCTTTCTGGTAACGCCATTCTGGGGCCGGACTCTTCTACGACTTACATCAATTTAACAAAGAAAATTAAAGTGAAATCTCTGATAGCGCGGCTTATCAAGCAATATGGTGAGCGATAAGCCGCGTTATCTGAGTTTTCTGCTGTGAATTCTCTATTAAAGTTATGTAAATCGTGGATGAATCCGACTCCTGAATGCTTTGAAGAAGATCGATAGCCTTCTTTTGATATCGTATCTTCCTTCTTATGTTCCTTTAGTATCAATCAGGTACATTGCAGTCTGCTTAGAGTGCACATTTTTATCTTCTGCAGACTATCAGGGCGTTCCTTCCCGACATGATTGCCGCTCAAAAGGGGCAGATCGTCTCGATCGGCTCGATATGCAGCTACTTTGGCGAGCACTACGGCACGGCTTACTGGTAGGTGCTTCTTAGGAGCGCCCAAACTGCTCATGTTAACGGTCGATTTGCAGTGCGGCTAAGTTCGCCTGTCGTGGATTCATGGAAGCGCTGCAGATGGAGCTGATAGCCAAAGGTCTCTACAACAAGGTCGTGCTCACTTCCGTCTATCCGTACTTTGTGCGAACCGGTTTCATCGACCAGCTCGAGGAGCCGTATAGCACGTAAGTTCCTTCCGTTCACACAGCAGCCAGCTATCTTTGCCGTGACGGTCTGCTTCAGTTTCTACGATGTCATTCCGTTGGAGCAGTGTTCTAGCGAAGTGGTCGACGCTGTGCTGAAAGAGAAGCTCTCGCATTTTATCCCCAGCGACATTGGGGTGCTCTGCGTCTATTTGAAATGGTTTGTTCTGCTTGTTATTCGACTAATTCGGCTCGCAGTTTCCACGTACGCCTAAGAGAAAAGAACGAACCGAGTGTCCTAATTTCCCGTCTAAACAAGCACGAAAGTACAAATCTATCGCAAAATAGCAGGCGACGCACCAGTGAAAAGACCCTGCTCATTCCTCAAGCTGACTACTCTTAGTGTAGATTAATTAAAAAGTCTGATTGACAGCGTGCTGTGTGTTAGGTAGGACGAACTTGCAGTGGTTTAACCAATCTGTATCACTATGCTGCATTATGTAGGATGCGGCTAAATTATTCATTAGAAATGAACCGAAAATTTAGATTTTTTATTTTGTTTTATAATGCATTTATTCATTTAACGAAACGAACATCCCCGAATGCTCCAGCTATATGTATCTGAGTCGCGAAGTCAACACGGCCAACGACCTGGCACCAGAGCTGAGCAGGAGGAAACGAGCTGCTTTGGGAGCTTTCAAGAACGTCGAAGAAGTCGCGAAGAAGACGAAGATCGTCCGACTCCGTGCCCACCTATTCGACTCCACCGTTCGTCCCGCTCTGACATATGCCTCAGAGATCCGGGTCATGCGAAAGCGGGATGAACACGCGATCAGCGTCGCGCAGCGTGGAATCGAGAGGAAGATGCTCGGAGTGACACGACTCACGCAAGTGAGAGAAGGCCTCCGGAGTTCCGAGCTTCGCCGACGTTCGAAGATCAGAGCGCACTGTCACCTATATTGAAGCTTCATTTCAAGTTATTAAGTTTATTTTTTTTTAACCTCATGTGGCTGGTAATGAGGTTGCAAGCTTTAGTGCTGATGATTCCCACGAGGTGTGGTTATTGCTTTCGATCAAACAGCGCCGATGGTGTAAAGGGTGCGTAAAAAGTATTAACGCACCAAACGTAAACTTTAGAAATAACATCAGATTATAAAATTTAACAAGTTTATATACAAAATGTCAACAATGATCTAGCGAACAGAATAGCATCGCTTGTATTTTATATGGGCTTCTCTGGTGCGAATGCAGGAGCGAAGACGACGAGGAAAGGCATCGACGGTGCGCCGCAAGTAGTCCACGTCGATTTCGTTCCATGCTTGCGTTTGACCAGATCATCCTTCACCGACTTCATACTTTTGTGTGAAGTAGCGCTTGTTCTCTAAAACTTCCTATGTAGAGTAATTCAGCGGATTCGAATCCGGTCTATGCAGAGGTCATTCCTCTGCCGAAATGAAGTTCTTCAAGTTGGCGCGGCACGAGCCCTGAATAATCATCGACTCTGCGCAGGAGTCAAATCCTGTTGGAAGACGTACGGCTTACTCTCGAGGTCGGATTCGAGCCATGGAACCAGTCGCTTCTTTAGAACATCAATACAGATAGTTCTACTGATTTGTCTTCACTCCTGTATCCACGAGAACGAGAGGCGCTTGTGATGATTGCACAAACCATGATACTGGCCGGATGCGCCTCCCTTGCAGCGAGCCTTCCGCCAGGACTGGCACTTTGGAGGTCCTTGAAGAGTATATAAACTATATAGTATATAAACTTGTTAAATTTTTATAATGTATTGTTGTTTCTAACGTTTACGTTTAGTGCGTCAATACTTTTTACGCACCCTGTAATAGCATTCTTGCTCGGTCAGCAGGAGGTGCGTGCTCGAGTCCTGCCCGGCGGTAGAGTTTTGATCACAAGAGACATTTGAAGTATTTAGCTCGCGAAGGTGGAATGCGTGGCGAACATTAAGAAGATACTTATTATCGCCGAACATTATCTCCTTTTCGTCGTAGCACTTATCCATCGGTATCACCTGTATCACCTGTCCTCCCGTTGATCATCGAATTGCTCGAACGGGCTCCAGCAGTGCCTCCATTCGTCTCTGTCGCGTGCCAGAGTGCTCCAATGGATCCTCCTCGCTCGAGGGACATGAAGAGCGTCATATCGGTCGTTCACGGCTTTCACCAAGAAGTCCGAACAACGCGTTGGTGGTCGTCCTGGTGTTCTCATGACATCCCGCGGAATCCAGTCGGTGACGGCTCTCGTCCAGCGAGTGTCTGTGAGGAGCATGACGTGGCCGGCCCACCCTGCAAGTAATGGAGTCTCAATCGGCATTTTCCTTCCTACCAATTCAGCGATCCTGGGATTGAAAGCGATGGTTGGTCTAGGTGAAATGACAAACGTTAATGTGCACACGATTGAAATTTGCCACCGAATTTGCTACGTGCACATTTCGCGCAGATCTATTACCTGTCATCCTAGTATAGAATCGATATGCTCAAGCAGCCGCCAGACGAATCTCAATTCGCCTGTGCGAAGTATCAGACCAGTCCAGTAGTATAGATCCTGCTCGCTCGTGGTGCACCACGAGCGGCACGTAGTTCGTTCGGAAAAAATCTTCCACGAAAAAATCCCATCACGATGATATCCATTTTACGCCTTGCAAGAACAGTCGGCTACAACTCTCGCCTAGCGGGTGTCAGCAAAACCCGCCATTAAATTGCTCCTCTTAATTTTCAAGGACCTGGCCCATGAGACAGTATCTTTGATCCTCGAAAGTAGACGAGGTTCTGACGCCTTCTCTCCCTCACGCGTGAGTTGGTGTATGAATGTCCCGAGGATCATGCTCTCTATTCTCCATTCTGCGACACTGGTCCCTGAAACTTCATAGGGTTAGGACATTTCTGAGACGTACATTAGCGCACTCGGATCTCTGTCGGAATCATTCGATACCATGTTTCTGGTATGGATATCACGTCCAGGAAAACGAAACCCCCATTCTTCCGGTATCGATGAATTGGTATCGAACTCGTATGAAAGGATAAGGCGTGATATGCACGTCGATTGGCCTCAAATTGCCTTCACGCAGAAACGGAAGTAGAATTGGAATGTGCGGCGCATACCAAAAGGAGTGGAATAATGCTGTCCTTTATTCTTTACGTTAACTTAGGAAGAATGGATGAGTCAAAGAGGTGGGGTACGAGGACGTTACTCGCTATTGTCACTACTTTTTAACACCTTCAAAAACTCTCCAAACAGTTCGCTTTCTTCTGCCAAGGTGGCTCTGGATCGTTGGCCATGTTGGCGTCACTTGCCAGAAGCATTTGGCACCGTTTCTTCCGTTGAGAATGACCGCAGAATATGAGACGGTTGAATAAGGCGTCATAAGATGTGCACGTATGTTCTGTAGGTCACCGGTCAAATTGTAGCAAATTGTGCGAGTTTACCCATTTAGGATTGTCGCGCAAGCATTCCCAGGAGATCTGTTGTTTAAAACTGAACAAACCAATGCTTCTAGGATTAATTCTTCCTCAGTGCTACGTTTTTGGACCTTTGAGTAACTTTTAAAGTTTAGCCTCATCACCAGATCGGTCTTGCCGCTAGGTCGCAAAGTATTCAACTTCTCGTACAAGCCGAAGGCAAAACAACAGAGCAACGCAGTGGAGGACGTCTGACGATTACTTGGCCATGGGATAAACGAAGAACTATGGGTGCTTCGTTTGTTGTAATTCTAAGAGCTTTAAATGGGTTGCAACCGTGACTCACCAACCACAATTTTGTGGTTTGTAAATATTGCTGTACATATGGACGTTTCACTTAATTGTTTTTGTGTTTATTTTCGTTTCTTGAAGGAAATAAACCTTGATATGCAGGCAGGCACTTTATTATATCTTTTCAATGTGTACCGGCACAATGCGCGCAGTCTCCTGTTCGTATACTTCAGGAACTGTTAAGATTTAATCTAAACGAAGGAGGCTGCACCTAAACCACGGATGCGTTAAGTATTTTAATATGTCTCCGTAATGGGATCGAAGGGTGCTTCGAAAAATCATCATACACCGCGGAATTTTTTCGAAAATGGCGGGACGCGGAATGAGTGAGTTCAGGAATGGGAGGAAACCGGAATAAAAAACACGGAAACAAAAATGATGAAAAACTCTTTACTTCATTCCGCAGTATATTCCATGATCGACTGTCGTTAAATCTTGGCAACGTTGATATTTAATAAGATTCGTTCGAGCTGTGGAGCCAAGATTGTTATCCACACCTTATTCGGATGACGTAACTCCTTCTTCTCATACTGGAAAATCAAGCGATATTTGCAGGGTAACTCCTCCAGGAACTAAAGTCACAGGAGTTTCCGGAATTAATAGGAGCAGTAAAAGGGGAGTGATATAGCCCAACTAACCATATAGAAGCAGACGAGATGCCGCTAAGTCACCCTTGGATGGAGGCAGTTCGGGTGAATGAAACTACCACCTTAGGTCAACCCCTCAGCGACCCTCCGGCTGTCGGGCACCGGAGTCAAGCCCACAGAGTTCATCAAAGTTGGCTAGCTTCTGTATTCGCGCTACGCGCTCTTCCTTCCCATTGATTCCTGAACGCAATCCACAGCGTCCCGAGAGACTTGCGTGCTGCGATATCGACCTCTCGAGCCAGGGTTGTAACTGCGATCCCAACCACTGCGCCACCATGGATAGCTGTGCTCCCCCGACGGCGTGGAAGTCTGGCATCTCCGAAGCCCGTCCATGTGCTCCCTCACCCAAAGCGGCCTGCTCGTGTCATCAATGTATTCCCCCTGGCCTCAGGAGTGGTATACCCCCTTGCACTCAGTGAAGGTGATGAGGTATACCACTCCTGAGGCCGTGCAATCCCTTCCCTTCCAAAAGGGCATACCATGCAGGACGGGGTATCACAAGCGCTTCCATAGGGCTAGTTGGGCCATATCACTCCCCTTTCGTCTCCTTCTCTTATTACAGGGTGCGTAAAAAGTATTGACGCAGTAAACAGCGGTTGTGGAAATAGCAGTGCGCAGTAATATTTCGCATCTTCACATCCAAAACATGAAAAATAATGTCAAAAACACGAAAAACAACTCGTAATCGATATGGGCTCCTTTAATGTGAATAGAGGAGCGAAAACAGCGGGAAAACCCATCGGCGGTCGACGCAAGTAGTTTACGTGGATTTCGTCACGTGCACTGATTGAACACGGTAGTCTTCAGCGACTGGTCACTTCTGTAGGAAGTAGTCCAGACCTTATTCTCCAAAATCGCCTCAAAAGGAGTAATCCAGCCGATTCATGTTCAAGCTGATCTCGTCTAACCATGAGCAGCTGCTCATACTGCGCGCCTCTATCTGTTTGTTATCACTGGACAGAGATCGATAATCTTGGAATTGAATGTTATCGTGCTTGAACATCTTGTAAGCATCATCTGTTACAACAGAGCCGTAGTTGACTATATGTCATTGACCTCTTTCATCACCGACTGTTTTGAACAGCGCTTAATTCTCTTCTGATTGAATACTTGATGCCGCCAGCAGGGGTCGAACCTGCGACCTTGGGCTTATTAGACCCACGCTCTAACCGACTGAGCTATGGCGGCTGTGGGTGCGTGCGGCCCACACCTGCGTACGCCTCGAGGTCTCAGGCTGTGGGTGCAGCAGCCGAGTAGTCGTCGACGAACCCTTCCCGTTTTCCTGCAACTGGCCCACACCTGCGTACGCCTCGAGGTCTCCGGCACTGCTGGATCGCCGCCCGGTGGAGCTGCGTGCAAAAAGGTTTGCCGCCAGCAGGGGTCGAACCTGCGACCTTGGGCTTATTAGACCCACGCTCTAACCGACTGAGCTATGGCGGCTGTGGATGCTGCAGCCGAGTAGTCGTCGACGAACCCTTGCCGTTTTCCTGCAACTGGCCCACACCTGCGTACGCCTCGAGGTCTACGGCACTGCTGGATCGCCGCCCGGTGGAGCTGCGCGCAAAAAGGTTTGCCGCCAGCAGGGGTCGAACCTGCGAACTTGGGCTTATTAGACCCACGCTCTAACCGACTGAGCTATGGCGGCTGTGGGTGCTGCAGCCGAGTAGTCGTCGACGAACCCTTGCCGTTTTCCTGCAACTGGCCAACACCTGCGTACGCCTCGAGGTCTGCGGCACTGCTGGATCGCCGCCCGGTGGTTGAAAAAAGGTTTGCCGCCAGCAGGGGTCGAACCTGCGACCTTGGGCTTATTAGACCCACGCTCTAACCGACTGAGCTATGGCGGCTGTGGATGCTGCAGCCGAGTAGTCGTCGACGAACCCTTCCCGTTTTCCTGCAACTGGCCCACACCTGCGTACGCCTCGAGGTCTGCGGCACTGCTGGATCGCCGCCCGGTGGAGCTGCGCGCGAAAAGGTTTGCCGCCAGCAGGGGTCGAACCTGCGACCTTGGGCTTATTAGACCCACGCTCTAACCGACTGAGCTATGGCGGCTGTGGGTGCTGCAGCCGAGTAGTCGTCGACGAACCCTTGCCGATTTCCTGCAACTGGCCAACACCTGCGTACGCCTCGAGGTCTGCGGCACTGCTGGATCGCCGCCCGGTGGAGCTGCGCGCAAAAAGGTTTGCCGCCAGCAGGGGTCGAACCTGCGACCTTGGGCTTATTAGACCCACGCTCTAACCGACTGAGCTATGGCGGCTGTGGATGCTGCAGCCGAGTAGTCGTCGACGAACCCTTGCCGTTTTCCTGCAACTGGCCCACACCTGCGTACGCCTCGAGGTCTACGGCACTGCTGGATCGCCGCCCGGTGGAGGTGCGCGCAAAAAGGTTTGCCGCCAGCAGGGGTCGAACCTGCGACCTTGGGCTTATTAGACCCACGCTCTAACCGACTGAGCTATGGCGGCTGTGGGTGCTGCAGCCGAGTAGTCGTCGACGAACCCTTGCCGTTTTCCTGCAACTGGCCAACACCTGCGTACGCCTCGAGGTCTGCGGCACTGCTGGATCGCCGCCCGGTGGAGCTGCGCGCAAAAAGGTTTGCCGCCAGCAGGGGTCGAACCTGCGACCTTGGGCTTATTAGACCCACGCTCTAACCGACTGAGCTATGGCGGCTGTGGATGCTGCAGCCGAGTAGTCGTCGACGAACCCTTGCCGTTTTCCTGCAACTGGCCCACACCTGCGTACGCCTCGAGGTCTACGGCACTGCTGGATCGCCGCCCGGTGGAGGTGCGCGCAAAAAGGTTTGCCGCCAGCAGGGGTCGAACCTGCGACCTTGGGCTTATTAGACCCACGCTCTAACCGACTGAGCTATGGCGGCTGTGGGTGCTGCAGCCAAGTAGTCGTCGAAGAACCCTTGCCGTTTTCCTGCAACTGGCCCACACCAGCGTACGCCTCGAGGTCTGCGGCACTGCTGGATCGCCGCCCGGTGGAGGTGCGCGCAAAAAGGTTTGCCGCCAGCAGGGGTCGAACCTGAGACCTTGGGCTTATTGGACCCACGTTCTAACCGACTGAGCTATGGCGGCTGTGGATGCTGCAGCCGAGTAGTCGTCGACGAACCCTTGCCGTTTTCCTGCAACTGGCCCACACCTGCGTACGCCTCGAGGTCTACGGCACTGCTGGATCGCCGCCCGGTGGAGGTGCGCGCAAAAAGGTTGCCGCCAGCAGGGGTCGAACCTGCGACCTTGGGCTTATTAGACCCACGCTCTAACCGACTGAGCTATGGCGGCTGTGGGTGCTGCAGCCAAGTAGTCGTCGACGAACCCTTGCCGTTTTCCTGCAACTGGCCCACACCCGCGTAGGCCTCGAGGTCTACGGCACTGCTGGATCGCCGCCCGGTGGAGGTGCGCGCAAAAAGGTTGCCGCCAGCAGGGGTCGAACCTGCGACCTTGGGCTTATTAGACCCACGCTCTAACCGACTGAGCTATGGCGGCTGTGGGTGCTGCAGCCAAGTAGTCGTCGACGAGCCCTTGCCGTTTTCCTGCAACTGGCCCACACCTGCGTACGCCTCGAGGTCTGCGGCACTGCTGGATCGCCGCCCGGTGGAGCTGCGCGCAAAAAGGTTTGCCGCCAGCAGGGGTCGAACCTGCGACCTTGGGCTTATTAGACCCACGCTCTAACCGACTGAGCTATGGCGGCTGTGGGTGCTGCAGCCGAGTAGTCGTCGACGAACCCTTGCCGTTTTCCTGCCACTGGCCAACACCTGCGTACGCCTCGAGGTCTGCGGCACTGCTGGATCGCCGCCCGGTGGAGCTGCGCGCAAAAAGGTTTGCCGCCAGCAGGGGTCGAACCTGCGACCTTGGGCTTATTATTATAGACCCACGCTCTAACCGACTGAGCTATGGCGGCTGTGGATGCTGCAGCCGAGTAGTCGTCGACGAACCCTTGCCGTTTTCCTGCAACTGGCCAACACCTGCGTACGCCTCGAGGTCTGCGGCACTGCTGGATCGCCGCCCGGTGGTTGAAAAAAGGTTTGCCGCCAGCAGGGGTCGAACCTGCGACCTTGGGCTTATTAGACCCACGCTCTAACCGACTGAGCTATGGCGGCTGTGGATGCTGCAGCCGAGTAGTCGTCGACGAACCCTTGCCGTTTTCCTGCAACTGGCCCACACCTGCGTACGCCTCGAGGTCTACGGCACTGCTGGATCGCCGCCCGGTGGAGGTGCGCGCAAAAAGGTTTGCCGCCAGCAGGGGTCGAACCTGCGACCTTGGGCTTATTAGACCCACGCTCTAACCGACTGAGCTATGGCGGCTGTGGATGCTGCAGCCGAGTAGTCGTCGACGAACCCTTGCCGTTTTCCTGCAACTGGCCCACACCTGCGTACGCCTCGAGGTCTACGGCACTGCTGGATCGCCGCCCGGTGGAGCTGCGCGCAAAAAGGTTTGCCGCCAGCAGGGGTCGAACCTGCGACCTTGGGCTTATTATTATAGACCCACGCTCTAACCGACTGAGCTATGGCGGCTGTGGATGCTGCAGCCGAGTAGTCGTCGACGAACCCTTGCCGTTTTCCTGCAACTGGCCAACACCTGCGTACGCCTCGAGGTCTGCGGCACTGCTGGATCGCCGCCCGGTGGTTGAAAAAAGGTTTGCCGCCAGCAGGGGTCGAACCTGCGACCTTGGGCTTATTAGACCCACGCTCTAACCGACTGAGCTATGGCGGCTGTGGATGCTGCAGCCGAGTAGTCGTCGACGAACCCTTGCCGTTTTCCTGCAACTGGCCCACACCTGCGTACGCCTCGAGGTCTACGGCACTGCTGGATCGCCGCCCGGTGGAGGTGCGCGCAAAAAGGTTTGCCGCCAGCAGGGGTCGAACCTGCGACCTTGGGCTTATTAGACCCACGCTCTAACCGACTGAGCTATGGCGGCTGTGGATGCTGCAGCCGAGTAGTCGTCGACGAACCCTTGCCGTTTTCCTGCAACTGGCCCACACCTGCGTACGCCTCGAGGTCTACGGCACTGCTGGATCGCCGCCCGGTGGAGCTGCGCGCAAAAAGGTTTGCCGCCAGCAGGGGTCGAACCTGCGAACTTGGGCTTATTAGACCCACGCTCTAACCGACTGAGCTATGGCGGCTGTGGGTGCTGCAGCCGAGTAGTCGTCGACGAACCCTTGCCGTTTTCCTGCAACTGGCCAACACCTGCGTACGCCTCGAGGTCTGCGGCACTGCTGGATCGCCGCCCGGTGGTTGAAAAAAGGTTTGCCGCCAGCAGGGGTCGAACCTGCGACCTTGGGCTTATTAGACCCACGCTCTAACCGACTGAGCTATGGCGGCTGTGGATGCTGCAGCCGAGTAGTCGTCGACGAACCCTTCCCGTTTTCCTGCAACTGGCCCACACCTGCGTACGCCTCGAGGTCTGCGGCACTGCTGGATCGCCGCCCGGTGGAGCTGCGCGCGAAAAGGTTTGCCGCCAGCAGGGGTCGAACCTGCGACCTTGGGCTTATTAGACCCACGCTCTAACCGACTGAGCTATGGCGGCTGTGGGTGCTGCAGCCGAGTAGTCGTCGACGAACCCTTGCCGATTTCCTGCAACTGGCCAACACCTGCGTACGCCTCGAGGTCTGCGGCACTGCTGGATCGCCGCCCGGTGGAGCTGCGCGCAAAAAGGTTTGCCGCCAGCAGGGGTCGAACCTGCGACCTTGGGCTTATTAGACCCACGCTCTAACCGACTGAGCTATGGCGGCTGTGGATGCTGCAGCCGAGTAGTCGTCGACGAACCCTTGCCGTTTTCCTGCAACTGGCCCACACCTGCGTACGCCTCGAGGTCTACGGCACTGCTGGATCGCCGCCCGGTGGAGGTGCGCGCAAAAAGGTTTGCCGCCAGCAGGGGTCGAACCTGCGACCTTGGGCTTATTAGACCCACGCTCTAACCGACTGAGCTATGGCGGCTGTGGGTGCTGCAGCCGAGTAGTCGTCGACGAACCCTTGCCGTTTTCCTGCAACTGGCCAACACCTGCGTACGCCTCGAGGTCTGCGGCACTGCTGGATCGCCGCCCGGTGGAGCTGCGCGCAAAAAGGTTTGCCGCCAGCAGGGGTCGAACCTGCGACCTTGGGCTTATTAGACCCACGCTCTAACCGACTGAGCTATGGCGGCTGTGGATGCTGCAGCCGAGTAGTCGTCGACGAACCCTTGCCGTTTTCCTGCAACTGGCCCACACCTGCGTACGCCTCGAGGTCTACGGCACTGCTGGATCGCCGCCCGGTGGAGGTGCGCGCAAAAAGGTTTGCCGCCAGCAGGGGTCGAACCTGCGACCTTGGGCTTATTAGACCCACGCTCTAACCGACTGAGCTATGGCGGCTGTGGGTGCTGCAGCCAAGTAGTCGTCGAAGAACCCTTGCCGTTTTCCTGCAACTGGCCCACACCAGCGTACGCCTCGAGGTCTGCGGCACTGCTGGATCGCCGCCCGGTGGAGGTGCGCGCAAAAAGGTTTGCCGCCAGCAGGGGTCGAACCTGAGACCTTGGGCTTATTGGACCCACGTTCTAACCGACTGAGCTATGGCGGCTGTGGATGCTGCAGCCGAGTAGTCGTCGACGAACCCTTGCCGTTTTCCTGCAACTGGCCCACACCTGCGTACGCCTCGAGGTCTACGGCACTGCTGGATCGCCGCCCGGTGGAGGTGCGCGCAAAAAGGTTGCCGCCAGCAGGGGTCGAACCTGCGACCTTGGGCTTATTAGACCCACGCTCTAACCGACTGAGCTATGGCGGCTGTGGGTGCTGCAGCCAAGTAGTCGTCGACGAACCCTTGCCGTTTTCCTGCAACTGGCCCACACCCGCGTAGGCCTCGAGGTCTACGGCACTGCTGGATCGCCGCCCGGTGGAGGTGCGCGCAAAAAGGTTGCCGCCAGCAGGGGTCGAACCTGCGACCTTGGGCTTATTAGACCCACGCTCTAACCGACTGAGCTATGGCGGCTGTGGGTGCTGCAGCCAAGTAGTCGTCGACGAGCCCTTGCCGTTTTCCTGCAACTGGCCCACACCTGCGTACGCCTCGAGGTCTGCGGCACTGCTGGATCGCCGCCCGGTGGAGCTGCGCGCAAAAAGGTTTGCCGCCAGCAGGGGTCGAACCTGCGACCTTGGGCTTATTAGACCCACGCTCTAACCGACTGAGCTATGGCGGCTGTGGGTGCTGCAGCCGAGTAGTCGTCGACGAACCCTTGCCGTTTTCCTGCCACTGGCCAACACCTGCGTACGCCTCGAGGTCTGCGGCACTGCTGGATCGCCGCCCGGTGGAGCTGCGCGCAAAAAGGTTTGCCGCCAGCAGGGGTCGAACCTGCGACCTTGGGCTTATTATTATAGACCCACGCTCTAACCGACTGAGCTATGGCGGCTGTGGATGCTGCAGCCGAGTAGTCGTCGACGAACCCTTGCCGTTTTCCTGCAACTGGCCAACACCTGCGTACGCCTCGAGGTCTGCGGCACTGCTGGATCGCCGCCCGGTGGTTGAAAAAAGGTTTGCCGCCAGCAGGGGTCGAACCTGCGACCTTGGGCTTATTAGACCCACGCTCTAACCGACTGAGCTATGGCGGCTGTGGATGCTGCAGCCGAGTAGTCGTCGACGAACCCTTGCCGTTTTCCTGCAACTGGCCCACACCTGCGTACGCCTCGAGGTCTACGGCACTGCTGGATCGCCGCCCGGTGGAGGTGCGCGCAAAAAGGTTTGCCGCCAGCAGGGGTCGAACCTGCGACCTTGGGCTTATTAGACCCACGCTCTAACCGACTGAGCTATGGCGGCTGTGGATGCTGCAGCCGAGTAGTCGTCGACGAACCCTTGCCGTTTTCCTGCAACTGGCCCACACCTGCGTACGCCTCGAGGTCTACGGCACTGCTGGATCGCCGCCCGGTGGAGGTGCGCGCAAAAAGGTTTGCCGCCAGCAGGGGTCGAACCTGCGACCTTGGGCTTATTAGACCCACGCTCTAACCGACTGAGCTATGGCGGCTGTGGGTGCTGCAGCCAAGTAGTCGTCGAAGAACCCTTGCCGTTTTCCTGCAACTGGCCCACACCAGCGTACGCCTCGAGGTCTGCGGCACTGCTGGATCGCCGCCCGGTGGAGGTGCGCGCAAAAAGGTTTGCCGCCAGCAGGGGTCGAACCTGAGACCTTGGGCTTATTGGACCCACGCTCTAACCGACTGAGCTATGGCGGCTGTGGATGCTGCAGCCGAGTAGTCGTCGACGAACCCTTGCCGTTTTCCTGCAACTGGCCCACACCTGCGTACGCCTCGAGGTCTACGGCACTGCTGGATCGCCGCCCGGTGGAGGTGCGCGCAAAAAGGTTGCCGCCAGCAGGGGTCGAACCTGCGACCTTGGGCTTATTAGACCCACGCTCTAACCGACTGAGCTATGGCGGCTGTGGGTGCTGCAGCCAAGTAGTCGTCGACGAACCCTTGCCGTTTTCCTGCAACTGGCCCACACCTGCGTACGCCTCGAGGTCTGCGGCACTGCTGGATCGCCGCCCGGTGGAGCTGCGCGCAAAAAGGTTTGCCGCCAGCAGGGGTCGAACCTGCGACCTTGGGCTTATTAGACCCACGCTCTAACCGACTGAGCTATGGCGGCTATGGATGCTGCAGCCGAGTAGTCGTCGACGAACCCTTGCCGTTTTCCTGCAACTGGCCAACACCTGCGTACGCCTCGAGGTCTGCGGCACTGCTGGATCGCCGCCCGGTGGAGCTGCGCGCGAAAAGGTTTGCCGCCAGCAGGGGTCGAACCTGCGACCTTGGGCTTATTAGACCCACGCTCTAACCGACTGAGCTATGGCGGCTGTGGATGCTGCAGACGAGTAGTCGTCGACGAACCCTTGCCGTTTTCCTGCAACTGGCCCACACCTGCGTACGCCTCGAGGTCTACGGCACTGCTGGATCGCCGCCCGGTGGAGCTGCGCGCAAAAAGGTTTGCCGCCAGCAGGGGTCGAACCTGCGAACTTGGGCTTATTAGACCCACGCTCTAACCGACTGAGCTATGGCGGCTGTGGGTGCTGCAGCCGAGTAGTCGTCGACGAACCCTTGCCGTTTTCCTGCCACTGGCCAACACCTGCGTACGCCTCGAGGTCTGCGGCACTGCTGGATCGCCGCCCGGTGGAGCTGCGCGCAAAAAGGTTTGCCGCCAGCAGGGGTCGAACCTGCGACCTTGGGCTTATTATTAGGGGGGGCCAAAAGTAATGAGACAAAATGAAAAAATTTTTTTATCTCCTTATAACTCAATTACAACTCAACGATGCTGAGGAGTATATTTGCCATTAAGGGCAAGGACCTTGCTGCCATCGCTCAGCCAACTTCCTGATCCCATCCCTCCAGAACTGCTTGAGCCTGGTGTTGATCAACTGCTCGATATGGTTGTCAAGGACTGCTTGGGTTCTTGTGTCCCTTCCGACTAGGAAGTCCTGTAGGCTCAAGTAGTAGTGGTAGTTGCATGGAGAGATGTCCAGCGAATACGGTGGGTGAGGCATGTGAACGTAGCCCAGCTAGCCAAGCTTATCCGTGCTTACTTGTTCCCGATGGGGTGCGGCGTTGTCGAAGAGGAGAACCTTTTTGAAGCGCTGCGAATGAATAAGAGCGAGTCGCCCGCCCATCTCCTCTATTTCGTTCACCATGGCCTTGGAGTTCATCGCGGTGCTCTTGGGAAACAGCCTCCGGTAAACCGATCCATGGGCGCAGACCCAAACGCTCCAAAGATGCTTCTCGCCGTGAACATCTCGCCGAACGAAGGTCGGTAACAATTCACCAGGCCTCACCCAGACTCGCTGCTTGGCAGGGTTAAGGCAGAAGACGTACTTCTCATCTTGCGTGAATATTGAGCCCAGGCCGCTCGGGGTTGGGAATTGGGGGAGATTTGCGCGACACAGGTCGACTCGTCAGACTGGGGTTTCGGCATGAGACAGGCTGGGGTTTTTGGCATGCTTCTGGAAAGGGCGAAAGTGGTAACTTCTCAGATGGGCTTCAGTGAGTAGCATACAAACATACAAATACGATAAGCACAAAACCAGACTCCAGTCACGAGATGTATGGACACGGCATGGGGTGTCTCATTACTTTTGGCCCCCCCCCCTAATAGACCCACGCTCTAACCGACTGAGCTATGGCGGCTGTGGATGCTGCAGCCGAGTAGTCGTCGACGAACCCTTGCCGTTTTCCTGCAACTGGCCAACACCTGCGTACGCCTCGAGGTCTACGGCACTGCTGGATCGCCGCCCGGTGGTTGAAAAAAGGTTTGCCGCCAGCAGGAGTCGAATCTGCGACCTTGGGCTTATTAGACCCACGCTCTAACCGACTGAGCTATGGCGGCTGTGGGTGCGTGCTGCAGCCGAGTAGTCGTCGACGAACCCTTCCCGTTTTCCTGCAACTGGCCCACACCTGCGTACGCCTCGAGGTCTCCGGCACTGCTGGATCGCCGCCCGGTGGAGCTGCGCGCAAAAAGGTTTGCCGCCAGCAGGGGTCGAACCTGCGACCTTGGGCTTATTAGACCCACGCTCTAACCGACTGAGCTATGGCGGCTATGGATGCTGCAGCCGAGTAGTCGTCGACGAACCCTTGCCGTTTTCCTGCAACTGGCCAAACCTGCGTACGCCTCGAGGTCTGCGGCACTGCTGGATCGCCGCCCGGTGGAGCTGCGCGCGAAAAGGTTTGCCGCCAGCAGGGGTCGAACCTGCGACCTTGGGCTTATTAGACCCACGCTCTAACCGACTGAGCTATGGCGGCTGTGGATGCTGCAGACGAGTAGTCGTCGACGAACCCTTGCCGTTTTCCTGCAACTGGCCCACACCTGCGTACGCCTCGAGGTCTACGGCACTGCTGGATCGCCGCCCGGTGGAGGTGCGCGCAAAAAGGTTGCCGCCAGCAGGGGTCGAACTTGCGACCTTGGGCTTATTAGACCCACGCTCTAACCGACTGAGCTATGGCGGCTGTGGGTGCTGCAGCCAAGTAGTCGTCGACGAACCCTTGCCGTTTTCCTGCAACTGGCCCACACCTGCGTACGCCTCGAGGTCTGCGGCACTGCTGGATCGCCGCCCGGTGGAGCTGCGCGCAAAAAGGTTTGCCGCCAGCAGGGGTCGAACCTGCGACCTTGGGCTTATTAGACCCACGCTCTAACCGACTGAGCTATGGCGGCTGTGGGTGCTGCAGCCGAGTAGTCGTCGACGAACCCTTGCCGTTTTCCTGCAACTGGCCCACACCAGCGTACGCCTCGAGGTCTGCGGCACTGCTGGATCGCCGCCCGGTGGAGGTGCGCGCAAAAAGGTTTGCCGCCAGCAGGGGTCGAACCTGAGACCTTGGGCTTATTGGACCCACGCTCTAACCGACTGAGCTATGGCGGCTGTGGATGCTGCAGCCGAGTAGTCGTCGACGAACCCTTGCCGTTTTCCTGCAACTGGCCCACACCTGCGTACGCCTCGAGGTCTACGGCACTGCTGGATCGCCGCCCGGTGGAGGTGCGCGCAAAAAGGTTGCCGCCAGCAGGGGTCGAACCTGCGACCTTGGGCTTATTAGACCCACGCTCTAACCGACTGAGCTATGGCGGCTGTGGGTGCTGCAGCCAAGTAGTCGTCGACGAACCCTTGCCGTTTTCCTGCAACTGGCCCACACCTGCGTACGCCTCGAGGTCTGCGGCACTGCTGGATCGCCGCCCGGTGGAGCTGCGCGCAAAAAGGTTTGCCGCCAGCAGGGGTCGAACCTGCGACCTTGGGCTTATTAGACCCACGCTCTAACCGACTGAGCTATGGCGGCTATGGATGCTGCAGCCGAGTAGTCGTCGACGAACCCTTGCCGTTTTCCTGCAACTGGCCAACACCTGCGTACGCCTCGAGGTCTGCGGCACTGCTGGATCGCCGCCCGGTGGAGCTGCGCGCGAAAAGGTTTGCCGCCAGCAGGGGTCGAACCTGCGACCTTGGGCTTATTAGACCCACGCTCTAACCGACTGAGCTATGGCGGCTGTGGATGCTGCAGACGAGTAGTCGTCGACGAACCCTTGCCGTTTTCCTGCAACTGGCCCACACCTGCGTACGCCTCGAGGTCTACGGCACTGCTGGATCGCCGCCCGGTGGAGCTGCGCGCAAAAAGGTTTGCCGCCAGCAGGGGTCGAACCTGCGAACTTGGGCTTATTAGACCCACGCTCTAACCGACTGAGCTATGGCGGCTGTGGGTGCTGCAGCCGAGTAGTCGTCGACGAACCCTTGCCGTTTTCCTGCCACTGGCCAACACCTGCGTACGCCTCGAGGTCTGCGGCACTGCTGGATCGCCGCCCGGTGGAGCTGCGCGCAAAAAGGTTTGCCGCCAGCAGGGGTCGAACCTGCGACCTTGGGCTTATTATTAGGGGGGGCCAAAAGTAATGAGACAAAATGAAAAAATTTTTTTATCTCCTTATAACTCAATTACAACTCAACGATGCTGAGGAGTATATTTGCCATTAAGGGCAAGGACCTTGCTGCCATCGCTCAGCCAACTTCCTGATCCCATCCCTCCAGAACTGCTTGAGCCTGGTGTTGATCAACTGCTCGATATGGTTGTCAAGGACTGCTTGGGTTCTTGTGTCCCTTCCGACTAGGAAGTCCTGTAGGCTCAAGTAGTAGTGGTAGTTGCATGGAGAGATGTCCAGCGAATACGGTGGGTGAGGCATGTGAACGTAGCCCAGCTAGCCAAGCTTATCCGTGCTTACTTGTTCCCGATGGGGTGCGGCGTTGTCGAAGAGGAGAACCTTTTTGAAGCGCTGCGAATGAATAAGAGCGAGTCGCCCGCCCATCTCCTCTATTTCGTTCACCATGGCCTTGGAGTTCATCGCGGTGCTCTTGGGAAACAGCCTCCGGTAAACCGATCCATGGGCGCAGACCCAAACGCTCCAAAGATGCTTCTCGCCGTGAACATCTCGCCGAACGAAGGTCGGTAACAATTCACCAGGCCTCACCCAGACTCGCTGCTTGGCAGGGTTAAGGCAGAAGACGTACTTCTCATCTTGCGTGAATATTGAGCCCAGGCCGCTCGGGGTTGGGAATTGGGGGAGATTTGCGCGACACAGGTCGACTCGTCAGACTGGGGTTTCGGCATGAGACAGGCTGGGGTTTTTGGCATGCTTCTGGAAAGGGCGAAAGTGGTAACTTCTCAGATGGGCTTCAGTGAGTAGCATACAAACATACAAATACGATAAGCACAAAACCAGACTCCAGTCACGAGATGTATGGACACGGCATGGGGTGTCTCATTACTTTTGGCCCCCCCCTAATAGACCCACGCTCTAACCGACTGAGCTATGGCGGCTGTGGATGCTGCAGCCGAGTAGTCGTCGACGAACCCTTGCCGTTTTCCTGCAACTGGCCAACACCTGCGTACGCCTCGAGGTCTACGGCACTGCTGGATCGCCGCCCGGTGGTTGAAAAAAGGTTTGCCGCCAGCAGGAGTCGAATCTGCGACCTTGGGCTTATTAGACCCACGCTCTAACCGACTGAGCTATGGCGGCTGTGGGTGCGTGCTGCAGCCGAGTAGTCGTCGACGAACCCTTCCCGTTTTCCTGCAACTGGCCCACACCTGCGTACGCCTCGAGGTCTCCGGCACTGCTGGATCGCCGCCCGGTGGAGCTGCGCGCAAAAAGGTTTGCCGCCAGCAGGGGTCGAACCTGCGACCTTGGGCTTATTAGACCCACGCTCTAACCGACTGAGCTATGGCGGCTATGGATGCTGCAGCCGAGTAGTCGTCGACGAACCCTTGCCGTTTTCCTGCAACTGGCCAAACCTGCGTACGCCTCGAGGTCTGCGGCACTGCTGGATCGCCGCCCGGTGGAGCTGCGCGCGAAAAGGTTTGCCGCCAGCAGGGGTCGAACCTGCGACCTTGGGCTTATTAGACCCACGCTCTAACCGACTGAGCTATGGCGGCTGTGGATGCTGCAGACGAGTAGTCGTCGACGAACCCTTGCCGTTTTCCTGCAACTGGCCCACACCCGCGTACGCCTCGAGGTCTACGGCACTGCTGGATCGCCGCCCGGTGGAGGTGCGCGCAAAAAGGTTGCCGCCAGCAGGGGTCGAACCTGCGACCTTGGGCTTATTAGACCCACGCTCTAACCGACTGAGCTATGGCGGCTGTGGGTGCTGCAGCCAAGTAGTCGTCGACGAACCCTTGCCGTTTTCCTGCAACTGGCCCACACCTGCGTACGCCTCGAGGTCTGCGGCACTGCTGGATCGCCGCCCGGTGGAGCTGCGCGCAAAAAGGTTTGCCGCCAGCAGGGGTCGAACCTGCGACCTTGGGCTTATTAGACCCACGCTCTAACCGACTGAGCTATGGCGGCTGTGGGTGCTGCAGCCGAGTAGTCGTCGACGAACCCTTGCCGTTTTCCTGCAACTGGCCCACACCAGCGTACGCCTCGAGGTCTGCGGCACTGCTGGATCGCCGCCCGGTGGAGGTGCGCGCAAAAAGGTTTGCAGCCAGCAGGGGTCGAACCTGAGACCTTGGGCTTATTGGACCCACGCTCTAACCGACTGAGCTATGGCGGCTGTGGATGCTGCAGCCGAGTAGTCGTCGACGAACCCTTGCCGTTTTCCTGCAACTGGCCCACACCTGCGTACGCCTCGAGGTCTACGGCACTGCTGGATCGCCGCCCGGTGGAGGTGCGCGCAAAAAGGTTGCCGCCAGCAGGGGTCGAACCTGCGACCTTGGGCTTATTAGACCCACGCTCTAAACGACTGAGCTATGGCGGCTGTGGGTGCTCCAGCCAAGTAGTCGTCGACGAACCCTTGCCGTTTTCCTGCAACTGGCCCACACCTGCGTACGCCTCGAGGTCTGCGGCACTGCTGGATCGCCGCCCGGTGGAGCTGCGCGCAAAAAGGTTTGCCGCCAGCAGGGGTCGAACCTGCGACCTTGGGCTTATTAGACCCACGCTCTAACCGACTGAGCTATGGCGGCTATGGATGCTGCAGCCGAGTAGTCGTCGACGAACCCTTGCCGTTTTCCTGCAACTGGCCCACACCTGCGTACGCCTCGAGGTCTGCGGCACTGCTGGATCGCCGCCCGGTGGAGCTGCGCGCAAAAAGGTTTGCCGCCAGCAGGGGTCGAACCTGCGACCTTGGGCTTATTAGACCCACGCTCTAACCGACTGAGCTATGGCGGCTGTGGGTGCTGCAGCCGAGTAGTCGTCGACGAACCCTTGCCGTTTTCCTGCAACTGGCCCACACCTGCGTACGCCTCGAGGTCTACGGCACTGCTGGATCGCCGCCCGGTGGAGGTGCGCGCAAAAAGGTTGCCGCCAGCAGGGGTCGAACCTGCGACCTTGGGCTTATTAGACCCACGCTCTAAACGACTGAGCTATGGCGGCTGTGGGTGCTCCAGCCAAGTAGTCGTCGACGAACCCTTGCCGTTTTCCTGCAACTGGCCCACACCTGCGTACGCCTCGAGGTCTGCGGCACTGCTGGATCGCCGCCCGGTGGAGCTGCGCGCAAAAAGGTTTGCCGCCAGCAGGGGTCGAACCTGCGACCTTGGGCTTATTAGACCCACGCTCTAACCGACTGAGCTATGGCGGCTATGGATGCTGCAGCCGAGTAGTCGTCGACGAACCCTTGCCGTTTTCCTGCAACTGGCCAACACCTGCGTACGCCTCGAGGTCTGCGGCACTGCTGGATCGCCGCCCGGTGGAGCTGCGCGCGAAAAGGTTTGCCGCCAGCAGGGGTCGAACCTGCGACCTTGGGCTTATTAGACCCACGCTCTAACCGACTGAGCTATGGCGGCTGTGGGTGCTGCAGCCGAGTAGTCGTCGACGAACCCTTGCCGTTTTCCTGCAACTGGCCCACACCTGCGTACGCCTCGAGGTCTACGGCACTGCTGGATCGCCGCCCGGTGGAGCTGCGCGCAAAAAGGTTTGCCGCCAGCAGGGGTCGAACCTGCGAACTTGGGCTTATTAGACCCACGCTCTAACCGACTGAGCTATGGCGGCTGTGGGTGCTGCAGCCGAGTAGTCGTCGACGAACCCTTGCCGTTTTCCTGCCACTGGCCAACACCTGCGTACGCCTCGAGGTCTGCGGCACTGCTGGATCGCCGCCCGGTGGAGCTGCGCGCAAAAAGGTTTGCCGCCAGCAGGGGTCGAACCTGCGACCTTGGGCTTATTATTAGGGGGGGCCAAAAGTAATGAGACAAAATGAAAAAAATTTTTTATCTCCTTATAACTCAATTACAACTCAACGATGCTGAGGAGTATATTTGCCATTAAGGGCAAGGACCTTGCTGCCATCGCTCAGCCAACTTCCTGATCCCATCCCTCCAGAACTGCTTGAGCCTGGTGTTGATCAACTGCTCGATATGGTTGTCAAGGACTGCTTGGGTTCTTGTGTCCCTTCCGACTAGGAAGTCCTGTAGGCTCAAGTAGTAGTGGTAGTTGCATGGAGAGATGTCCAGCGAATACGGTGGGTGAGGCATGTGAACGTAGCCCAGCTAGCCAAGCTTATCCGTGCTTACTTGTTCCCGATGGGGTGCGGCGTTGTCGAAGAGGAGAACCTTTTTGAAGCGCTGCGAATGAATAAGAGCGAGTCGCCCGCCCATCTCCTCTATTTCGTTCACCATGGCCTTGGAGTTCATCGCGGTGCTCTTGGGAAACAGCCTCCGGTAAACCGATCCATGGGCGCAGACCCAAACGCTCCAAAGATGCTTCTCGCCGTGAACATCTCGCCGAACGAAGGTCGGTAACAATTCACCAGGCCTCACCCAGACTCGCTGCTTGGCAGGGTTAAGGCAGAAGACGTACTTCTCATCTTGCGTGAATATTGAGCCCAGGCCGCTCGGGGTTGGGAATTGGGGGAGATTTGCGCGACACAGGTCGACTCGTCAGACTGGGGTTTCGGCATGAGACAGGCTGGGGTTTTTGGCATGCTTCTGGAAAGGGCGAAAGTGGTAACTTCTCAGATGGGCTTCAGTGAGTAGCATACAAACATACAAATACGATAAGCACAAAACCAGACTCCAGTCACGAGATGTATGGACACGGCATGGGGTGTCTCATTACTTTTGGCCCCCCCTAATAGACCCACGCTCTAACCGACTGAGCTATTGCGGCTGTGGATGCTGCAGCCGAGTAGTCGTCGACGAACCCTTGCCGTTTTCCTGCAACTGGCCCACACCTGCGTACGCCTCGAGGTCTACGGCACTGCTGGATCGCCGCCCGGTGGAGGTGCGCGCAAAAAAGTTTGCCGCCAGCAGGGGTCGAACCTGCGACCTTGGGCTTATTAGACCCACGCTCTAACCGACTGAGCTATGGCGGCTGTGGGTGCTGCAGCCGAGTAGTCGTCGACGAACCCTTGCCGTTTTCCTGCAACTGGCCAACACCTGCGTACGCCTCGAGGTCTGCGGCACTGCTGGATCGCCGCCCGGTGGTTGAAAAAAGGTTTGCCGCCAGCAGGGGTCGAACCTGCGACCTTGGGCTTATTAGACCCACGCTCTAACCGACTGAGCTATGGCGGCTGTGGATGCTGCAGCCGAGTAGTCGTCGACGAACCCTTCCCGTTTTCCTGCAACTGGCCCACACCTGCGTACGCCTCGAGGTCTGCGGCACTGCTGGATCGCCGCCCGGTGGAGCTGCGCGCGAAAAGGTTTGCCGCCAGCAGGGGTCGAACCTGCGACCTTGGGCTTATTAGACCCACGCTCTAACCGACTGAGCTATGGCGGCTGTGGGTGCTGCAGCCGAGTAGTCGTCGACGAACCCTTGCCGATTTCCTGCAACTGGCCAACACCTGCGTACGCCTCGAGGTCTGCGGCACTGCTGGATCGCCGCCCGGTGGAGCTGCGCGCAAAAAGGTTTGCCGCCAGCAGGGGTCGAACCTGCGACCTTGGGCTTATTAGACCCACGCTCTAACCGACTGAGCTATGGCGGCTGTGGATGCTGCAGCCGAGTAGTCGTCGACGAACCCTTGCCGTTTTCCTGCAACTGGCCCACACCTGCGTACGCCTCGAGGTCTACGGCACTGCTGGATCGCCGCCCGGTGGAGGTGCGCGCAAAAAGGTTTGCCGCCAGCAGGGGTCGAACCTGCGACCTTGGGCTTATTAGACCCACGCTCTAACCGACTGAGCTATGGCGGCTGTGGGTGCTGCAGCCGAGTAGTCGTCGACGAACCCTTGCCGTTTTCCTGCAACTGGCCAACACCTGCGTACGCCTCGAGGTCTGCGGCACTGCTGGATCGCCGCCCGGTGGAGCTGCGCGCAAAAAGGTTTGCCGCCAGCAGGGGTCGAACCTGCGACCTTGGGCTTATTAGACCCACGCTCTAACCGACTGAGCTATGGCGGCTGTGGATGCTGCAGCCGAGTAGTCGTCGACGAACCCTTGCCGTTTTCCTGCAACTGGCCCACACCTGCGTACGCCTCGAGGTCTACGGCACTGCTGGATCGCCGCCCGGTGGAGGTGCGCGCAAAAAGGTTTGCCGCCAGCAGGGGTCGAACCTGCGACCTTGGGCTTATTAGACCCACGCTCTAACCGACTGAGCTATGGCGGCTGTGGGTGCTGCAGCCAAGTAGTCGTCGAAGAACCCTTGCCGTTTTCCTGCAACTGGCCCACACCAGCGTACGCCTCGAGGTCTGCGGCACTGCTGGATCGCCGCCCGGTGGAGGTGCGCGCAAAAAGGTTTGCCGCCAGCAGGGGTCGAACCTGAGACCTTGGGCTTATTGGACCCACGTTCTAACCGACTGAGCTATGGCGGCTGTGGATGCTGCAGCCGAGTAGTCGTCGACGAACCCTTGCCGTTTTCCTGCAACTGGCCCACACCTGCGTACGCCTCGAGGTCTACGGCACTGCTGGATCGCCGCCCGGTGGAGGTGCGCGCAAAAAGGTTGCCGCCAGCAGGGGTCGAACCTGCGACCTTGGGCTTATTAGACCCACGCTCTAACCGACTGAGCTATGGCGGCTGTGGGTGCTGCAGCCAAGTAGTCGTCGACGAACCCTTGCCGTTTTCCTGCAACTGGCCCACACCCGCGTAGGCCTCGAGGTCTACGGCACTGCTGGATCGCCGCCCGGTGGAGGTGCGCGCAAAAAGGTTGCCGCCAGCAGGGGTCGAACCTGCGACCTTGGGCTTATTAGACCCACGCTCTAACCGACTGAGCTATGGCGGCTGTGGGTGCTGCAGCCAAGTAGTCGTCGACGAACCCTTGCCGTTTTCCTGCAACTGGCCCACACCTGCGTACGCCTCGAGGTCTGCGGCACTGCTGGATCGCCGCCCGGTGGAGCTGCGCGCAAAAAGGTTTGCCGCCAGCAGGGGTCGAACCTGCGACCTTGGGCTTATTAGACCCACGCTCTAACCGACTGAGCTATGGCGGCTGTGGGTGCTGCAGCCGAGTAGTCGTCGACGAACCCTTGCCGTTTTCCTGCCACTGGCCAACACCTGCGTACGCCTCGAGGTCTGCGGCACTGCTGGATCGCCGCCCGGTGGAGCTGCGCGCAAAAAGGTTTGCCGCCAGCAGGGGTCGAACCTGCGACCTTGGGCTTATTATTATAGACCCACGCTCTAACCGACTGAGCTATGGCGGCTGTGGATGCTGCAGCCGAGTAGTCGTCGACGAACCCTTGCCGTTTTCCTGCAACTGGCCAACACCTGCGTACGCCTCGAGGTCTGCGGCACTGCTGGATCGCCGCCCGGTGGTTGAAAAAAGGTTTGCCGCCAGCAGGGGTCGAACCTGCGACCTTGGGCTTATTAGACCCACGCTCTAACCGACTGAGCTATGGCGGCTGTGGATGCTGCAGCCGAGTAGTCGTCGACGAACCCTTGCCGTTTTCCTGCAACTGGCCCACACCTGCGTACGCCTCGAGGTCTACGGCACTGCTGGATCGCCGCCCGGTGGAGGTGCGCGCAAAAAGGTTTGCCGCCAGCAGGGGTCGAACCTGCGACCTTGGGCTTATTAGACCCACGCTCTAACCGACTGAGCTATGGCGGCTGTGGATGCTGCAGCCGAGTAGTCGTCGACGAACCCTTGCCGTTTTCCTGCAACTGGCCCACACCTGCGTACGCCTCGAGGTCTACGGCACTGCTGGATCGCCGCCCGGTGGAGGTGCGCGCAAAAAGGTTTGCCGCCAGCAGGGGTCGAACCTGCGACCTTGGGCTTATTAGACCCACGCTCTAACCGACTGAGCTATGGCGGCTGTGGGTGCTGCAGCCAAGTAGTCGTCGAAGAACCCTTGCCGTTTTCCTGCAACTGGCCCACACCAGCGTACGCCTCGAGGTCTGCGGCACTGCTGGATCGCCGCCCGGTGGAGGTGCGCGCAAAAAGGTTTGCCGCCAGCAGGGGTCGAACCTGAGACCTTGGGCTTATTGGACCCACGCTCTAACCGACTGAGCTATGGCGGCTGTGGATGCTGCAGCCGAGTAGTCGTCGACGAACCCTTGCCGTTTTCCTGCAACTGGCCCACACCTGCGTACGCCTCGAGGTCTACGGCACTGCTGGATCGCCGCCCGGTGGAGGTGCGCGCAAAAAGGTTGCCGCCAGCAGGGGTCGAACCTGCGACCTTGGGCTTATTAGACCCACGCTCTAACCGACTGAGCTATGGCGGCTGTGGGTGCTGCAGCCAAGTAGTCGTCGACGAACCCTTGCCGTTTTCCTGCAACTGGCCCACACCTGCGTACGCCTCGAGGTCTGCGGCACTGCTGGATCGCCGCCCGGTGGAGCTGCGCGCAAAAAGGTTTGCTGCCAGCAGGGGTCGAACCTGCGACCTTGGGCTTATTAGACCCACGCTCTAACCGACTGAGCTATGGCGGCTATGGATGCTGCAGCCGAGTAGTCGTCGACGAACCCTTGCCGTTTTCCTGCAACTGGCCAACACCTGCGTACGCCTCGAGGTCTGCGGCACTGCTGGATCGCCGCCCGGTGGAGCTGCGCGCGAAAAGGTTTGCCGCCAGCAGGGGTCGAACCTGCGACCTTGGGCTTATTAGACCCACGCTCTAACCGACTGAGCTATGGCGGCTGTGGATGCTGCAGACGAGTAGTCGTCGACGAACCCTTGCCGTTTTCCTGCAACTGGCCCACACCTGCGTACGCCTCGAGGTCTACGGCACTGCTGGATCGCCGCCCGGTGGAGCTGCGCGCAAAAAGGTTTGCCGCCAGCAGGGGTCGAACCTGCGAACTTGGGCTTATTAGACCCACGCTCTAACCGACTGAGCTATGGCGGCTGTGGGTGCTGCAGCCGAGTAGTCGTCGACGAACCCTTGCCGTTTTCCTGCCACTGGCCAACACCTGCGTACGCCTCGAGGTCTGCGGCACTGCTGGATCGCCGCCCGGTGGAGCTGCGCGCAAAAAGGTTTGCCGCCAGCAGGGGTCGAACCTGCGACCTTGGGCTTATTATTAGGGGGGGGCCAAAAGTAATGAGACAAAATGAAAAAAATTTTTTATCTCCTTATAACTCAATTACAACTCAACGATGCTGAGGAGTATATTTGCCATTAAGGGCAAGGACCTTGCTGCCATCGCTCAGCCAACTTCCTGATCCCATCCCTCCAGAACTGCTTGAGCCTGGTGTTGATCAACTGCTCGATATGGTTGTCAAGGACTGCTTGGGTTCTTGTGTCCCTTCCGACTAGGAAGTCCTGTAGGCTCAAGTAGTAGTGGTAGTTGCATGGAGAGATGTCCAGCGAATACGGTGGGTGAGGCATGTGAACGTAGCCCAGCTAGCCAAGCTTATCCGTGCTTACTTGTTCCCGATGGGGTGCGGCGTTGTCGAAGAGGAGAACCTTTTTGAAGCGCTGCGAATGAATAAGAGCGAGTCGCCCGCCCATCTCCTCTATTTCGTTCACCATGGCCTTGGAGTTCATCGCGGTGCTCTTGGGAAACAGCCTCCGGTAAACCGATCCATGGGCGCAGACCCAAACGCTCCAAAGATGCTTCTCGCCGTGAACATCTCGCCGAACGAAGGTCGGTAACAATTCACCAGGCCTCACCCAGACTCGCTGCTTGGCAGGGTTAAGGCAGAAGACGTACTTCTCATCTTGCGTGAATATTGAGCCCAGGCCGCTCGGGGTTGGGAATTGGGGGAGATTTGCGCGACACAGGTCGACTCGTCAGACTGGGGTTTCGGCATGAGACAGGCTGGGGTTTTTGGCATGCTTCTGGAAAGGGCGAAAGTGGTAACTTCTCAGATGGGCTTCAGTGAGTAGCATACAAACATACAAATACGATAAGCACAAAACCAGACTCCAGTCACGAGATGTATGGACACGGCATGGGGTGTCTCATTACTTTTGGCCCCCCCTAATAGACCCACGCTCTAACCGACTGAGCTATGGCGGCTGTGGATGCTGCAGCCGAGTAGTCGTCGACGAACCCTTGCCGTTTTCCTGCAACTGGCCAACACCTGCGTACGCCTCGAGGTCTACGGCACTGCTGGATCGCCGCCCGGTGGTTGAAAAAAGGTTTGCCGCCAGCAGGAGTCGAATCTGCGACCTTGGGCTTATTAGACCCACGCTCTAACCGACTGAGCTATGGCGGCTGTGGGTGCGTGCTGCAGCCGAGTAGTCGTCGACGAACCCTTCCCGTTTTCCTGCAACTGGCCCACACCTGCGTACGCCTCGAGGTCTCCGGCACTGCTGGATCGCCGCCCGGTGGAGCTGCGCGCAAAAAGGTTTGCCGCCAGCAGGGGTCGAACCTGCGACCTTGGGCTTATTAGACCCACGCTCTAACCGACTGAGCTATGGCGGCTATGGATGCTGCAGCCGAGTAGTCGTCGACGAACCCTTGCCGTTTTCCTGCAACTGGCCAAACCTGCGTACGCCTCGAGGTCTGCGGCACTGCTGGATCGCCGCCCGGTGGAGCTGCGCGCGAAAAGGTTTGCCGCCAGCAGGGGTCGAACCTGCGACCTTGGGCTTATTAGACCCACGCTCTAACCGACTGAGCTATGGCGGCTGTGGGTGCTGCAGCCAAGTAGTCGTCGAAGAACCCTTGCCGTTTTCCTGCAACTGGCCCACACCAGCGTACGCCTCGAGGTCTGCGGCACTGCTGGATCGCCGCCCGGTGGAGGTGCGCGCAAAAAGGTTTGCCGCCAGCAGGGGTCGAACCTGAGACCTTGGGCTTATTGGACCCACGCTCTAACCGACTGAGCTATGGCGGCTGTGGATGCTGCAGCCGAGTAGTCGTCGACGAACCCTTGCCGTTTTCCTGCAACTGGCCCACACCTGCGTACGCCTCGAGGTCTACGGCACTGCTGGATCGCCGCCCGGTGGAGGTGCGCGCAAAAAGGTTGCCGCCAGCAGGGGTCGAACCTGCGACCTTGGGCTTATTAGACCCACGCTCTAACCGACTGAGCTATGGCGGCTGTGGGTGCTGCAGCCAAGTAGTCGTCGACGAACCCTTGCCGTTTTCCTGCAACTGGCCCACACCTGCGTACGCCTCGAGGTCTGCGGCACTGCTGGATCGCCGCCCGGTGGAGCTGCGCGCAAAAAGGTTTGCCGCCAGCAGGGGTCGAACCTGCGACCTTGGGCTTATTAGACCCACGCTCTAACCGACTGAGCTATGGCGGCTATGGATGCTGCAGCCGAGTAGTCGTCGACGAACCCTTGCCGTTTTCCTGCAACTGGCCAACACCTGCGTACGCCTCGAGGTCTGCGGCACTGCTGGATCGCCGCCCGGTGGAGCTGCGCGCGAAAAGGTTTGCCGCCAGCAGGGGTCGAACCTGCGACCTTGGGCTTATTAGACCCACGCTCTAACCGACTGAGCTATGGCGGCTGTGGATGCTGCAGACGAGTAGTCGTCGACGAACCCTTGCCGTTTTCCTGCAACTGGCCCACACCTGCGTACGCCTCGAGGTCTACGGCACTGCTGGATCGCCGCCCGGTGGAGCTGCGCGCAAAAAGGTTTGCCGCCAGCAGGGGTCGAACCTGCGAACTTGGGCTTATTAGACCCACGCTCTAACCGACTGAGCTATGGCGGCTGTGGGTGCTGCAGCCGAGTAGTCGTCGACGAACCCTTGCCGTTTTCCTGCCACTGGCCAACACCTGCGTACGCCTCGAGGTCTGCGGCACTGCTGGATCGCCGCCCGGTGGAGCTGCGCGCAAAAAGGTTTGCCGCCAGCAGGGGTCGAACCTGCGACCTTGGGCTTATTATTAGGGGGGGCCAAAAGTAATGAGACAAAATGAAAAAAATTTTTTATCTCCTTATAACTCAATTACAACTCAACGATGCTGAGGAGTATATTTGCCATTAAGGGCAAGGACCTTGCTGCCATCGCTCAGCCAACTTCCTGATCCCATCCCTCCAGAACTGCTTGAGCCTGGTGTTGATCAACTGCTCGATATGGTTGTCAAGGACTGCTTGGGTTCTTGTGTCCCTTCCGACTAGGAAGTCCTGTAGGCTCAAGTAGTAGTGGTAGTTGCATGGAGAGATGTCCAGCGAATACGGTGGGTGAGGCATGTGAACGTAGCCCAGCTAGCCAAGCTTATCCGTGCTTACTTGTTCCCGATGGGGTGCGGCGTTGTCGAAGAGGAGAACCTTTTTGAAGCGCTGCGAATGAATAAGAGCGAGTCGCCCGCCCATCTCCTCTATTTCGTTCACCATGGCCTTGGAGTTCATCGCGGTGCTCTTGGGAAACAGCCTCCGGTAAACCGATCCATGGGCGCAGACCCAAACGCTCCAAAGATGCTTCTCGCCGTGAACATCTCGCCGAACGAAGGTCGGTAACAATTCACCAGGCCTCACCCAGACTCGCTGCTTGGCAGGGTTAAGGCAGAAGACGTACTTCTCATCTTGCGTGAATATTGAGCCCAGGCCGCTCGGGGTTGGGAATTGGGGGAGATTTGCGCGACACAGGTCGACTCGTCAGACTGGGGTTTCGGCATGAGACAGGCTGGGGTTTTTGGCATGCTTCTGGAAAGGGCGAAAGTGGTAACTTCTCAGATGGGCTTCAGTGAGTAGCATACAAACATACAAATACGATAAGCACAAAACCAGACTCCAGTCACGAGATGTATGGACACGGCATGGGGTGTCTCATTACTTTTGGCCCCCCCCCCCCCTAATAGACCCACGCTCTAACCGACTGAGCTATGGCGGCTGTGGATGCTGCAGCCGAGTAGTCGTCGACGAACCCTTGCCGTTTTCCTGCAACTGGCCAACACCTGCGTACGCCTCGAGGTCTACGGCACTGCTGGATCGCCGCCCGGTGGTTGAAAAAAGGTTTGCCGCCAGCAGGAGTCGAATCTGCGACCTTGGGCTTATTAGACCCACGCTCTAACCGACTGAGCTATGGCGGCTGTGGGTGCGTGCTGCAGCCGAGTAGTCGTCGACGAACCCTTCCCGTTTTCCTGCAACTGGCCCACACCTGCGTACGCCTCGAGGTCTCCGGCACTGCTGGATCGCCGCCCGGTGGAGCTGCGCGCAAAAAGGTTTGCCGCCAGCAGGGGTCGAACCTGCGACCTTGGGCTTATTAGACCCACGCTCTAACCGACTGAGCTATGGCGGCTATGGATGCTGCAGCCGAGTAGTCGTCGACGAACCCTTGCCGTTTTCCTGCAACTGGCCAAACCTGCGTACGCCTCGAGGTCTGCGGCACTGCTGGATCGCCGCCCGGTGGAGCTGCGCGCGAAAAGGTTTGCCGCCAGCAGGGGTCGAACCTGCGACCTTGGGCTTATTAGACCCACGCTCTAACCGACTGAGCTATGGCGGCTGTGGATGCTGCAGACGAGTAGTCGTCGACGAACCCTTGCCGTTTTCCTGCAACTGGCCCACACCCGCGTACGCCTCGAGGTCTACGGCACTGCTGGATCGCCGCCCGGTGGAGGTGCGCGCAAAAAGGTTGCCGCCAGCAGGGGTCGAACCTGCGACCTTGGGCTTATTAGACCCACGCTCTAACCGACTGAGCTATGGCGGCTGTGGGTGCTGCAGCCAAGTAGTCGTCGACGAACCCTTGCCGTTTTCCTGCAACTGGCCCACACCTGCGTACGCCTCGAGGTCTGCGGCACTGCTGGATCGCCGCCCGGTGGAGCTGCGCGCAAAAAGGTCTGCCGCCAGCAGGGGTCGAACCTGCGACCTTGGGCTTATTAGACCCACGCTCTAACCGACTGAGCTATGGCGGCTGTGGGTGCTGCAGCCGAGTAGTCGTCGACGAACCCTTGCCGTTTTCCTGCAACTGGCCCACACCAGCGTACGCCTCGAGGTCTGCGGCACTGCTGGATCGCCGCCCGGTGGAGGTGCGCGCAAAAAGGTTTGCCGCCAGCAGGGGTCGAACCTGAGACCTTGGGCTTATTGGACCCACGCTCTAACCGACTGAGCTATGGCGGCTGTGGATGCTGCAGCCGAGTAGTCGTCGACGAACCCTTGCCGTTTTCCTGCAACTGGCCCACACCTGCGTACGCCTCGAGGTCTACGGCACTGCTGGATCGCCGCCCGGTGGAGGTGCGCGCAAAAAGGTTGCCGCCAGCAGGGGTCGAACCTGCGACCTTGGGCTTATTAGACCCACGCTCTAAACGACTGAGCTATGGCGGCTGTGGGTGCTCCAGCCAAGTAGTCGTCGACGAACCCTTGCCGTTTTCCTGCAACTGGCCCACACCTGCGTACGCCTCGAGGTCTGCGGCACTGCTGGATCGCCGCCCGGTGGAGCTGCGCGCAAAAAGGTTTGCCGCCAGCAGGGGTCGAACCTGCGACCTTGGGCTTATTAGACCCACGCTCTAACCGACTGAGCTATGGCGGCTATGGATGCTGCAGCCGAGTAGTCGTCGACGAACCCTTGCCGTTTTCCTGCAACTGGCCAACACCTGCGTACGCCTCGAGGTCTGCGGCACTGCTGGATCGCCGCCCGGTGGAGCTGCGCGCGAAAAGGTTTGCCGCCAGCAGGGGTCGAACCTGCGACCTTGGGCTTATTAGACCCACGCTCTAACCGACTGAGCTATGGCGGCTGTGGGTGCTGCAGCCGAGTAGTCGTCGACGAACCCTTGCCGTTTTCCTGCAACTGGCCCACACCTGCGTACGCCTCGAGGTCTACGGCACTGCTGGATCGCCGCCCGGTGGAGCTGCGCGCAAAAAGGTTTGCCGCCAGCAGGGGTCGAACCTGCGAACTTGGGCTTATTAGACCCACGCTCTAACCGACTGAGCTATGGCGGCTGTGGGTGCTGCAGCCGAGTAGTCGTCGACGAACCCTTGCCGTTTTCCTGCCACTGGCCAACACCTGCGTACGCCTCGAGGTCTGCGGCACTGCTGGATCGCCGCCCGGTGGAGCTGCGCGCAAAAAGGTTTGCCGCCAGCAGGGGTCGAACCTGCGACCTTGGGCTTATTATTAGGGGGGGCCAAAAGTAATGAGACAAAATGAAAAAAATTTTTTATCTCCTTATAACTCAATTACAACTCAACGATGCTGAGGAGTATATTTGCCATTAAGGGCAAGGACCTTGCTGCCATCGCTCAGCCAACTTCCTGATCCCATCCCTCCAGAACTGCTTGAGCCTGGTGTTGATCAGCTGCTCGATATGGTTGTCAAGGACTGCTTGGGTTCTTGTGTCCCTTCCGACTAGGAAGTCCTGTAGGCTCAAGTAGTAGTGGTAGTTGCATGGAGAGATGTCCAGCGAATACGGTGGGTGAGGCATGTGAACGTAGCCCAGCTAGCCAAGCTTATCCGTGCTTACTTGTTCCCGATGGGGTGCGGCGTTGTCGAAGAGGAGAACCTTTTTGAAGCGCTGCGAATGAATAAGAGCGAGTCGCCCGCCCATCTCCTCTATTTCGTTCACCATGGCCTTGGAGTTCATCGCGGTGCTCTTGGGAAACAGCCTCCGGTAAACCGATCCATGGGCGCAGACCCAAACGCTCCAAAGATGCTTCTCGCCGTGAACATCTCGCCGAACGAAGGTCGGTAACAATTCACCAGGCCTCACCCAGACTCGCTGCTTGGCAGGGTTAAGGCAGAAGACGTACTTCTCATCTTGCGTGAATATTGAGCCCAGGCCGCTCGGGGTTGGGAATTGGGGGAGATTTGCGCGACACAGGTCGACTCGTCAGACTGGGGTTTCGGCATGAGACAGGCTGGGGTTTTTGGCATGCTTCTGGAAAGGGCGAAAGTGGTAACTTCTCAGATGGGCTTCAGTGAGTAGCATACAAACATACAAATACGATAAGCACAAAACCAGACTCCAGTCACGAGATGTATGGACACGGCATGGGGTGTCTCATTACTTTTGGCCCCCCCTAATAGACCCACGCTCTAACCGACTGAGCTATTGCGGCTGTGGATGCTGCAGCCGAGTAGTCGTCGACGAACCCTTGCCGTTTTCCTGCAACTGGCCAACACCTGCGTACGCCTCGAGGTCTACGGCACTGCTGGATCGCCGCCCGGTGGTTGAAAAAAGGTTTGCCGCCAGCAGGGGTCGAACCTGCGACCTTGGGCTTATTAGACCCACGCTCTAACCGACTGAGCTATGGCGGCTGTGGATGCTGCAGCCGAGTAGTCGTCGACGAACCCTTGCCGTTTTCCTGCAACTGGCCCACACCTGCGTACGCCTCGAGGTCTGCGGCACTGCTGGATCGCCGCCCGGTGGAGCTGCGCGCAAAAAGGTTTGCCCCCAGCAGGGGTCGAACCTGCGACCTTGGGCTTATTAGACCCACGCTCTAACCGACTGAGCTATGGCGGCTGCGGGTGCAGCAGCCGAGTAGTCGTCGACGAACCCTTGCCGTTTTCCTGCAACTGGCCCACCCTGCGTACGCCTCGAGGTCTGCGGCACTGCTGGATCGCCGCCCGGTGGAGCTGCGCGCAAAAAGGTTTGCCGCCAGCAGGAGTCGAATCTGCGACCTTGGGCTTATTAGACCCACGCTCTAACCGACTGAGCTATGGCGGCTGTGGGTGCGTGCTGCAGCCGAGTAGTCGTCGACGAACCCTTCCCGTTTTCCTGCAACTGGCCCACACCTGCGTACGCCTCGAGGTCTCCGGCACTGCTGGATCGCCGCCCGGTGGAGCTGCGCGCAAAAAGGTTTGCCGCCAGCAGGGGTCGAACCTGCGAACTTGGGCTTATTAGACCCACGCTCTAACCGACTGAGCTATGGCAGCTGTGGGTGCTGCAGCCGAGTAGTCGTCGACGAACCCTTGCCGTTTTCCTGCCACTGGCCAACACCTGCGTACGCCTCGAGGTCTGCGGCACTGCTGGATCGCCGCCCGGTGGAGCTGCGCGCAAAAAGGTTTGCCGCCAGCAGGGGTCGAACCTGCGACCTTGGGCTTATTAGACCCACGCTCTAACCGACTGAGCTATGGCGGCTGTGGGTGCGTGCTGCAGCCGAGTAGTCGTCGACGAACCCTTCCCGTTTTCCTGCAACTGGCCCACACCTGCGTACGCCTCGAGGTCTCCGGCACTGCTGGATCGCCGCCCGGTGGAGCTGCGCGCAAAAAGGTTTGCCGCCAGCAGGGGTCGAACCTGCGAACTTGGGCTTATTAGACCCACGCTCTAACCGACTGAGCTATGGCGGCTGTGGATGCTGCAGCCGAGTAGTCGTCGACGAACCCTTGCCGTTTTCCTGCAACTGGCCAACACCTGCGTACGCCTCGAGGTCTGCGGCACTGCTGGATCGCCGCCCGGTGGTTGAAAAAAGGTTTGCCGCCAGCAGGGGTCGAACCTGCGACCTTGGGATTATTAGACCCACGCTCTAACCGACTGAGCTATGGCGGCTGTGGATGCTGCAGCCGAGTAGTCGTCGAGGAACCCTTGCCTTTTTCCTGCAACTGGCCCACACCTGCGTACGCCTCGAGGTCTGCGGCACTGCTGGATCGCCGCCCGGTGGAGCTGCGCGCAAAAAGGTTTGCCGCCAGCAGGGGTCGAACCTGCGACCTTGGGCTTATTAGACCCACGCTCTAACCGACTGAGCTATGGCGGCTGCCGGTGCAGCAGCCGAGTAGTCGTCGACGAACCCTTGCCGTTTTCCTGCAACTGGCCCACACCTGCGTACGCCTCGAGGTCTGCGGCACTGCTGGATCGCCGCCCGGTGGAGCTGCGCGCAAAAAGGTTTGCCGCCAGCAGGAGTCGAATCTGCGACCTTGGGCTTATTAGACCCACGCTCTAACCGACTGAGCTATGGCGGCTGTGGGTGCGTGCTGCAGCCGAGTAGTCGTCGACGAACCCTTCCCGTTTTCCTGCAACTGGCCCACACCTGCGTACGCCTCGAGGTCTCCGGCACTGCTGGATCGCCGCCCGGTGGAGCTGCGTGCAAAAAGGTTTGCCGCCAGCAGGGGTCGAACCTGCGACGTTGGGCTTATTAGACCCACGCTCTAACCGACTGAGCTATGGCGGCTGTGGGTGCTGCAGCCAAGTAGTCGTCGACGAACCCTTGCCGTTTTCCTGCAACTGGCCCACACCTGCGTACGCCTCGAGGTCTGCGGCACTGCTGGATCGCCGCCCGGTGGAGCTGCGCGCAAAAAGGTTTGCCGCCAGCAGGGGTCGAACCTGCGACCTTGGGCTTATTAGACCCACGCTCTAACCGACTGAGCTATGGCGGCTATGGATGCTGCAGCCGAGTAGTCGTCGACGAACCCTTGCCGTTTTCCTGCAACTGGCCAACACCTGCGTACGCCTCGAGGTCTGCGGCACTGCTGGATCGCCGCCCGGTGGTTGAAAAAAGGTTTGCCGCCAGCAGGGGTCGAACCTGCGACCTTGGGCTTGTTAGACCCACGCTCTAACCGACTGAGCTATGGCGGCTGTGGATGCTGCAGCCGAGTAGTCGTCGACGAACCCTTGCCGTTTTCCTGCAACTGGCCCACACCTGCGTACGCCTCGAGGTCTGCGGCACTGCTGGATCGCCGCCCGGTGGAGCTGCGCGCAAAAAGGTTTGCCGCCAGCAGGGGTCGAACCTGCGACCTTGGGCTTATTAGACCCACGCTCTAACCGACTGAGCTATGGCGGCTGCGGGTGCAGCAGCCGAGTATCGTCGACGAACCCTTGCCGTTTTCCTGCAACTGGCCCACACCTGCGTACGCCTCGAGGTCTGCGGCACTGCTGGATCGCCGCCCGGTGGAGCTGCGCGCAAAAAGGTTTGCCGCCAGCAGGAGTCGAATCTGCGACCTTGGGCTTATTAGACCCACGCTCTAACCGACTGAGCTATGGCGGCTGTGGGTGCGTGCTGCAGCCGAGTAGTCTTCGACGAACCCTTGCCGTTTTCCTGCAACTGGCCCACACCTGAGTACGCCTCGAGGTCTGCGGCACTGCTGGATCGCCGCCCGGTGGAGCTGCGTGCAAAAAGGTTTGCCGCCAGCAGGGGTCGAACCTGCGACCTTGGGCTTATTAGACCCACGCTCTAACCGACTGAGCTATGGCGGCTGCGGGTGTAGCAGCCGAGTATCGTCGACGAACCCTTGCCGTTTTCCTGCAACTGGCCCACACCTGCGTACGCCTCGAGGTCTGCGGCACTGCTGGATCGCCGCCCGGTGGAGCTGCGCGCAAAAAGGTTTGCCGCCAGCAGGAGTCGAATCTGCGACCTTGGGCTTATTAGACCCACGCTCTAACCGACTGAGCTATGGCGGCTGTGGATGCTGCAGCCGAGTAGTCGTCGACGAACCCTTGCCGTTTTCCTGCAACTGGCCAACACCTGCGTACGCCTCGAGGTCTGCGGCACTGCTGGATCGCCGCCCGGTGGTTGAAAAAAGGTTTGCCGCCAGCAGGGGTCGAACCTGCGACCTTGGGCTTATTAGACCCACGCTCTAACCGACTGAGCTATGGCGGCTGTGGATGCTGCAGCCGAGTAGTCGTCGACGAACCCTTGCCGTTTTCCTGCAACTGGCCCACACCTGCGTACGCCTCGAGGTCTGCGGCACTGCTGGATCGCCGCCCGGTGGAGCTGCGCGCAAAAAGGTTTGCCGCCAGCAGGGGTCGAACCTGCGACCTTGGGCTTATTGGACCCACGCTCTAACCGACTGAGCTATGGCGGCTGCGGGTGCAGCAGCCGAGTAGTCGTCGACGAACCCTTGCCGTTTTCCTGCAACTGGCCCACACCTGCGTACGCCTCGAGGTCTGCGGCACTGCTGGATCGCCGCCCGGTGGAGCTGCGTGCAAAAAGGTTTGCCGCCAGCAGGGGTCGAACCTGCGACCTTGGGCTTATTAGACCCACGCTCTAACCGACTGAGCTATGGCGGCTGCGGGTGCAGCAGCCGAGTAGTCGTCGACGAACCCTTGCCGTTTTCCTGCAACTGGCCCACACCTGCGTACGCCTCGAGGTCTGCGGCACTGCTGGATCGCCGCCCGGTGGAGCTGCGTGCAAAAAGGTTTGCCGCCAGCAGGGGTCGAACCTGCGACCTTGGGCTTATTAGACCCACGCTCTAACCGACTGAGCTATGGCGGCTGCGGGTGCTGCAGCCGAGTAGTCGTCGACGAACCCTTGCCGTTTTCCTGCCACTGGCCAACACCTGCGTACGCCTCGAGGTCTGCGGCACTGCTGGATCGCCGCCCGGTGGAGCTGCGCGCAAAAAGGTTTGCCGCCAGCAGGGGTCGAACCTGCGACCTTGGGCTTATTATTAGGGGGGGGCCAAAAGTAATGAGACAAAATGAAAAAATTTTTTTATCTCCTTATAACTCAATTACAACTCAACGATGCTGAGGAGTATATTTGCCATTAAGGGCAAGGACCTTGCTGCCATCGCTCAGCCAACTTCCTGATCCCATCCCTCCAGAACTGCTTGAGCCTGGTGTTGATCAACTGCTCGATATGGTTGTCAAGGACTGCTTGGGTTCTTGTGTCCCTTCCGACTAGGAAGTCCTGTAGGCTCAAGTAGTAGTGGTAGTTGCATGGAGAGATGTCCAGCGAATACGGTGGGTGAGGCATGTGAACGTAGCCCAGCTAGCCAAGCTTATCCGTGCTTACTTGTTCCCGATGGGGTGCGGCGTTGTCGAAGAGGAGAACCTTTTTGAAGCGCTGCGAATGAATAAGAGCGAGTCGCCCGCCCATCTCCTCTATTTCGTTCACCATGGCCTTGGAGTTCATCGCGGTGCTCTTGGGAAACAGCCTCCGGTAAACCGATCCATGGGCGCAGACCCAAACGCTCCAAAGATGCTTCTCGCCGTGAACATCTCGCCGAACGAAGGTCGGTAACAATTCACCAGGCCTCACCCAGACTCGCTGCTTGGCAGGGTTAAGGCAGAAGACGTACTTCTCATCTTGCGTGAATATTGAGCCCAGGCCGCTCGGGGTTGGGAATTGGGGGAGATTTGCGCGACACAGGTCGACTCGTCAGACTGGGGTTTCGGCATGAGACAGGCTGGGGTTTTTGGCATGCTTCTGGAAAGGGCGAAAGTGGTAACTTCTCAGATGGGCTTCAGTGAGTAGCATACAAACATACAAATACGATAAGCACAAAACCAGACTCCAGTCACGAGATGTATGGACACGGCATGGGGTGTCTCATTACTTTTGGCCCCCCCTAATAGACCCACGCTCTAACCGACTGAGCTATGGCGGCTGTGGATGCTGCAGCCGAGTAGTCGTCGACGAACCCTTGCCGTTTTCCTGCAACTGGCCAACACCTGCGTACGCCTCGAGGTCTGCGGCACTGCTGGATCGCCGCCCGGTGGTTGAAAAAAGGTTTGCCGCCAGCAGGGGTCGAACCTGCGACCTTGGGCTTATTAGACCCACGCTCTAACCGACTGAGCTATGGCGGCTGTGGATGCTGCAGCCGAGTAGTCGTCGACGAACCCTTGCCGTTTTCCTGCAACTGGCCCACACCTGCGTACGCCTCGAGGTCTGCGGCACTGCTGGATCGCCGCCCGGTGGAGCTGCGCGCAAAAAGGTTTGCCGCCAGCAGGGGTCGAACCTGCGACCTTGGGCTTATTAGACCCACGCTCTAACCGACTGAGCTATGGCGGCTGCGGGTGCAGCAGCCGAGTAGTCGTCGACGAACCCTTGCCGTTTTCCTGCAACTGGCCCACACCTGCGTACGCCTCGAGGTCTGCGGCACTGCTGGATCGCCGCCCGGTGGAGCTGCGCGCAAAAAGGTTTGCCGCCAGCAGGAGTCGAATCTGCGACCTTGGGCTTATTAGACCCACGCTCTAACCGACTGAGCTATGGCGGCTGTGGGTGCGTGCTGCAGCCGAGTAGTCGTCGACGAACCCTTGCCGTTTTCCTGCAACTGGCCCACACCTGAGTACGCCTCGAGGTCTGCGGCACTGCTGGATCGCCGCCCGGTGGAGCTGCGCGCAAAAAGGTTTGCCGCCAGCAGGAGTCGAATCTGCGACCTTGGGCTTATTAGACCCACGCTCTAACCGACTGAGCTATGGCGGCTGTGGGTGCGTGCTGCAGCCGAGTAGTCGTCGACGAACCCTTCCCGTTTTCCTGCAACTGGCCCACACCTGCGTACGCCTCGAGGTCTCCGGCACTGCTGGATCGCCGCCCGGTGGAGCTGCGTGCAAAAAGGTTTGCCGCCAGCAGGGGTCGAACCTGCGACCTTGGGCTTATTAGACCCACGCTCTAACCGACTGAGCTATGGCGGCTGTGGATGCTGCAGCCGAGTAGTCGTCGACGAACCCTTGCCGTTTTCCTGCAACTGGCCAACACCTGCGTACGCCTCGAGGTCTGCGGCACTGCTGGATCGCCGCCCGGTGGTAGAAAAAAGGTTTGCCGCCAGCAGGGGTCGAACCTGCGACCTTGGGCTTATTAGACCCACGCTCTAACCGACTGAGCTATGGCGGCTGTGGATGCTGCAGCCGAGTAGTCGTCGACGAACCCTTGCCGTTTTCCTGCAACTGGCCAACACCTGCGTACGCCTCGAGGTCTGCGGCACTGCTGGATCGCCGCCCGGTGGAGCTGCGCGCAAAAAGGTTTGCCGCCAGCAGGGGTCGAACCTGCGACCTTGGGCTTATTAGACCCACGCTCTAACCGACTGAGCTATGGCGGCTGTGGATGCTGCAGCCGAGTAGTCGTCGACGAACCCTTGCCGTTTTCCTGCAACTGGCCCACACCTGCGTACGCCTCGAGGTCTGCGGCACTGCTGGATCGCCGCCCGGTGGAGCTGCGCGCAAAAAGGTTTGCCGCCAGCAGGGGTCGAACCTGCGACCTTGGGCTTATTAGACCCACGCTCTAACCGACTGAGCTATGGCGGCTGCGGGTGCAGCAGCCGAGTAGTCGTCGACGAACCTTTGCCGTTTTCCTGCAACTGGCCCACACCTGCGTACGCCTCGAGGTCTGCGGCACTGCTGGATCGCCGCCCGGTAGAGCTGCGCGCAAAAAGGTTTGCCGCCAGCAGGGGTCGAACCTGCGACCTTGGGCTTATTAGACCCACGCTCTAACCGACTGAGCTATGGCGGCTGCGGGTGCAGCAGCCGAGTAGTCGTCGACGAACCCTTGCCGTTTTCCTGCAACTGGCCCACACCTGCGTACGCCTCGAGGTCTGCGGCACTGCTGGATCGCCGCCCGGTGGAGCTGCGTGCAAAAAGGTTTGCCGCCAGCAGGGGTCGAACCTGCGACCTTGGGCTTATTAGACCCACGCTCTAACCGACTGAGCTATGGCGGCTGTGGGTGCTGCAGCCGAGTAGTCGTCGACGAACCCTTGCCGTTTTCCTGCAACTGGCCCACACCTGCGTACGCCTCGAGGTCTGCGGCACTGCTGGATCGCCGCCCGGTGGAGCTGCGCGCAAAAAGGTTTGCCGCCAGCAGGGGTCGAACCTGCGACCTTGGGCTTATTAGACCCACGCTCTAACCGACTGAGCTATGGCGGCTGTGGGTGCTGCAGCCGAGTAGTCGTCGACGAACCCTTGCCGTTTTCCTGCAACTGGCCCACACCTGCGTACGCCTCGAGGTCTGCGGCACTGCTGGATCGCCGCCCGGTGGAGCTGCGCGCAAAAAGGTTTGCCGCCAGCAGGGGTCGAACCTGCGACCTTGGGCTTATTAGACCCACGCTCTAACCGACTGAGCTATGGCGGCTGTGGGTGCTGCAGCCGAGTAGTCGTCGACGAACCCTTGCCGTTTTCCTGCAACTGGCCCACACCTGCGTACGCCTCGAGGTCTGCGGCACTGCTGGATCGCCGCCCGGTGAAGCTGCGCGCAAAAAGGTTTGCCGCCAGCAGGGGTCGAACCTGCGACCTTGGGCTTATTAGACCCACGCTCTAACCAACTGAGTAGGCGGCTGCGGGTGCAGCAGCCGAGTAGTCGTCGACGAATCCTTGCCGTTTTCCTGCAACTGGCCCACACCTGCGTACGCCTCGAGGTCTGCGGCACTGCTGGATCGCCGCCCGGTGGAGCTGCGCGCAAAAAGGTTTGCCGCCAGCAGGGGTCGAATCTGCGACCTTGGGCTTATTAGACCCACGCTCTAACCGACTGAGCTATGGCGGCTGTGGGTGCTGCAGCCGAGTAGTCGTCGACGAACCCTTGCCGTTTTCCTGCAACTGGCCCACACCTGCGTACGCCTCGAGGTCTGCGGCACTGCTGGATCGCCGCCCGGTGGAGCTGCGCGCAAAAAGGTTTGCCGCCAGCAGGGGTCGAACCTGCGACCTTGGGCTTATTAGACCCACGCTCTAACCGACTGAGCTATGGCGGCTGTGGGTGCTGCAGCCGAGTAGTCGTCGACGAACCCTTGCCGTTTTCCTGCAACTGGCCAACACCTGCGTACGCCTCGAGGTCTGCGGCACTGCTGGATCGCCGCCCGGTGGTAGAAAAAAGGTTTGCCGCCAGCAGGGGTCGAACCTGCGACCTTGGGCTTATTAGACCCACGCTCTAACCGACTGAGCTATGGCGGCTGTGGATGCTGCAGCCGAGTAGTCGTCGACGAACCCTTGCCGTTTTCCTGCAACTGGCCAACACCTGCGTACGCCTCGAGGTCTGCGGCACTGCTGGATCGCCGCCCGGTGGAGCTGCGCGCAAAAAGGTTTGCCGCCAGCAGGGGTCGAACCTGCGACCTTGGGCTTATTAGACCCACGCTCTAACCGACTGAGCTATGGCGGCTGTGGATGCTGCAGCCGAGTAGTCGTCGACGAACCCTTGCCGTTTTCCTGCAACTGGCCCACACCTGCGTACGCCTCGAGGTCTGCGGCACTGCTGGATCGCCGCCCGGTGGAGCTGCGCGCAAAAAGGTTTGCCGCCAGCAGGGGTCGAACCTGCGACCTTGGGCTTATTAGACCCACGCTCTAACCGACTGAGCTATGGCGGCTGCGGGTGCAGCAGCCGAGTAGTCGTCGACGAACCTTTGCCGTTTTCCTGCAACTGGCCCACACCTGCGTACGCCTCGAGGTCTGCGGCACTGCTGGATCGCCGCCCGGTAGAGCTGCGCGCAAAAAGGTTTGCCGCCAGCAGGGGTCGAACCTGCGACCTTGGGCTTATTAGACCCACGCTCTAACCGACTGAGCTATGGCGGCTGTGGGTGCTGCAGCCGAGTAGTCGTCGACGAACCCTTGCCGTTTTCCTGCAACTGGCCCACACCTGCGTACGCCTCGAGGTCTGCGGCACTGCTGGATCGCCGCCCGGTGAAGCTGCGCGCAAAAAGGTTTGCCGCCAGCAGGGGTCGAACCTGCGACCTTGGGCTTATTAGACCCACGCTCTAACCAACTGAGTAGGCGGCTGCGGGTGCAGCAGCCGAGTAGTCGTCGACGAATCCTTGCCGTTTTCCTGCAACTGGCCCACACCTGCGTACGCCTCGAGGTCTGCGGCACTGCTGGATCGCCGCCCGGTGGAGCTGCGTGCAAAAAGGTTTGCCGCCAGCAGGGGTCGAACCTGCGACCTTGGGCTTATTAGACCCACGCTCTAACCGACTGAGCTATGGCGGCTGTGGGTGCTGCAGCCGAGTAGTCGTCGACGAACCCTTGCCGTTTTCCTGCAACTGGCCCACACCTGCGTACGCCTCGAGGTCTGCGGCACTGCTGGATCGCCGCCCGGTGGAGCTGCGCGCAAAAAGGTTTGCCGCCAGCAGGGGTCGAACCTGCGACCTTGGGCTTATTAGACCCACGCTCTAACCGACTGAGCTATGGCGGCTGTGGGTGCTGCAGCCGAGTAGTCGTCGACGAACCCTTGCCGTTTTCCTGCAACTGGCCCACACCTGCGTACGCCTCGAGGTCTGCGGCACTGCTGGATCGCCGCCCGGTGGAGCTGCGCGCAAAAAGGTTTGCCGCCAGCAGGGGTCGAACCTGCGACCTTGGGCTTATTAGACCCACGCTCTAACCGACTGAGCTATGGCGGCTGTGGGTGCTGCAGCCGAGTAGTCGTCGACGAACCCTTGCCGTTTTCCTGCAACTGGCCCACACCTGCGTACGCCTCGAGGTCTGCGGCACTGCTGGATCGCCGCCCGGTGAAGCTGCGCGCAAAAAGGTTTGCCGCCAGCAGGGGTCGAACCTGCGACCTTGGGCTTATTAGACCCACGCTCTAACCAACTGAGTAGGCGGCTGCGGGTGCAGCAGCCGAGTAGTCGTCGACGAATCCTTGCCGTTTTCCTGGAACTGGCCCACACCTGCGTACGCCTCGAGGTCTGCGGCACTGCTGGATCGCCGCCCGGTGGAGCTGCGCGCAAAAAGGTTTGCCGCCAGCAGGGGTCGAATCTGCGACCTTGGGCTTATTAGACCCACGCTCTAACCGACTGAGCTATGGCGGCTGTGGGTGCTGCAGCCGAGTAGTCGTCGACGAACCCTTGCCGTTTTCCTGCAACTGGCCCACACCTGCGTACGCCTCGAGGTCTGCGGCACTGCTGGATCGCCGCCCGGTGGAGCTGCGCGCAAAAAGGTTTGCCGCCAGCAGGGGTCGAACCTGCGACCTTGGGCTTATTAGACCCACGCTCTAACCGACTGAGCTATGGCGGCTGTGGGTGCTGCAGCCGAGTAGTCGTCGACGAACCCTTGCCGTTTTCCTGCAACTGGCCAACACCTGCGTACGCCTCGAGGTCTGCGGCACTGCTGGATCGCCGCCCGGTGGTAGAAAAAAGGTTTGCCGCCAGCAGGGGTCGAACCTGCGACCTTGGGCTTATTAGACCCACGCTCTAACCGACTGAGCTATGGCGGCTGTGGATGCTGCAGCCGAGTAGTCGTCGACGAACCCTTGCCGTTTTCCTGCAACTGGCCAACACCTGCGTACGCCTCGAGGTCTGCGGCACTGCTGGATCGCCGCCCGGTGGAGCTGCGCGCAAAAAGGTTTGCCGCCAGCAGGGGTCGAACCTGCGACCTTGGGCTTATTAGACCCACGCTCTAACCGACTGAGCTATGGCGGCTGTGGATGCTGCAGCCGAGTAGTCGTCGACGAACCCTTGCCGTTTTCCTGCAACTGGCCCACACCTGCGTACGCCTCGAGGTCTGCGGCACTGCTGGATCGCCGCCCGGTGGAGCTGCGCGCAAAAAGGTTTGCCGCCAGCAGGGGTCGAACCTGCGACCTTGGGCTTATTAGACCCACGCTCTAACCGACTGAGCTATGGCGGCTGCGGGTGCAGCAGCCGAGTAGTCGTCGACGAACCTTTGCCGTTTTCCTGCAACTGGCCCACACCTGCGTACGCCTCGAGGTCTGCGGCACTGCTGGATCGCCGCCCGGTAGAGCTGCGCGCAAAAAGGTTTGCCGCCAGCAGGGGTCGAACCTGCGACCTTGGGCTTATTAGACCCACGCTCTAACCGACTGAGCTATGGCGGCTGTGGGTGCTGCAGCCGAGTAGTCGTCGACGAACCCTTGCCGTTTTCCTGCAACTGGCCCACACCTGCGTACGCCTCGAGGTCTGCGGCACTGCTGGATCGCCGCCCGGTGAAGCTGCGCGCAAAAAGGTTTGCCGCCAGCAGGGGTCGAACCTGCGACCTTGGGCTTATTAGACCCACGCTCTAACCAACTGAGTAGGCGGCTGCGGGTGCAGCAGCCGAGTAGTCGTCGACGAATCCTTGCCGTTTTCCTGCAACTGGCCCACACCTGCGTACGCCTCGAGGTCTGCGGCACTGCTGGATCGCCGCCCGGTGGAGCTGCGTGCAAAAAGGTTTGCCGCCAGCAGGGGTCGAACCTGCGACCTTGGGCTTATTAGACCCACGCTCTAACCGACTGAGCTATGGCGGCTGTGGGTGCTGCAGCCGAGTAGTCGTCGACGAACCCTTGCCGTTTTCCTGCAACTGGCCCACACCTGCGTACGCCTCGAGGTCTGCGGCACTGCTGGATCGCCGCCCGGTGGAGCTGCGCGCAAAAAGGTTTGCCGCCAGCAGGGGTCGAACCTGCGACCTTGGGCTTATTAGACCCACGCTCTAACCGACTGAGCTATGGCGGCTGTGGGTGCTGCAGCCGAGTAGTCGTCGACGAACCCTTGCCGTTTTCCTGCAACTGGCCCACACCTGCGTACGCCTCGAGGTCTGCGGCACTGCTGGATCGCCGCCCGGTGGAGCTGCGCGCAAAAAGGTTTGCCGCCAGCAGGGGTCGAACCTGCGACCTTGGGCTTATTAGACCCACGCTCTAACCGACTGAGCTATGGCGGCTGTGGGTGCTGCAGCCGAGTAGTCGTCGACGAACCCTTGCCGTTTTCCTGCAACTGGCCCACACCTGCGTACGCCTCGAGGTCTGCGGCACTGCTGGATCGCCGCCCGGTGAAGCTGCGCGCAAAAAGGTTTGCCGCCAGCAGGGGTCGAACCTGCGACCTTGGGCTTATTAGACCCACGCTCTAACCAACTGAGTAGGCGGCTGCGGGTGCAGCAGCCGAGTAGTCGTCGACGAATCCTTGCCGTTTTCCTGCAACTGGCCCACACCTGCGTACGCCTCGAGGTCTGCGGCACTGCTGGATCGCCGCCCGGTGGAGCTGCGCGCAAAAAGGTTTGCCGCCAGCAGGGGTCGAATCTGCGACCTTGGGCTTATTAGACCCACGCTCTAACCGACTGAGCTATGGCGGCTGTGGGTGCTGCAGCCGAGTAGTCGTCGACGAACCCTTGCCGTTTTCCTGCAACTGGCCCACACCTGCGTACGCCTCGAGGTCTGCGGCACTGCTGGATCGCCGCCCGGTGGAGCTGCGCGCAAAAAGGTTTGCCGCCAGCAGGGGTCGAACCTGCGACCTTGGGCTTATTAGACCCACGCTCTAACCGACTGAGCTATGGCGGCTGTGGGTGCTGCAGCCGAGTAGTCGTCGACGAACCCTTGCCGTTTTCCTGCAACTGGCCAACACCTGCGTACGCCTCGAGGTCTGCGGCACTGCTGGATCGCCGCCCGGTGGTAGAAAAAAGGTTTGCCGCCAGCAGGGGTCGAACCTGCGACCTTGGGCTTATTAGACCCACGCTCTAACCGACTGAGCTATGGCGGCTGTGGATGCTGCAGCCGAGTAGTCGTCGACGAACCCTTGCCGTTTTCCTGCAACTGGCCAACACCTGCGTACGCCTCGAGGTCTGCGGCACTGCTGGATCGCCGCCCGGTGGAGCTGCGCGCAAAAAGGTTTGCCGCCAGCAGGGGTCGAACCTGCGACCTTGGGCTTATTAGACCCACGCTCTAACCGACTGAGCTATGGCGGCTGTGGATGCTGCAGCCGAGTAGTCGTCGACGAACCCTTGCCGTTTTCCTGCAACTGGCCCACACCTGCGTACGCCTCGAGGTCTGCGGCACTGCTGGATCGCCGCCCGGTGGAGCTGCGCGCAAAAAGGTTTGCCGCCAGCAGGGGTCGAACCTGCGACCTTGGGCTTATTAGACCCACGCTCTAACCGACTGAGCTATGGCGGCTGCGGGTGCAGCAGCCGAGTAGTCGTCGACGAACCTTTGCCGTTTTCCTGCAACTGGCCCACACCTGCGTACGCCTCGAGGTCTGCGGCACTGCTGGATCGCCGCCCGGTAGAGCTGCGCGCAAAAAGGTTTGCCGCCAGCAGGGGTCGAACCTGCGACCTTGGGCTTATTAGACCCACGCTCTAACCGACTGAGCTATGGCGGCTGTGGGTGCTGCAGCCGAGTAGTCGTCGACGAACCCTTGCCGTTTTCCTGCAACTGGCCCACACCTGCGTACGCCTCGAGGTCTGCGGCACTGCTGGATCGCCGCCCGGTGAAGCTGCGCGCAAAAAGGTTTGCCGCCAGCAGGGGTCGAACCTGCGACCTTGGGCTTATTAGACCCACGCTCTAACCAACTGAGTAGGCGGCTGCGGGTGCAGCAGCCGAGTAGTCGTCGACGAATCCTTGCCGTTTTCCTGCAACTGGCCCACACCTGCGTACGCCTCGAGGTCTGCGGCACTGCTGGATCGCCGCCCGGTGGAGCTGCGCGCAAAAAGGTTTGCCGCCAGCAGGGGTCGAATCTGCGACCTTGGGCTTATTAGACCCACGCTCTAACCGACTGAGCTATGGCGGCTGTGGGTGCTGCAGCCGAGTAGTCGTCGACGAACCCTTGCCGTTTTCCTGCAACTGGCCCACACCTGCGTACGCCTCGAGGTCTGCGGCACTGCTGGATCGCCGCCCGGTGGAGCTGCGCGCAAAAAGGTTTGCCGCCAGCAGGGGTCGAACCTGCGACCTTGGGCTTATTAGACCCACGCTCTAACCGACTGAGCTATGGCGGCTGTGGGTGCTGCAGCCGAGTAGTCGTCGACGAACCCTTGCCGTTTTCCTGCAACTGGCCAACACCTGCGTACGCCTCGAGGTCTGCGGCACTGCTGGATCGCCGCCCGGTGGTAGAAAAAAGGTTTGCCGCCAGCAGGGGTCGAACCTGCGACCTTGGGCTTATTAGACCCACGCTCTAACCGACTGAGCTATGGCGGCTGTGGATGCTGCAGCCGAGTAGTCGTCGACGAACCCTTGCCGTTTTCCTGCAACTGGCCAACACCTGCGTACGCCTCGAGGTCTGCGGCACTGCTGGATCGCCGCCCGGTGGAGCTGCGCGCAAAAAGGTTTGCCGCCAGCAGGGGTCGAACCTGCGACCTTGGGCTTATTAGACCCACGCTCTAACCGACTGAGCTATGGCGGCTGTGGATGCTGCAGCCGAGTAGTCGTCGACGAACCCTTGCCGTTTTCCTGCAACTGGCCCACACCTGCGTACGCCTCGAGGTCTGCGGCACTGCTGGATCGCCGCCCGGTGGAGCTGCGCGCAAAAAGGTTTGCCGCCAGCAGGGGTCGAACCTGCGACCTTGGGCTTATTAGACCCACGCTCTAACCGACTGAGCTATGGCGGCTGCGGGTGCAGCAGCCGAGTAGTCGTCGACGAACCTTTGCCGTTTTCCTGCAACTGGCCCACACCTGCGTACGCCTCGAGGTCTGCGGCACTGCTGGATCGCCGCCCGGTAGAGCTGCGCGCAAAAAGGTTTGCCGCCAGCAGGGGTCGAACCTGCGACCTTGGGCTTATTAGACCCACGCTCTAACCGACTGAGCTATGGCGGCTGCGGGTGCAGCAGCCGAGTAGTCGTCGACGAACCCTTGCCGTTTTCCTGCAACTGGCCCACACCTGCGTACGCCTCGAGGTCTGCGGCACTGCTGGATCGCCGCCCGGTGGAGCTGCGTGCAAAAAGGTTTGCCGCCAGCAGGGGTCGAACCTGCGACCTTGGGCTTATTAGACCCACGCTCTAACCGACTGAGCTATGGCGGCTGTGGGTGCTGCAGCCGAGTAGTCGTCGACGAACCCTTGCCGTTTTCCTGCAACTGGCCCACACCTGCGTACGCCTCGAGGTCTGCGGCACTGCTGGATCGCCGCCCGGTGGAACTGCGCGCAAAAAGGTTTGCCGCCAGCAGGGGTCGAACATGCGACCTTGGGCTTATTAGACCCACGCTCTAACCGACTGAGCTATGGCGGCTGTGGGTGCAGCAGCCGAGTAGTCGTCGACGAACCCTTGCCGTTTTCCTGCAACTGGCCCACACCTGCGTACGCCTCGAGGTCTGCGGCACTGCTGGATCGCCGCCCGGTGGAGCTGCGTGCAAAAAGGTTTGCCGCCAGCAGGGGTCGAACCTGCGACCTTGGGCTTATTAGACCCACGCTCTAACCGACTGAGCTATGGCGGCTGTGGGTGCTGCAGCCGAGTAGTCGTCGACGAACCCTTGCCGTTTTCCTGCAACTGGCCCACACCTGCGTACGCCTCGAGGTCTGCGGCACTGCTGGATCGCCGCCCGGTGGAGCTGCGCGCAAAAAGGTTTGCCGCCAGCAGGGGTCGAACCTGCGACCTTGGGCTTATTAGACCCACGCTCTAACCGACTGAGCTATGGCGGCTGTGGGTGCTGCAGCCGAGTAGTCGTCGACGAACCCTTGCCGTTTTCCTGCAACTGGCCAACACCTGCGTACGCCTCGAGGTCTGCGGCACTGCTGGATCGCCGCCCGGTGGTAGAAAAAAGGTTTGCCGCCAGCAGGGGTCGAACCTGCGACCTTGGGCTTATTAGACCCACGCTCTAACCGACTGAGCTATGGCGGCTGTGGATGCTGCAGCCGAGTAGTCGTCGACGAACCCTTGCCGTTTTCCTGCAACTGGCCAACACCTGCGTACGCCTCGAGGTCTGCGGCACTGCTGGATCGCCGCCCGGTGGAGCTGCGCGCAAAAAGGTTTGCCGCCAGCAGGGGTCGAACCTGCGACCTTGGGCTTATTAGACCCACGCTCTAACCGACTGAGCTATGGCGGCTGTGGATGCTGCAGCCGAGTAGTCGTCGACGAACCCTTGCCGTTTTCCTGCAACTGGCCCACACCTGCGTACGCCTCGAGGTCTGCGGCACTGCTGGATCGCCGCCCGGTGGAGCTGCGCGCAAAAAGGTTTGCCGCCAGCAGGGGTCGAACCTGCGACCTTGGGCTTATTAGACCCACGCTCTAACCGACTGAGCTATGGCGGCTGCGGGTGCAGCAGCCGAGTAGTCGTCGACGAACCTTTGCCGTTTTCCTGCAACTGGCCCACACCTGCGTACGCCTCGAGGTCTGCGGCACTGCTGGATCGCCGCCCGGTAGAGCTGCGCGCAAAAAGGTTTGCCGCCAGCAGGGGTCGAACCTGCGACCTTGGGCTTATTAGACCCACGCTCTAACCGACTGAGCTATGGCGGCTGTGGGTGCTGCAGCCGAGTAGTCGTCGACGAACCCTTGCCGTTTTCCTGCAACTGGCCCACACCTGCGTACGCCTCGAGGTCTGCGGCACTGCTGGATCGCCGCCCGGTGAAGCTGCGCGCAAAAAGGTTTGCCGCCAGCAGGGGTCGAACCTGCGACCTTGGGCTTATTAGACCCACGCTCTAACCAACTGAGTAGGCGGCTGCGGGTGCAGCAGCCGAGTAGTCGTCGACGAATCCTTGCCGTTTTCCTGCAACTGGCCCACACCTGCGTACGCCTCGAGGTCTGCGGCACTGCTGGATCGCCGCCCGGTGGAGCTGCGCGCAAAAAGGTTTGCCGCCAGCAGGGGTCGAATCTGCGACCTTGGGCTTATTAGACCCACGCTCTAACCGACTGAGCTATGGCGGCTGTGGGTGCTGCAGCCGAGTAGTCGTCGACGAACCCTTGCCGTTTTCCTGCAACTGGCCCACACCTGCGTACGCCTCGAGGTCTGCGGCACTGCTGGATCGCCGCCCGGTGGAGCTGCGCGCAAAAAGGTTTGCCGCCAGCAGGGGTCGAACCTGCGACCTTGGGCTTATTAGACCCACGCTCTAACCGACTGAGCTATGGCGGCTGTGGGTGCTGCAGCCGAGTAGTCGTCGACGAACCCTTGCCGTTTTCCTGCAACTGGCCAACACCTGCGTACGCCTCGAGGTCTGCGGCACTGCTGGATCGCCGCCCGGTGGTAGAAAAAAGGTTTGCCGCCAGCAGGGGTCGAACCTGCGACCTTGGGCTTATTAGACCCACGCTCTAACCGACTGAGCTATGGCGGCTGTGGATGCTGCAGCCGAGTAGTCGTCGACGAACCCTTGCCGTTTTCCTGCAACTGGCCAACACCTGCGTAGGCCTCGAGGTCTGCGGCACTGCTGGATCGCCGCCCGGTGGAGCTGCGCGCAAAAAGGTTTGCCGCCAGCAGGGGTCGAACCTGCGACCTTGGGCTTATTAGACCCACGCTCTAACCGACTGAGCTATGGCGGCTGTGGATGCTGCAGCCGAGTAGTCGTCGACGAACCCTTGCCGTTTTCCTGCAACTGGCCCACACCTGCGTACGCCTCGAGGTCTGCGGCACTGCTGGATCGCCGCCCGGTGGAGCTGCGCGCAAAAAGGTTTGCCGCCAGCAGGGGTCGAACCTGCGACCTTGGGCTTATTAGACCCACGCTCTAACCGACTGAGCTATGGCGGCTGCGGGTGCAGCAGCCGAGTAGTCGTCGACGAACCTTTGCCGTTTTCCTGCAACTGGCCCACACCTGCGTACGCCTCGAGGTCTGCGGCACTGCTGGATCGCCGCCCGGTAGAGCTGCGCGCAAAAAGGTTTGCCGCCAGCAGGGGTCGAACCTGCGACCTTGGGCTTATTAGACCCACGCTCTAACCGACTGAGCTATGGCGGCTGCGGGTGCAGCAGCCGAGTAGTCGTCGACGAACCCTTGCCGTTTTCCTGCAACTGGCCCACACCTGCGTACGCCTCGAGGTCTGCGGCACTGCTGGATCGCCGCCCGGTGGAGCTGCGTGCAAAAAGGTTTGCCGCCAGCAGGGGTCGAACCTGCGACCTTGGGCTTATTAGACCCACGCTCTAACCGACTGAGCTATGGCGGCTGTGGGTGCTGCAGCCGAGTAGTCGTCGACGAACCCTTGCCGTTTTCCTGCAACTGGCCCACACCTGCGTACGCCTCGAGGTCTGCGGCACTGCTGGATCGCCGCCCGGTGGAACTGCGCGCAAAAAGGTTTGCCGCCAGCAGGGGTCGAACATGCGACCTTGGGCTTATTAGACCCACGCTCTAACCGACTGAGCTATGGCGGCTGTGGGTGCAGCAGCCGAGTAGTCGTCGACGAACCCTTGCCGTTTTCCTGCAACTGGCCCACACCTGCGTACGCCTCGAGGTCTGCGGCACTGCTGGATCGCCGCCCGGTGGAGCTGCGTGCAAAAAGGTTTGCCGCCAGCAGGGGTCGAACCTGCGACCTTGGGCTTATTAGACCCACGCTCTAACCGACTGAGCTATGGCGGCTGTGGGTGCTGCAGCCGAGTAGTCGTCGACGAACCCTTGCCGTTTTCCTGCAACTGGCCCACACCTGCGTACGCCTCGAGGTCTGCGGCACTGCTGGATCGCCGCCCGGTGGAGCTGCGCGCAAAAAGGTTTGCCGCCAGCAGGGGTCGAACCTGCGACCTTGGGCTTATTAGACCCACGCTCTAACCGACTGAGCTATGGCGGCTGTGGGTGCTGCAGCCGAGTAGTCGTCGACGAACCCTTGCCGTTTTCCTGCAACTGGCCCACACCTGCGTACGCCTCGAGGTCTGCGGCACTGCTGGATCGCCGCCCGGTGGAGCTGCGCGCAAAAAGGTTTGCCGCCAGCAGGGGTCGAACCTGCGACCTTGGGCTTATTAGACCCACGCTCTAACCGACTGAGCTATGGCGGCTGTGGGTGCTGCAGCCGAGTAGTCGTCGACGAACCCTTGCCGTTTTCCTGCAACTGGCCCACACCTGCGTACGCCTCGAGGTCTGCGGCACTGCTGGATCGCCGCCCGGTGAAGCTGCGCGCAAAAAGGTTTGCCGCCAGCAGGGGTCGAACCTGCGACCTTGGGATTATTAGACCCACGCTCTAACCGACTGAGCTATGGCGGCTGTGGGTGCTGCAGCCGAGTAGTCGTCGACGAACCCTTGCCGTTTTCCTGCAACTGGCCCACACCTGCGTACGCCTCGAGGTCTGCGGCACTGCTGGATCGCCGCCCGGTGAAGCTGCGCGCAAAAAGGTTTGCCGCCAGCAGGGGTCGAACCTGCGACCTTGGGCTTATTAGACCCACGCTCTAACCAACTGAGTAGGCGGCTGCGGGTGCAGCAGCCGAGTAGTCGTCGACGAACCCTTGCCGTTTTCCTGCAACTGGCCCACACCTGCGTACGCCTCGAGGTCTGCGGCACTGCTGGATCGCCGCCCGGTGGAGCTGCGCGCAAAAAGGTTTGCCGCCAGCAGGGGTCGAATCTGCGACCTTGGGCTTATTAGACCCACGCTCTAACCGACTGAGCTATGGCGGCTGTGGGTGCTGCAGCCGAGTAGTCGTCGACGAACCCTTGCCGTTTTCCTGCAACTGGCCCACACCTGCGTACGCCTCGAGGTCTGCGGCACTGCTGGATCGCCGCCCGGTGGAGCTGCGCGCAAAAAGGTTTGCCGCCAGCAGGGGTCGAACCTGCGACCTTGGGCTTATTAGACCCACGCTCTAACCGACTGAGCTATGGCGGCTGTGGGTGCTGCAGCCGAGTAGTCGTCGACGAACCCTTGCCGTTTTCCTGCAACTGGCCAACACCTGCGTACGCCTCGAGGTCTGCGGCACTGCTGGATCGCCGCCCGGTGGAGCTGCGCGCAAAAAGGTTTGCCGCCAGCAGGGGTCGAACCTGCGACCTTGGGCTTATTAGACCCACGCTCTAACCGACTGAGCTATGGCGGCTGCGGGTGCAGCAGCCGAGTAGTCGTCGACGAACCCTTGCCGTTTTCCTGCAACTGGCCCACACCTGCGTACGCCTCGAGGTCTGCGGCACTGCTGGATCGCCGCCCGGTGGAGCTGCGCGCAAAAAGGTTTGCCGCCAGCAGGGGTCGAACCTGCGACCTTGGGCTTATTAGACCCACGCTCTAACCGACTGAGCTATGGCGGCTGTGGGTGCTGCAGCCGAGTAGTCGTCGACGAACCCTTGCCGTTTTCCTGCAACTGGCCCACACCTGCGTACGCCTCGAGGTCTGCGGCACTGCTGGATCGCCGCCCGGTGAAGCTGCGCGCAAAAAGGTTTGCCGCCAGCAGGGGTCGAACCTGCGACCTTGGGCTTATTAGACCCACGCTCTAACCGACTGAGCTATGGCGGCTGTGGGTGCTGCAGCCGAGTATTCGTCGACGAACCCTTGCCGTTTTCCTGCAACTGGCCCACACCTGCGTACGCCTCGAGGTCTGCGGCACTGCTGGATCGCCGCCCGGTGAAGCTGCGCGCAAAAAGGTTTGCCGCCAGCAGGGGTCGAACCTGCGACCTTGGGCTTATTAGACCCACGCTCTAACCGACTGAGCTATGGCGGCTGTGGGTGCTGCAGCCGAGTAGTCGTCGACGAACCCTTGCCGTTTTCCTGCAACTGGCCAACACCTGCGTACGCCTCGAGGTCTGCGGCACTGCTGGATCTCCGCCCGGTGGAGCTGCGCGCAAAAAGGTTTGCCGCCAGCAGGGGTCGAACCTGCGACCTTGGGCTTATTAGACCCACGCTCTAACCGACTGAGCTATGGCGGCTGTGGGTGCTGCAGCCGAGTAGTCGTCGACGAACCCTTGCCGTTTTCCTGCAACTGGCCCACACCTGCGTACGCCTCGAGGTCTGCGGCACTGCTGGATCGCCGCCCGGTGGAGCTGCGCGCAAAAAGGTTTGCCGCCAGCAGGGGTCGAACCTGCGACCTTGGGCTTATTAGACCCACGCTCTAACCGACTGAGCTATGGCGGCTGTGGGTGCTGCAGCCGAGTAGTCGTCGACGAACCCTTGCCGTTTTCCTGCAACTGGCCCACACCTGCGTACGCCTCGAGGTCTGCGGCACTGCTGGATCGCCGCCCGGTGAAGCTGCGCGCAAAAAGGTTTGCCGCCAGCAGGGGTCGAACCTGCGACCTTGGGCTTATTAGACCCACGCTCTAACCAACTGAGTAGGCGGCTGCGGGTGCAGCAGCCGAGTAGTCGTCGACGAACCCTTGCCGTTTTCCTGCAACTGGCCCACACCTGCGTACGCCTCGAGGTCTGCGGCACTGCTGGATCGCCGCCCGGTGAAGCTGCGCGCAAAAAGGTTTGCCGCCAGCAGGGGTCGAACCTGCGACCTTGGGCTTATTAGACCCACGCTCTAACCAACTGAGTAGGCGGCTGCGGGTGCAGCAGCCGAGTAGTCGTCGACGAACCCTTGCCGTTTTCCTGCAACTGGCCCACACCTGCGTACGCCTCGAGGTCTGCGGCACTGCTGGATCGCCGCCCGGTGGAGCTGCGCGCAAAAAGGTTTGCCGCCAGCAGGGGTCGAACCTGCGACCTTGGGCTTATTAGACCCACGCTCTAACCGACTGAGCTATGGCGGCTGTGGGTGCTGCAGCCGAGTAGTCGTCGACGAACCCTTGCCGTTTTCCTGCAACTGGCCCACACCTGCGTACGCCTCGAGGTCTGCGGCACTGCTGGATCGCCGCCCGGTGGAGCTGCGCGCAAAAAGGTTTGCCGCCAGCAGGGGTCGAACCTGCGACCTTGGGCTTATTAGACCCACGCTCTAACCGACTGAGCTATGGCGGCTGTGGGTGCTGCAGCCGAGTAGTCGTCGACGAACCCTTGCCGTTTTCCTGCAACTGGCCCACACCTGCGTACGCCTCGAGGTCTGCGGCACTGCTGGATCGCCGCCCGGTGAAGCTGCGCGCAAAAAGGTTTGCCGCCAGCAGGGGTCGAACCTGCGACCTTGGGCTTATTAGACCCACGCTCTAACCGACTGAGCTATGGCGGCTGCGGGTGCAGCAGCCGAGTAGTCGTCGACGAACCCTTGCCGTTTTCCTGCAACTGGCCCACACCTGCGTACGCCTCGAGGTCTGCGGCACTGCTGGATCGCCGCCCGGTGGAGCTGCGCGCAAAAAGGTTTGCCGCCAGCAGGGGTCGAACCTGCGACCTTGGGCTTATTAGACCCACGCTCTAACCGACTGAGCTATGGCGGCTGTGGGTGCTGCTGCCGAGTAGTCGTCGACGAACCCTTGCCGTTTTCCTGCAACTGGCCCACACCTGCGTACGCCTCGAGGTCTGCGGCACTGCTGGATCGCCGCCCGGTGGAGCTGCGCGCAAAAAGGTTTGCCGCCAGCAGGGGTCGAACCTGCGACCTTGGGCTTATTAGACCCACGCTCTAACCGACTGAGCTATGGCGACTGTGGGTGCTGCAGCCGAGTAGTCGTCGACGAACCCTTGCCGTTTTCCTGCAACTGGCCCACACCTGCGTACGCCTCGAGGTCTGCGGCACTGCTGGATCGCCGCCCGGTGAAGCTGCGCGCAAAAAGGTTTGCCGCCAGCAGGGGTCGAACCTGCGACCTTGGGCTTATTAGACCCACGCTCTAACCAACTGAGTAGGCGGCTGCGGGTGCAGCAGCCGAGTAGTCGTCGACGAACCCTTGCCGTTTTCCTGCAACTGGCCCACACCTGCGTACGCCTCGAGGTCTGCGGCACTGCTGGATCGCCGCCCGGTGGAGCTGCGCGCAAAAAGGTTTGCCGCCAGCAGGGGTCGAACCTGCGACCTTGGGCTTATTAGACCCACGCTCTAACCGACTGAGCTATGGCGGCTGTGGGTGCTGCAGCCGAGTAGTCGTCGACGAACCCTTGCCGTTTTCCTGCAACTGGCCCACACCTGCGTACGCCTCGAGGTCTGCGGCACTGCTGGATCGCCGCCCGGTGGAGCTGCGCGCAAAAAGGTTTGCCGCCAGCAGGGGTCGAACCTGCGACCTTGGGCTTATTAGACCCACGCTCTAACCGACTGAGCTATGGCGGCTGTGGGTGCTGCAGCCGAGTAGTCGTCGACGAACCCTTGCCGTTTTCCTGCAACTGGCCAACACCTGCGTACGCCTCGAGGTCTGCGGCACTGCTGGATCGCCGCCCGGTGGAGCTGCGCGCAAAAAGGTTTGCCGCCAGCAGGGGTCGAACCTGCGACCTTGGGCTTATTAGACCCACGCTCTAACCGACTGAGCTATGGCGGCTGTGGGTGCTGCAGCCGAGTAGTCGTCGACGAACCCTTGCCGTTTTCCTGCAACTGGCCAACACCTGCGTACGCCTCGAGGTCTGCGGCACTGCTGGATCGCCGCCCGGTGGAGCTGCGCGCAAAAAGGTTTGCCGCCAGCAGGGGTCGAATCTGCGACCTTGGGCTTATTAGACCCACGCTCTAACCGACTGAGCTATGGCGGCTGTGGGTGCTGCAGCCGATTAGTCGTCGACGAACCCTTGCCGTTTTCCTGCAACTGGCCCACACCTGCGTACGCCTCGAGGTCTGCGGCACTGCTGGATCGCCGCCCGGTGGAGCTGCGCGCAAAAAGGTTTGCCGCCAGCAGGGGTCGAAGCTGCGACCTTGGGCTTATTAGACCCACGCTCTAACCGACTGAGCTATGGCGGCTGTGGGTGCTGCAGCCGAGTAGTCGTCGACGAACCCTTGCCGTTTTCCTGCAACTGGCCAACACCTGCGTACGCCTCGAGGTCTGCGGCACTGCTGGATCGCCGCCCGGTGGAGCTGCGCGCAAAAAGGTTTGCCGCCAGCAGGGGTCGAACCTGCGACCTTGGGCTTATTAGACCCACGCTCTAACCAACTGAGTAGGCGGCTGCGGGTGCAGCAGCCGAGTAGTCGTCGACGAACCCTTGCCGTTTTCCTGCAACTGGCCCACACCTGCGTACGCCTCGAGGTCTGCGGCACTGCTGGATCGCCGCCCGGTGGAGCTGCGCGCAAAAAGGTTTGCCGCCAGCAGGGGTCGAATCTGCGACCTTGGGCTTATTAGACCCACGCTCTAACCGACTGAGCTATGGCGGCTGTGGGTGCTGCAGCCGAGTAGTCGTCGACGAACCCTTGCCGTTTTCCTGCAACTGGCCCACACCTGCGTACGCCTCGAGGTCTGCGGCACTGCTGGATCGCCGCCCGGTGGAGCTGCGCGCAAAAAGGTTTGCCGCCAGCAGGGGTCGAACCTGCGACCTTGGGCTTATTAGACCCACGCTCTAACCGACTGAGCTATGGCGGCTGTGGGTGCTGCAGCCGAGTAGTCGTCGACGAACCCTTGCCGTTTTCCTGCAACTGGCCAACACCTGCGTACGCCTCGAGGTCTGCGGCACTGCTGGATCGCCGCCCGGTGGAGCTGCGCGCAAAAAGGTTTGCCGCCAGCAGGGGTCGAATCTGCGACCTTGGGCTTATTAGACCCACGCTCTAACCGACTGAGCTATGGCGGCTGTGGGTGCTGCAGCCGATTAGTCGTCGACGAACCCTTGCCGTTTTCCTGCAACTGGCCCACACCTGCGTACGCCTCGAGGTCTGCGGCACTGCTGGATCGCCGCCCGGTGGAGCTGCGCGCAAAAAGGTTTGCCGCCAGCAGGGGTCGAAGCTGCGACCTTGGGCTTATTAGACCCACGCTCTAACCGACTGAGCTATGGCGGCTGTGGGTGCTGCAGCCGAGTAGTCGTCGACGAACCCTTGCCGTTTTCCTGCAACTGGCCAACACCTGCGTACGCCTCGAGGTCTGCGGCACTGCTGGATCGCCGCCCGGTGGAGCTGCGCGCAAAAAGGTTTGCCGCCAGCAGGGGTCGAACCTGCGACCTTGGGCTTATTAGACCCACGCTCTAACCAACTGAGTAGGCGGCTGCGGGTGCAGCAGCCGAGTAGTCGTCGACGAACCCTTGCCGTTTTCCTGCAACTGGCCCACACCTGCGTACGCCTCGAGGTCTGCGGCACTGCTGGATCGCCGCCCGGTGGAGCTGCGCGCAAAAAGGTTTGCCGCCAGCAGGGGTCGAATCTGCGACCTTGGGCTTATTAGACCCACGCTCTAACCGACTGAGCTATGGCGGCTGTGGGTGCTGCAGCCGAGTAGTCGTCGACGAACCCTTGCCGTTTTCCTGCAACTGGCCCACACCTGCGTACGCCTCGAGGTCTGCGGCACTGCTGGATCGCCGCCCGGTGGAGCTGCGCGCAAAAAGGTTTGCCGCCAGCAGGGGTCGAACCTGCGACCTTGGGCTTATTAGACCCACGCTCTAACCGACTGAGCTATGGCGGCTGTGGGTGCTGCAGCCGAGTAGTCGTCGACGAACCCTTGCCGTTTTCCTGCAACTGGCCCACACCTGCGTACGCCTCGAGGTCTGCGGCACTGCTGGATCGCCGCCCGGTGGAGCTGCGCGCAAAAAGCTTTGCCGCCAGCAGGGGTCGAATCTGCGACCTTGGGCTTATTAGACCCACGCTCTAACCGACTGAGCTATGGCGGCTGTGGGTGCTGCAGCCGAGTAGTCGTCGACGAACCCTTGCCGTTTTCCTGCAACTGGCCCACACCTGCGTACGCCTCGAGGTCTGCGGCACTGCTGGATCGCCGCCCGGTGGAGCTGCGCGCAAAAAGGTTTGCCGCCAGCAGGGGTCGAACCTGCGACCTTGGGCTTATTAGACCCACGCTCTAACCGACTGAGCTATGGCGGCTGTGGGTGCTGCAGCCGAGTAGTCGTCGACGAACCCTTGCCGTTTTCCTGCAACTGGCCCACACCTGCGTACGCCTCGAGGTCTGCGGCACTGCTGGATCGCCGCCCGGTGGAGCTGCGCGCAAAAAGCTTTGCCGCCAGCAGGGGTCGAACCTGCGACCTTGGGCTTATTAGACCCACGCTCTAACCGACTGAGCTATGGCGGCTGTGGGTGCTGCAGCCGAGTAGTCGTCGACGAACCCTTGCCGTTTTCCTGCAACTGGCCAACACCTGCGTACGCCTCGAGGTCTGCGGCACTGCTGGATCGCCGCCCGGTGAAGCTGCGCGCAAAAAGGTTTGCCGCCAGCAGGGGTCGAACCTGCGACCTTGGGCTTATTAGACCCACGCTCTAACCAACTGAGTAGGCGGCTGCGGGTGCAGCAGCCAAGTAGTCGTCGACGAACCCTTGCCGTTTTCCTGCAACTGGCCCTTACCTGCGTACGCCTCGAGGTCTGCGGCACTGCTGGATCGCCGCCCGGTGGAGCTGCGCGCAAAAAGGTTTGCCGCCAGCAGGGGTCGAACCTGCGACCTTGGGCTTATTAGACCCACGCTCTAACCGACTGAGCTATGGCGGCTGTGGGTGCTGCAGCCGAGTAGTCGTCGACGAACCCCTGCCGTTTTCCTGCAACTGGCCCACACCTGCGTACGCCTCGAGGTCTGCGGCACTGCTGGATCGCCGCCCGGTGGAGCTGCGCGCAAAAAGGTTTGCCGCCAGCAGGGGTCGAACCTGCGACCTTGGGCTTATTAGACCCACGCTCTAACCGACTGAGCTATGGCGGCTGTGGGTGCTGCAGCCGAGTAGTCGTCGACGAACCCTTGCCGTTTTCCTGCAACTGGCCAACACCTGCGTACGCCTCGAGGTCTGCGGCACTGCTGGATCGCCGCCCGGTGGAGCTGCGCGCAAAAAGGTTTGCCGCCAGCAGGGGTCGAACCTGCGACCTTGGGCTTATTAGACCCACGCTCTAACCGACTGAGCTATGGCGGCTGCGGGTGCAGCAGCCGAGTAGTCGTCGACGAACCCTTGCCGTTTTCCTGCAACTGGCCCACACCTGCGTACGCCTCGAGGTCTGCGGCACTGCTGGATCGCCGCCCGGTGGAGCTGCGCGCAAAAAGCTTTGCCGCCAGCAGGGGTCGAACCTGCGACCTTGGGCTTATTAGACCCACGCTCTAACCGACTGAGCTATGGCGGCTGTGGGTGCTGCAGCCGAGTAGTCGTCGACGAACCCTTGCCGTTTTCCTGCAACTGGCCAACACCTGCGTACGCCTCGAGGTCTGCGGCACTGCTGGATCGCCGCCCGGTGAAGCTGCGCGCAAAAAGGTTTGCCGCCAGCAGGGGTCGAACCTGCGACCTTGGGCTTATTAGACCCACGCTCTAACCAACTGAGTAGGCGGCTGCGGGTGCAGCAGCCAAGTAGTCGTCGACGAACCCTTGCCGTTTTCCTGCAACTGGCCCTTACCTGCGTACGCCTCGAGGTCTGCGGCACTGCTGGATCGCCGCCCGGTGGAGCTGCGCGCAAAAAGGTTTGCCGCCAGCAGGGGTCGAATCTGCGACCTTGGGCTTATTAGACCCACGCTCTAACCGACTGAGCTATGGCGGCTGTGGGTGCTGCAGCCGAGTAGTCGTCGACGAACCCTTGCCGTTTTCCTGCAACTGGCCAACACCTGCGTACGCCTCGAGGTCTGCGGCACTGCTGGATCGCCGCCCGGTGAAGCTGCGCGCAAAAAGGTTTGCCGCCAGCAGGGGTCGAACCTGCGACCTTGGGCTTATTAGACCCACGCTCTAACCAACTGAGTAGGCGGCTGCGGGTGCAGCAGCCAAGTAGTCGTCGACGAACCCTTGCCGTTTTCCTGCAACTGGCCCTTACCTGCGTACGCCTCGAGGTCTGCGGCACTGCTGGATCGCCGCCCGGTGGAGCTGCGCGCAAAAAGGTTTGCCGCCAGCAGGGGTCGAACCTGCGACCTTGGGCTTATTAGACCCACGCTCTAACCGACTGAGCTATGGCGGCTGTGGGTGCTGCAGCCGAGTAGTCGTCGACGAACCCCTGCCGTTTTCCTGCAACTGGCCCACACCTGCGTACGCCTCGAGGTCTGCGGCACTGCTGGATCGCCGCCCGGTGGAGCTGCGCGCAAAAAGGTTTGCCGCCAGCAGGGGTCGAACCTGCGACCTTGGGCTTATTAGACCCACGCTCTAACCGACTGAGCTATGGCGGCTGTGGGTGCTGCAGCCGAGTAGTCGTCGACGAACCCTTGCCGTTTTCCTGCAACTGGCCAACACCTGCGTACGCCTCGAGGTCTGCGGCACTGCTGGATCGCCGCCCGGTGGAGCTGCGCGCAAAAAGGTTTGCCGCCAGCAGGGGTCGAACCTGCGACCTTGGGCTTATTAGACCCACGCTCTAACCGACTGAGCTATGGCGGCTGCGGGTGCAGCAGCCGAGTAGTCGTCGACGAACCCTTGCCGTTTTCCTGCAACTGGCCCACACCTGCGTACGCCTCGAGGTCTGCGGCACTGCTGGATCGCCGCCCGGTGGAGCTGCGCGCAAAAAGCTTTGCCGCCAGCAGGGGTCGAACCTGCGACCTTGGGCTTATTAGACCCACGCTCTAACCGACTGAGCTATGGCGGCTGTGGGTGCTGCAGCCGAGTAGTCGTCGACGAACCCTTGCCGTTTTCCTGCAACTGGCCAACACCTGCGTACGCCTCGAGGTCTGCGGCACTGCTGGATCGCCGCCCGGTGAAGCTGCGCGCAAAAAGGTTTGCCGCCAGCAGGGGTCGAACCTGCGACCTTGGGCTTATTAGACCCACGCTCTAGCCAACTGAGTAGGCGGCTGCGGGTGCAGCAGCCAAGTAGTCGTCGACGAACCCTTGCCGTTTTCCTGCAACTGGCCCTTACCTGCGTACGCCTCGAGGTCTGCGGCACTGCTGGATCGCCGCCCGGTGGAGCTGCGCGCAAAAAGGTTTGCCGCCAGCAGGGGTCGAACCTGCGACCTTGGGCTTATTAGACCCACGCTCTAACCGACTGAGCTATGGCGGCTGTGGGTGCTGCAGCCGAGTAGTCGTCGACGAACCCCTGCCGTTTTCCTGCAACTGGCCCACACCTGCGTACGCCTCGAGGTCTGCGGCACTGCTGGATCGCCGCCCGGTGGAGCTGCGCGCAAAAAGGTTTGCCGCCAGCAGGGGTCGAACCTGCGACCTTGGGCTTATTAGACCCACGCTCTAACCGACTGAGCTATGGCGGCTGTGGGTGCTGCAGCCGAGTAGTCGTCGACGAACCCTTGCCGTTTTCCTGCAACTGGCCAACACCTGCGTACGCCTCGAGGTCTGCGGCACTGCTGGATCGCCGCCCGGTGGAGCTGCGCGCAAAAAGGTTTGCCGCCAGCAGGGGTCGAACCTGCGACCTTGGGCTTATTAGACCCACGCTCTAACCGACTGAGCTATGGCGGCTGCGGGTGCAGCAGCCGAGTAGTCGTCGACGAACCCTTGCCGTTTTCCTGCAACTGGCCCACACCTGCGTACGCCTCGAGGTCTGCGGCACTGCTGGATCGCCGCCCGGTGGAGCTGCGCGCAAAAAGCTTTGCCGCCAGCAGGGGTCGAACCTGCGACCTTGGGCTTATTAGACCCACGCTCTAACCGACTGAGCTATGGCGGCTGTGGGTGCTGCAGCCGAGTAGTCGTCGACGAACCCTTGCCGTTTTCCTGCAACTGGCCAACACCTGCGTACGCCTCGAGGTCTGCGGCACTGCTGGATCGCCGCCCGGTGAAGCTGCGCGCAAAAAGGTTTGCCGCCAGCAGGGGTCGAACCTGCGACCTTGGGCTTATTAGACCCACGCTCTAACCAACTGAGTAGGCGGCTGCGGGTGCAGCAGCCAAGTAGTCGTCGACGAACCCTTGCCGTTTTCCTGCAACTGGCCCTTACCTGCGTACGCCTCGAGGTCTGCGGCACTGCTGGATCGCCGCCCGGTGGAGCTGCGCGCAAAAAGGTTTGCCGCCAGCAGGGGTCGAATCTGCGACCTTGGGCTTATTAGACCCACGCTCTAACCGACTGAGCTATGGCGGCTGTGGGTGCTGCAGCCGAGTAGTCGTCGACGAACCCCTGCCGTTTTCCTGCAACTGGCCCACACCTGCGTACGCCTCGAGGTCTGCGGCACTGCTGGATCGCCGCCCGGTGGAGCTGCGCGCAAAAAGGTTTGCCGCCAGCAGGGGTCGAACCTGCGACCTTGGGCTTATTAGACCCACGCTCTAACCGACTGAGCTATGGCGGCTGCGGGTGCAGCAGCCGAGTAGTCGTCGACGAACCCTTGCCGTTTTCCTGCAACTGGCCAACACCTGCGTACGCCTCGAGGTCTGCGGCACTGCTGGATCGCCGCCCGGTGGAGCTGCGCGCAAAAAGGTTTGCCGCCAGCAGGGGTCGAACCTGCGACCTTGGGCTTATTAGACCCACGCTCTAACCGACTGAGCTATGGCGGCTGCGGGTGCAGCAGCCGAGTAGTCGTCGACGAACCCTTGCCGTTTTCCTGCAACTGGCCCACACCTGCGTACGCCTCGAGGTCTGCGGCACTGCTGGATCGCCGCCCGGTGGAGCTGCGCGCAAAAAGGTTTGCCGCCAGCAGGGGTCGAACCTGCGACCTTGGGCTTATTAGACCCACGCTCTAACCAACTGAGTAGGCGGCTGCGGGTGCAGCAGCCGAGTAGTCCTCGACGAACCCTTGCCGTTTTCCTGCAACTGGCCCACACCTGCGTACGCCTCGAGGTCTGCGGCACTGCTGGATCGCCGCCCGGTGGAGCTGCGCGCAAAAAGGTTTGCCGCCAGCAGGGGTCGAATCTGCGACCTTGGGCTTATTAGACCCACGCTCTAACCGACTGAGCTATGGCGGCTGTGGGTGCTGCAGCCGAGTAGTCGTCGACGAACCCCTGCCGTTTTCCTGCAACTGGCCCACACCTGCGTACGCCTCGAGGTCTGCGGCACTGCTGGATCGCCGCCCGGTGGAGCTGCGCGCAAAAAGGTTTGCCGCCAGCAGGGGTCGAACCTGCGACCTTGGGCTTATTAGACCCACGCTCTAACCGACTGAGCTATGGCGGCTGCGGGTGCAGCAGCCGAGTAGTCGTCGACGAACCCTTGCCGTTTTCCTGCAACTGGCCAACACCTGCGTACGCCTCGAGGTCTGCGGCACTGCTGGATCGCCGCCCGGTGGAGCTGCGCGCAAAAAGGTTTGCCGCCAGCAGGGGTCGAACCTGCGACCTTGGGCTTATTAGACCCACGCTCTAACCAACTGAGTAGGCGGCTGCGGGTGCAGCAGCCGAGTAGTCCTCGACGAACCCTTGCCGTTTTCCTGCAACTGGCCCACACCTGCGTACGCCTCGAGGTCTGCGGCACTGCTGGATCGCCGCCCGGTGGAGCTGCGCGCAAAAAGGTTTGCCGCCAGCAGGGGTCGAATCTGCGACCTTGGGCTTATTAGACCCACGCTCTAACCGACTGAGCTATGGCGGCTGTGGGTGCTGCAGCCGAGTAGTCGTCGACGAACCCTTGCCGTTTTCCTGCAACTGGCCCACACCTGCGTACGCCTCGAGGTCTGCGGCACTGCTGGATCGCCGCCCGGTGGAGCTGCGCGCAAAAAGGTTTGCCGCCAGCAGGGGTCGAACCTGCGACCTTGGGCTTATTAGACCCACGCTCTAACCGACTGAGCTATGGCGGCTGTGGGTGCTGCAGCCGAGTAGTCGTCGACGAACCCTTGCCGTTTTCCTGCAACTGGCCAACACCTGCGTACGCCTCGAGGTCTGCGGCACTGCTGGATCGCCGCCCGGTGGAGCTGCGCGCAAAAAGGTTTGCCGCCAGCAGGGGTCGAACCTGCGACCTTGGGCTTATTAGACCCACGCTCTAACCAACTGAGTAGGCGGCTGCGGGTGCAGCATCCGAGTAGTCGTCGACGAACCCTTGCCGTTTTCCTGCAACTGGCCCACACCTGCGTACGCCTCGAGGTCTGCGGCACTGCTGGATCGCCGCCCGGTGGAGCTGCGCGCAAAAAGGTTTGCCGCCAGCAGGGGTCGAATCTGCGACCTTGGGCTTATTAGACCCACGCTCTAACCGACTGAGCTATGGCGGCTGTGGGTGCTGCAGCCGATTAGTCGTCGACGAACCCTTGCCGTTTTCCTGCAACTGGCCCACACCTGCGTACGCCTCGAGGTCTGCGGCACTGCTGGATCGCCGCCCGGTGGAGCTGCGCGCAAAAAGGTTTGCCGCCAGCAGGGGTCGAACCTGCGACCTTGGGCTTATTAGACCCACGCTCTAACCAACTGAGTAGGCGGCTGCGGGTGCAGCATCCGAGTAGTCGTCGACGAACCCTTGCCGTTTTCCTGCAACTGGCCCACACCTGCGTACGCCTCGAGGTCTGCGGCACTGCTGGATCGCCGCCCGGTGGAGCTGCGCGCAAAAAGGTTTGCCGCCAGCAGGGGTCGAATCTGCGACCTTGGGCTTATTAGACCCACGCTCTAACCGACTGAGCTATGGCGGCTGTGGGTGCTGCAGCCGATTAGTCGTCGACGAACCCTTGCCGTTTTCCTGCAACTGGCCCACACCTGCGTACGCCTCGAGGTCTGCGGCACTGCTGGATCGCCGCCCGGTGGAGCTGCGCGCAAAAAGGTTTGCCGCCAGCAGGGGTCGAACCTGCGACCTTGGGCTTATTAGACCCACGCTCTAACCGACTGAGCTATGGCGGCTGCGGGTGTTGCAGCCGAGTAGTCGTCGACGAACCCTTGCCGTTTTCCTGCAACTGGCCCACACCTGCGTACGCCTCGAGGTCTGCGGCACTGCTGGATCGCCGCCCGGTGGAGCTGCGCGCAAAAAGGTTTGCCGCCAGCAGGGGTCGAATCTGCGACCTTGGGCTTATTAGACCCACGCTCTAACCGACTGAGCTATGGCGGCTGTGGGTGCTGCAGCCGAGTAGTCGTCGACGAACCCTTGCCGTTTTCCTGCAACTGGCCCACACCTGCGTACGCCTCGAGGTCTGCGGCACTGCTGGATCGCCGCCCGGTGGAGCTGCGCGCAAAAAGGTTTGCCGCCAGCAGGGGTCGAACCTGCGACCTTGGGCTTATTAGACCCACGCTCTAACCGACTGAGCTATGGCGGCTGTGGGTGCTGCAGCCGAGTAGTCGTCGACGAACCCTTGCCGTTTTCCTGCAACTGGCCAACACCTGCGTACGCCTCGAGGTCTGCGGCACTGCTGGATCGCCGCCCGGTGGAGCTGCGCGCAAAAAGGTTTGCCGCCAGCAGGGGTCGAACCTGCGACCTTGGGCTTATTAGACCCACGCTCTAACCAACTGAGTAGGCGGCTGCGGGTGCAGCAGCCGAGTAGTCGTCGACGAACCCTTGCCGTTTTCCTGCAACTGGCCCACACCTGCGTACGCCTCGAGGTCTGCGGCACTGCTGGATCGCCGCCCGGTGGAGCTGCGCGCAAAAAGGTTTGCCGCCAGCAGGGGTCGAATCTGCGACCTTGGGCTTATTAGACCCACGCTCTAACCGACTGAGCTATGGCGGCTGTGGGTGCTGCAGCCGATTAGTCGTCGACGAACCCTTGCCGTTTTCCTGCAACTGGCCCACACCTGCGTACGCCTCGAGGTCTGCGGCACTGCTGGATCGCCGCCCGGTGGAGCTGCGCGCAAAAAGGTTTGCCGCCAGCAGGGGTCGAACCTGCGACCTTGGGCTTATTAGACCCACGCTCTAACCAACTGAGTAGGCGGCTGCGGGTGCAGCATCCGAGTAGTCGTCGACGAACCCTTGCCGTTTTCCTGCAACTGGCCCACACCTGCGTACGCCTCGAGGTCTGCGGCACTGCTGGATCGCCGCCCGGTGGAGCTGCGCGCAAAAAGGTTTGCCGCCAGCAGGGGTCGAATCTGCGACCTTGGGCTTATTAGACCCACGCTCTAACCGACTGAGCTATGGCGGCTGTGGGTGCTGCAGCCGATTAGTCGTCGACGAACCCTTGCCGTTTTCCTGCAACTGGCCCACACCTGCGTACGCCTCGAGGTCTGCGGCACTGCTGGATCGCCGCCCGGTGGAGCTGCGCGCAAAAAGGTTTGCCGCCAGCAGGGGTCGAATCTGCGACCTTGGGCTTATTAGACCCACGCTCTAACCGACTGAGCTATGGCGGCTGTGGGTGCTGCAGCCGAGTAGTCGTCGACGAACCCTTGCCGTTTTCCTGCAACTGGCCCACACCTGCGTACGCCTCGAGGTCTGCGGCACTGCTGGATCGCCGCCCGGTGGAGCTGCGCGCAAAAAGGTTTGCCGCCAGCAGGGGTCGAACCTGCGACCTTGGGCTTATTAGACCCACGCTCTAACCAACTGAGTAGGCGGCTGCGGGTGCAGCAGCCGAGTAGTCGTCGACGAACCCTTGCCGTTTTCCTGCAACTGGCCCACACCTGCGTACGCCTCGAGGTCTGCGGCACTGCTGGATCGCCGCCCGGTGGAGCTGCGCGCAAAAAGGTTTGCCGCCAGCAGGGGTCGAATCTGCGACCTTGGGCTTATTAGACCCACGCTCTAACCGACTGAGCTATGGCGGCTGTGGGTGCTGCAGCCGATTAGTCGTCGACGAACCCTTGCCGTTTTCCTGCAACTGGCCCACACCTGCGTACGCCTCGAGGTCTGCGGCACTGCTGGATCGCCGCCCGGTGGAGCTGCGCGCAAAAAGGTTTGCCGCCAGCAGGGGTCGAACCTGCGACCTTGGGCTTATTAGACCCACGCTCTAACCAACTGAGTAGGCGGCTGCGGGTGCAGCATCCGAGTAGTCGTCGACGAACCCTTGCCGTTTTCCTGCAACTGGCCCACACCTGCGTACGCCTCGAGGTCTGCGGCACTGCTGGATCGCCGCCCGGTGGAGCTGCGCGCAAAAAGGTTTGCCGCCAGCAGGGGTCGAACCTGCGACCTTGGGCTTATTAGACCCACGCTCTAACCGACTGAGCTATGGCGGCTGTGGGTGCTGCAGCCGATTAGTCGTCGACGAACCCTTGCCGTTTTCCTGCAACTGGCCCACACCTGCGTACGCCTCGAGGTCTGCGGCACTGCTGGATCGCCGCCCGGTGGAGCTGCGCGCAAAAAGGTTTGCCGCCAGCAGGGGTCGAACCTGCGACCTTGGGCTTATTAGACCCACGCTCTAACCAACTGAGTAGGCGGCTGCGGGTGCAGCATCCGAGTAGTCGTCGACGAACCCTTGCCGTTTTCCTGCAACTGGCCCACACCTGCGTACGCCGCACTGCTGGATCGCCGCCCGGTGGATCTGCGCGCAAAAAGGTTTGCCGCCAGCAGGGGTCGAACCTGCGACCTTGGGCTTATTAGACCCACGCTCTAACCGACTGAGCTATGGCGGCTGCGGGTGTTGCAGCCGAGTAGTCGTCGACGAACCCTTGCCGTTTTCCTGCAACTGGCCCACACCTGCGTACGCCTCGAGGTCTGCGGCACTGCTGGATCGCCGCCCGGTGGAGCTGCGCGCAAAAAGGTTTGCCGCCAGCAGGGGTCGAATCTGCGACCTTGGGCTTATTAGACCCACGCTCTAACCGACTGAGCTATGGCGGCTGTGGGTGCTGCAGCCGAGTAGTCGTCGACGAACCCTTGCCGTTTTCCTGCAACTGGCCCACACCTGCGTACGCCTCGAGGTCTGCGGCACTGCTGGATCGCCGCCCGGTGGAGCTGCGCGCAAAAAGGTTTGCCGCCAGCAGGGGTCGAACCTGCGACCTTGGGCTTATTAGACCCACGCTCTAACCGACTGAGCTATGGCGGCTGTGGGTGCTGCAGCCGAGTAGTCGTCGACGAACCCTTGCCGTTTTCCTGCAACTGGCCAACACCTGCGTACGCCTCGAGGTCTGCGGCACTGCTGGATCGCCGCCCGGTGGAGCTGCGCGCAAAAAGGTTTGCCGCCAGCAGGGGTCGAACCTGCGACCTTGGGCTTATTAGACCCACGCTCTAACCGACTGAGCTATGGCGGCTGTGGGTGCTGCAGCCGATTAGTCGTCGACGAACCCTTGCCGTTTTCCTGCAACTGGCCCACACCTGCGTACGCCTCGAGGTCTGCGGCACTGCTGGATCGCCGCCCGGTGGAGCTGCGCGCAAAAAGGTTTGCCGCCAGCAGGGGTCGAACCTGCGACCTTGGGCTTATTAGACCCACGCTCTAACCAACTGAGTAGGCGGCTGCGGGTGCAGCATCCGAGTAGTCGTCGACGAACCCTTGCCGTTTTCCTGCAACTGGCCCACACCTGCGTACGCCTCGAGGTCTGCGGCACTGCTGGATCGCCGCCCGGTGGAGCTGCGCGCAAAAAGGTTTGCCGCCAGCAGGGGTCGAATCTGCGACCTTGGGCTTATTAGACCCACGCTCTAACCGACTGAGCTATGGCGGCTGCGGGTGTTGCAGCCGAGTAGTCGTCGACGAACCCTTGCCGTTTTCCTGCAACTGGCCCACACCTGCGTACGCCTCGAGGTCTGCGGCACTGCTGGATCGCCGCCCGGTGGAGCTGCGCGCAAAAAGGTTTGCCGCCAGCAGGGGTCGAACCTGCGACCTTGGGCTTATTAGACCCACGCTCTAACCGACTGAGCTATGGCGGCTGTGGGTGCTGCAGCCGAGTAGTCGTCGACGAACCCTTGCCGTTTTCCTGCAACTGGCCAACACCTGCGTACGCCTCGAGGTCTGCGGCACTGCTGGATCGCCGCCCGGTGGAGCTGCGCGCAAAAAGGTTTGCCGCCAGCAGGGGTCGAACCTGCGACCTTGGGCTTATTAGACCCACGCTCTAACCGACTGAGCTATGGCGGCTGTGGGTGCTGCAGCCGATTAGTCGTCGACGAACCCTTGCCGTTTTCCTGCAACTGGCCCACACCTGCGTACGCCTCGAGGTCTGCGGCACTGCTGGATCGCCGCCCGGTGGAGCTGCGCGCAAAAAGGTTTGCCGCCAGCAGGGGTCGAACCTGCGACCTTGGGCTTATTAGACCCACGCTCTAACCAACTGAGTAGGCGGCTGCGGGTGCAGCATCCGAGTAGTCGTCGACGAACCCTTGCCGTTTTCCTGCAACTGGCCCACACCTGCGTACGCCTCGAGGTCTGCGGCACTGCTGGATCGCCGCCCGGTGGAGCTGCGCGCAAAAAGGTTTGCCGCCAGCAGGGGTCGAATCTGCGACCTTGGGCTTATTAGACCCACGCTCTAACCGACTGAGCTATGGCGGCTGCGGGTGTTGCAGCCGAGTAGTCGTCGACGAACCCTTGCCGTTTTCCTGCAACTGGCCCATACCTGCGTACGCCTCGAGGTCTGCGGCACTGCTGGATCGCCGCCCGGTGGAGCTGCGCGCAAAAAGGTTTGCCGCCAGCAGGGGTCGAATCTGCGACCTTGGGCTTATTAGACCCACGCTCTAACCGACTGAGCTATGGCGGCTGTGGGTGCTGCAGCCGAGTAGTCGTCGACGAACCCTTGCCGTTTTCCTGCAACTGGCCCACACCTGCGTACGCCTCGAGGTCTGCGGCACTGCTGGATCGCCGCCCGGTGGAGCTGCGCGCAAAAAGGTTTGCCGCCAGCAGGGGTCGAACCTGCGACCTTGGGCTTATTAGACCCACGCTCTAACCGACTGAGCTATGGCGGCTGTGGGTGCTGCAGCCGAGTAGTCGTCGACGAACCCTTGCCGTTTTCCTGCAACTGGCCAACACCTGCGTACGCCTCGAGGTCTGCGGCACTGCTGGATCGCCGCCCGGTGGAGCTGCGCGCAAAAAGGTTTGCCGCCAGCAGGGGTCGAACCTGCGACCTTGGGCTTATTAGACCCACGCTCTAACCGACTGAGCTATGGCGGCTGCGGGTGCAGCAGCCGAGTAGTCGTCGACGAACCCTTGCCGTTTTCCTGCAACTGGCCCACACCTGCGTACGCCTCGAGGTCTGCGGCACTGCTGGATCGCCGCCCGGTGAAGCTGCGCGCAAAAAGGTTTGCCGCCAGCAGGGGTCGAACCTGCGACCTTGGGCTTATTAGACCCACGCTCTAACCGACTGAGCTATGGCGGCTGCGGGTGTTGCAGCCGAGTAGTCGTCGACGAACCCTTGCCGTTTTCCTGCAACTGGCCCACACCTGCGTACGCCTCGAGGTCTGCGGCACTGCTGGATCGCCGCCCGGTGGAGCTGCGCGCAAAAAGGTTTGCCGCCAGCAGGGGTCGAATCTGCGACCTTGGGCTTATTAGACCCACGCTCTAACCGACTGAGCTATGGCGGCTGTGGGTGCTGCAGCCGAGTAGTCGTCGACGAACCCTTGCCGTTTTCCTGCAACTGGCCCACACCTGCGTACGCCTCGAGGTCTGCGGCACTGCTGGATCGCCGCCCGGTGGAGCTGCGCGCAAAAAGGTTTGCCGCCAGCAGGGGTCGAACCTGCGACCTTGGGCTTATTAGACCCACGCTCTAACCGACTGAGCTATGGCGGCTGTGGGTGCTGCAGCCGAGTAGTCGTCGACGAACCCTTGCCGTTTTCCTGCAACTGGCCAACACCTGCGTACGCCTCGAGGTCTGCGGCACTGCTGGATCGCCGCCCGGTGGAGCTGCGCGCAAAAAGGTTTGCCGCCAGCAGGGGTCGAACCTGCGACCTTGGGCTTATTAGACCCACGCTCTAACCGACTGAGCTATGGCGGCTGCGGGTGCAGCAGCCGAGTAGTCGTCGACGAACCCTTGCCGTTTTCCTGCAACTGGCCCACACCTGCGTACGCCTCGAGGTCTGCGGCACTGCTGGATCGCCGCCCGGTGAAGCTGCGCGCAAAAAGGTTTGCCGCCAGCAGGGGTCGAACCTGCGACCTTGGGCTTATTAGACCCACGCTCTAACCGACTGAGCTATGGCGGCTGTGGGTGCTGCAGCCGAGTAGTCGTCGACGAACCCTTGCCGTTTTCCTGCAACTGGCCAACACCTGCGTACGCCTCGAGGTCTGCGGCACTGCTGGATCGCCGCCCGGTGGAGCTGCGCGCAAAAAGGTTTGCCGCCAGCAGGGGTCGAACCTGCGACCTTGGGCTTATTAGACCCACGCTCTAACCGACTGAGCTATGGCGGCTGCGGGTGCAGCAGCCGAGTAGTCGTCGACGAACCCTTGCCGTTTTCCTGCAACTGGCCCACACCTGCGTACGCCGCACTGCTGGATCGCCGCCCGGTGGATCTGCGCGCAAAAAGGTTTGCCGCCAGCAGGGGTCGAACCTGCGACCTTGGGCTTATTAGACCCACGCTCTAACCGACTGAGCTATGGCGGCTGTGGGTGTTGCAGCCGAGTAGTCGTCGACGAACCCTTGCCGTTTTCCTGCAACTGGCCAACACCTGCGTACGCCTCGAGGTCTGCGGCACTGCTGGATCGCCGCCCGGTGGAGCTGCGCGCAAAAAGGTTTGCCGCCAGCAGGGGTCGAACCTGCGACCTTGGGCTTATTAGACCCACGCTCTAACCGACTGAGCTATGGCGGCTGCGGGTGCAGCAGCCGAGTAGTCGTCGACGAACCCTTGCCGTTTTCCTGCAACTGGCCCACACCTGCGTACGCCTCGAGGTCTGCGGCACTGCTGGATCGCCGCCCGGTGGAGCTGCGCGCAAAAAGGTTTGCCGCCAGCAGGGGTCGAACCTGCGACCTTGGGCTTATTAGACCCACGCTCTAACCGACTGAGCTATGGCGGCTGTGGGTGCTGCAGCCGAGTAGTCGTCGACGAACCCTTGCCGTTTTCCTGCAACTGGCCCACACCTGCGTACGCCTCGAGGTCTGCGGCACTGCTGGATCGCCGCCCGGTGAAGCTGCGCGCAAAAAGGTTTGCCGCCAGCAGGGGTCGAACCTGCGACCTTGGGCTTATTAGACCCACGCTCTAACCAACTGAGTAGGCGGCTGCGGGTGCAGCAGCCGAGTAGTCCTCGACGAACCCTTGCCGTTTTCCTGCAACTGGCCCACACCTGCGTACGCCTCGAGGTCTGCGGCACTGCTGGATCGCCGCCCGGTGGAGCTGCGCGCAAAAAGGTTTGCCGCCAGCAGGGGTCGAATCTGCGACCTTGGGCTTATTAGACCCACGCTCTAACCGACTGAGCTATGGCGGCTGTGGGTGCTGCAGCCGAGTAGTCGTCGACGAACCCTTGCCGTTTTCCTGCAACTGGCCCACACCTGCGTACGCCTCGAGGTCTGCGGCACTGCTGGATCGCCGCCCAGTGGAGCTGCGCGCAAAAAGGTTTGCCGCCAGCAGGGGTCGAACCTGCGACCTTGGGCTTATTAGACCCACGCTCTAACCGACTGAGCTATGGCGGCTGTGGGTGCTGCAGCCGAGTAGTCGTCGACGAACCCTTGCCGTTTTCCTGCAACTGGCCAACACCTGCGTACGCCTCGAGGTCTGCGGCACTGCTGGATCGCCGCCCGGTGGAGCTGCGCGCAAAAAGGTTTGCCGCCAGCAGGGGTCGAACCTGCGACCTTGGGCTTATTAGACCCACGCTCTAACCAACTGAGTAGGCGGCTGCGGGTGCAGCAGCCGAGTAGTCGTCGACGAACCCTTGCCGTTTTCCTGCAACTGGCCCACACCTGCGTACGCCTCGAGGTCTGCGGCACTGCTGGATCGCCGCCCGGTGGAGCTGCGCGCAAAAAGGTTTGCCGCCAGCAGGTGTCGAATCTGCGACCTTGGGCTTATTAGACCCACGCTCTAACCGACTGAGCTATGGCGGCTGTGGGTGCTGCAGCCGATTAGTCGTCGACGAACCCTTGCCGTTTTCCTGCAACTGGCCCACACCTGCGTACGCCTCGAGGTCTGCGGCACTGCTGGATCGCCGCCCGGTGGAGCTGCGCGCAAAAAGGTTTGCCGCCAGCAGGGGTCGAACCTGCGACCTTGGGCTTATTAGACCCACGCTCTAACCGACTGAGCTATGGCGGCTGTGGGTGCTGCAGCCGAGTAGTCGTCGACGAACCCTTGCCGTTTTCCTGCAACTGGCCAACACCTGCGTACGCCTCGAGGTCTGCGGCACTGCTGGATCGCCGCCCGGTGGAGCTGCGCGCAAAAAGGTTTGCCGCCAGCAGGGGTCGAACCTGCGACCTTGGGCTTATTAGACCCACGCTCTAACCGACTGAGCTATGGCGGCTGTGGGTGCTGCAGCCGAGTAGTCGTCGACGAACCCTTGCCGTTTTCCTGCAACTGGCCCACACCTGCGTACGCCTCGAGGTCTGCGGCACTGCTGGATCGCCGCCCGGTGGAGCTGCGCGCAAAAAGGTTTGCCGCCAGCAGGGGTCGAACCTGCGACCTTGGGCTTATTAGACCCACGCTCTAACCGACTGAGCTATGGCGGCTGTGGGTGCTGCAGCCGAGTAGTCGTCGACGAACCCTTGCCGTTTTCCTGCAACTGGCCAACACCTGCGTACGCCTCGAGGTCTGCGGCACTGCTGGATCGCCGCCCGGTGGAGCTGCGCGCAAAAAGGTTTGCCGCCAGCAGGGGTCGAACCTGCGACCTTGGGCTTATTAGACCCACGCTCTAACCGACTGAGCTATGGCGGCTGCGGGTGCAGCAGCCGAGTAGTCGTCGACGAACCCTTGCCGTTTTCCTGCAACTGGCCCACACCTGCGTACGCCTCGAGGTCTGCGGCACTGCTGGATCGCCGCCCGGTGGAGCTGCGCGCAAAAAGCTTTGCCGCCAGCAGGGGTCGAACCTGCGACCTTGGGCTTATTAGACCCACGCTCTAACCGACCGAGCTATGGCGGCTGTGGGTGCTGCAGCCGAGTAGTCGTCGACGAACCCTTGCCTTTTCCTGCAACTGGCCAACACCTGCGTACGCCTCGAGGTCTGCGGCACTGCTGGATCGCCGCCCGGTGGAGCTGCGCGCAAAAAGGTTTGCCGCCAGCAGGGGTCGAACCTGCGACCTTGGGCTTATTAGATCCACGCTCTAACCGACTGAGCTATGGCGGCTGCGGGTGCAGCAGCCGAGTAGTCGTCGACGAACCCTTGCCGTTTTCCTGCAACTGGCCAACACCTGCGTACGCCTCGAGGTCTGCGGCACTGCTGGATCGCCGCCCGGTGGAGCTGCGCGCAAAAAGGTTTGCCGCCAGCAGGGGTCGAACCTGCGACCTTGGGCTTATTAGACCCACGCTCTAACCGACTGAGCTATGGCGGCTGCGGGTGCAGCAGCCGAGTAGTCGTCGACGAACCCTTGCCGTTTTCCTGCAACTGGCCCACACCTGCGTACGCCTCGAGGTCTGCGGCACTGCTGGATCGCCGCCCGGTGGAGCTGCGCGCAGAAAGCTTTGCCGCCAGCAGGGGTCGAACCTGCGACCTTGGGCTTATTAGACCCACGCTCTAACCGACCGAGCTATGGCGGCTGTGGGTGCTGCAGCCGAGTAGTCGTCGACGAACCCTTGCCTTTTCCTGCAACTGGCCAACACCTGCGTACGCCTCGAGGTCTGCGGCACTGCTGGATCGCCGCCCGGTGGAGCTGCGCGCAAAAAGGTTTGCCGCCAGCAGGGGTCGAACCTGCGACCTTGGGCTTATTAGATCCACGCTCTAACCGACTGAGCTATGGCGGCTGCGGGTGCAGCAGCCGAGTAGTCGTCGACGAACCCTTGCCGTTTTCCTGCAACTGTCCCACACCTGCGTACGCCTCGAGGTCTGCGGCACTGCTGGATCGCCGCCCGGTGGAGCTGCGCGCAAAAAGGTTTGCCGCCAGCAGGGGTCGAACCTGCGACCTTGGGCTTATTTGACCCACGCTCTAACCGACTGAGCTATGGCGGCTGCGGGTGCAGCAGCCGAGTAGTCGTCGACGAACCCTTGCCGTTTTCCTGCAACTGGCCCACACCTGCGTACGCCGCACTGCTGGATCGCCGCCCGGTGGATCTGCGCGCAAAAAGGTTTGCCGCCAGCAGGGGTCGAACCTGCGACCTTGGGCTTATTAGACCCACGCTCTAACCGACTGAGCTATGGCGGCTGTGGGTGCTGCAGCCGAGTAGTCGTCGACGAACCCTTGCCGTTTTCCTGCAACTGGCCAACACCTGCGTACGCCTCGAGGTCTGCGGCACTGCTGGATCGCCGCCCGGTGGAGCTGCGCGCAAAAAGGTTTGCCGCCAGCAGGGGTCGAACCTGCGACCTTGGGCTTATTAGACCCACGCTCTAACCGACTGAGCTATGGCGGCTGCGGGTGCAGCAGCCGAGTAGTCGTCGACGAACCCTTGCCGTTTTCCTGCAACTGGCCCACACCTGCGTACGCCTCGAGGTCTGCGGCACTGCTGGATCGCCGCCCGGTGGAGCTGCGCGCAAAAAGGTTTGCCGCCAGCAGGGGTCGAACCTGCGACCTTGGGCTTATTAGACCCACGCTCTAACCGACTGAGCTATGGCGGCTGTGGGTGCTGCAGCCGAGTAGTCGTCGACGAACCCTTGCCGTTTTCCTGCAACTGGCCCACACCTGCGTACGCCTCGAGGTCTGCGGCACTGCTGGATCGCCGCCCGGTGAAGCTGCGCGCAAAAAGGTTTGCCGCCAGCAGGGGTCGAACCTGCGACCTTGGGCTTATTAGACCCACGCTCTAACCAACTGAGTAGGCGGCTGCGGGTGCAGCAGCCGAGTAGTCCTCGACGAACCCTTGCCGTTTTCCTGCAACTGGCCCACACCTGCGTACGCCTCGAGGTCTGCGGCACTGCTGGATCGCCGCCCGGTGGAGCTGCGCGCAAAAAGGTTTGCCGCCAGCAGGGGTCGAATCTGCGACCTTGGGCTTATTAGACCCACGCTCTAACCGACTGAGCTATGGCGGCTGTGGGTGCTGCAGCCGAGTAGTCGTCGACGAACCCTTGCCGTTTTCCTGCAACTGGCCCACACCTGCGTACGCCTCGAGGTCTGCGGCACTGCTGGATCGCCGCCCGGTGGAGCTGCGCGCAAAAAGGTTTGCCGCCAGCAGGGGTCGAACCTGCGACCTTGGGCTTATTAGACCCACGCTCTAACCGACTGAGCTATGGCGGCTGTGGGTGCTGCAGCCGAGTAGTCGTCGACGAACCCTTGCCGTTTTCCTGCAACTGGCCAACACCTGCGTACGCCTCGAGGTCTGCGGCACTGCTGGATCGCCGCCCGGTGGAGCTGCGCGCAAAAAGGTTTGCCGCCAGCAGGGGTCGAACCTGCGACCTTGGGCTTATTAGACCCACGCTCTAACCAACTGAGTAGGCGGCTGCGGGTGCAGCAGCCGAGTAGTCCTCGACGAACCCTTGCCGTTTTCCTGCAACTGGCCCACACCTGCGTACGCCTCGAGGTCTGCGGCACTGCTGGATCGCCGCCCGGTGGAGCTGCGCGCAAAAAGGTTTGCCGCCAGCAGGGGTCGAATCTGCGACCTTGGGCTTATTAGACCCACGCTCTAACCGACTGAGCTATGGCGGCTGTGGGTGCTGCAGCCGAGTAGTCGTCGACGAACCCTTGCCGTTTTCCTGCAACTGGCCCACACCTGCGTACGCCTCGAGGTCTGCGGCACTGCTGGATCGCCGCCCGGTGGAGCTGCGCGCAAAAAGGTTTGCCGCCAGCAGGGGTCGAACCTGCGACCTTGGGCTTATTAGACCCACGCTCTAACCGACTGAGCTATGGCGGCTGCGGGTGCAGCAGCCGAGTAGTCGTCGACGAACCCTTGCCGTTTTCCTGCAACTGTCCCACACCTGCGTATGCCTCGAGGTCTGCGGCACTGCTGGATCGCCGCCCGGTGGAGCTGCGCGCAAAAAGGTTTGCCGCCAGCAGGGGTCGAACCTGCGACCTTGGGCTTATTTGACCCACGCTCTAACCGACTGAGCTATGGCGGCTGCGGGTGCAGCAGCCGAGTAGTCGTCGACGAACCCTTGCCGTTTTCCTGCAACTGGCCCACACCTGCGTACGCCTCGAGGTCTGCGGCACTGCTGGATCGCCGCCCGGTGGAGCTGCGCGCAAAAAGGTTTGCCGCCAGCAGGGGTCGAACCTGCGACCTTGGGCTTATTAGACCCACGCTCTAACCGACTGAGCTATGGCGGCTGTGGGTGCTGCAGCCGAGTAGTCGTCGACGAACCCTTGCCGTTTTCCTGCAACTGGCCAACACCTGCGTACGCCTCGAGGTCTGCGGCACTGCTGGATCGCCGCCCGGTGAAGCTGCGCGCAAAAAGGTTTGCCGCCAGCAGGGGTCGAACCTGCGACCTTGGGCTTATTAGACCCACGCTCTAACCAACTGAGTAGGCGGCTGCGGGTGCAGCAGCCAAGTAGTCGTCGACGAACCCTTGCCGTTTTCCTGCAACTGGCCCACACCTGCGTACGCCTCGAGGTCTGCGGCACTGCTGGATCGCCGCCCGGTGGAGCTGCGCGCAAAAAGGTTTGCCGCCAGCAGGGGTCGAACCTGCGACCTTGGGCTTATTAGACCCACGCTCTAACCGACTGAGCTATGGCGGCTGTGGGTGCTGCAGCCGAGTAGTCGTCGACGAACCCTTGCCGTTTTCCTGCAACTGGCCAACACCTGCGTACGCCTCGAGGTCTGCGGCACTGCTGGATCGCCGCCCGGTGAAGCTGCGCGCAAAAAGGTTTGCCGCCAGCAGGGGTCGAACCTGCGACCTTGGGCTTATTAGACCCACGCTCTAACCGACTGAGCTATGGCGGCCGTGGGTGCTGCAGCCGAGTAGTCGTCGACGAACCCTTGCCGTTTTCCTGCAACTGGCCCACACCTGCGTACGCCTCGAGGTCTGCGGCACTGCTGGATCGCCGCCCGGTGGAGCTGCGCGCAAAAAGGTTTGCCGCCAGCAGGGGTCGAACCTGCGACCTTGGGCTTATTAGACCCACGCTCTAACCGACTGAGCTATGGCGGCTGTGGGTGCTGCAGCCGAGTAGTCGTCGACGAACCCTTGCCGTTTTCCTGCAACTGGCCAACACCTGCGTACGCCTCGAGGTCTGCGGCACTGCTGGATCGCCGCCCGGTGAAGCTGCGCGCAAAAAGGTTTGCCGCCAGCAGGGGTCGAACCTGCGACCTTGGGCTTATTAGACCCACGCTCTAACCAACTGAGTAGGCGGCTGCGGGTGCAGCAGCCAAGTAGTCGTCGACGAACCCTTGCCGTTTTCCTGCAACTGGCCCACACCTGCGTACGCCTCGAGGTCTGCGGCACTGCTGGATCGCCGCCCGGTGGAGCTGCGCGCAAAAAGGTTTGCCGCCAGCAGGGGTCGAACCTGCGACCTTGGGCTTATTAGACCCACGCTCTAACCGACTGAGCTATGGCGGCTGTGGGTGCTGCAGCCGAGTAGTCGTCGACGAACCCTTGCCGTTTTCCTGCAACTGGCCAACACCTGCGTACGCCTCGAGGTCTGCGGCACTGCTGGATCGCCGCCCGGTGAAGCTGCGCGCAAAAAGGTTTGCCGCCAGCAGGGGTCGAACCTGCGACCTTGGGCTTATTAGACCCACGCTCTAACCGACTGAGCTATGGCGGCTGCGGGTGCAGCAGCCGAGTAGTCGTCGACGAACCTTTGCCGTTTTCCTGCAACTGGCCCACACCTGCGTACGCCTCGAGGTCTGCGGCACTGCTGGATCGCCGCCCGGTGGAGCTGCGCGCAAAAAGGTTTGCCGCCAGCAGGGGTCGAACCTGCGACCTTGGGCTTATTAGACCCACGCTTTAACCAACTGAGTAGGCGGCTGTGGGTGCTGCAGCCGAGTAGTCGTCGACGAACCCTTGCCTTTTTCCTGCAACTGGCCCACACCTGCGTACGCCTCGAGGTCTGCGGCACTGCTGGATCGCCGCCCGGTGGAGCTGCGCGCAAAAAGGTTTGCCGCCAGCAGGGGTCGAACCTGCGACCTTGGGCTTATTAGACCCACGCTCTAACCGACTGAGCTATGGCGGCTGTGGGTGCTGCAGCCGAGTAGTCGTCGACGAACCCTTGCCGTTTTCCTGCAACTGGCCCACACCTGCGTACGCCTCGAGGTCTGCGGCACTGCTGGATCGCCGCCCGGTGGAGCTGCGCGCAAAAAGGTTTGCCGCCAGCAGGGGTCGAACCTGCGACCTTGGGCTTATTAGACCCACGCTCTAACCAACTGAGTAGGCGGCTGCGGGTGCAGCAGCCGAGTAGTCGTCGACGAACCCTTGCCGTTTTCCTGCAACTGGCCAACACCTGCGTACGCCTCGAGGTCTGCGGCACTGCTGGATCGCCGCCCGGTGGAGCTGCGCGCAAAAAGGTTTGCCGCCAGCAGGGGTCGAACCTGCGACCTTGGGCTTATTAGACCCACGCTCTAACCGACTGAGCTATGGCGGCTGTGGGTGCTGCAGCCGAGTAGTCGTCGACGAACCCTTGCCGTTTTCCTGCAACTGGCCAACACCTGCGTACGCCTCGAGGTCTGCGGCACTGCTGGATCGCCGCCCGGTGAAGCTGCGCGCAAAAAGGTTTGCCGCCAGCAGGGGTCGAACCTGCGACCTTGGGCTTATTAGACCCACGCTCTAACCGACTGAGCTATGGCGGCTGCGGGTGCAGCAGCCGAGTAGTCGTCGACGAACCTTTGCCGTTTTCCTGCAACTGGCCCACACCTGCGTACGCCTCGAGGTCTGCGGCACTGCTGGATCGCCGCCCGGTGGAGCTGCGCGCAAAAAGGTTTGCCGCCAGCAGGGGTCGAATCTGCGACCTTGGGCTTATTAGACCCACGCTCTAACCGACTGAGCTATGGCGGCTGTGGGTGCTGCAGCCGAGTAGTCGTCGACGAACCCTTGCCGTTTTCCTGCAACTGGCCCACACCTGCGTACGCCTCGAGGTCTGCGGCACTGCTGGATCGCCGCCCGGTGAAGCTGCGCGCAAAAAGGTTTGCCGCCAGCAGGGGTCGAACCTGCGACCTTGGGCTTATTAGACCCACGCTCTAACCAACTGAGTAGGCGGCTGCGGGTGCAGCAGCCGAGTAGTCCTCGACGAACCCTTGCCGTTTTCCTGCAACTGGCCCACACCTGCGTACGCCTCGAGGTCTGCGGCACTGCTGGATCGCCGCCCGGTGGAGCTGCGCGCAAAAAGGTTTGCCGCCAGCAGGGGTCGAATCTGCGACCTTGGGCTTATTAGACCCACGCTCTAACCGACTGAGCTATGGCGGCTGTGGGTGCTGCAGCCGAGTAGTCGTCGACGAACCCTTGCCGTTTTCCTGCAACTGGCCCACACCTGCGTACGCCTCGAGGTCTGCGGCACTGCTGGATCGCCGCCCGGTGGAGCTGCGCGCAAAAAGGTTTGCCGCCAGCAGGGGTCGAACCTGCGACCTTGGGCTTATTAGACCCACGCTCTAACCGACTGAGCTATGGCGGCTGTGGGTGCTGCAGCCGAGTAGTCGTCGACGAACCCTTGCCGTTTTCCTGCAACTGGCCAACACCTGCGTACGCCTCGAGGTCTGCGGCACTGCTGGATCGCCGCCCGGTGGAGCTGCGCGCAAAAAGGTTTGCCGCCAGCAGGGGTCGAACCTGCGACCTTGGGCTTATTAGACCCACGCTCTAACCAACTGAGTAGGCGGCTGCGGGTGCAGCAGCCGAGTAGTCCTCGACGAACCCTTGCCGTTTTCCTGCAACTGGCCCACACCTGCGTACGCCTCGAGGTCTGCGGCACTGCTGGATCGCCGCCCGGTGGAGCTGCGCGCAAAAAGGTTTGCCGCCAGCAGGGGTCGAATCTGCGACCTTGGGCTTATTAGACCCACGCTCTAACCGACTGAGCTATGGCGGCTGTGGGTGCTGCAGCCGAGTAGTCGTCGACGAACCCTTGCCGTTTTCCTGCAACTGGCCCACACCTGCGTACGCCTCGAGGTCTGCGGCACTGCTGGATCGCCGCCCGGTGGAGCTGCGCGCAAAAAGGTTTGCCGCCAGCAGGGGTCGAACCTGCGACCTTGGGCTTATTAGACCCACGCTCTAACCGACTGAGCTATGGCGGCTGCGGGTGCAGCAGCCGAGTAGTCGTCGACGAACCCTTGCCGTTTTCCTGCAACTGTCCCACACCTGCGTATGCCTCGAGGTCTGCGGCACTGCTGGATCGCCGCCCGGTGGAGCTGCGCGCAAAAAGGTTTGCCGCCAGCAGGGGTCGAACCTGCGACCTTGGGCTTATTTGACCCACGCTCTAACCGACTGAGCTATGGCGGCTGCGGGTGCAGCAGCCGAGTAGTCGTCGACGAACCCTTGCCGTTTTCCTGCAACTGGCCCACACCTGCGTACGCCTCGAGGTCTGCGGCACTGCTGGATCGCCGCCCGGTGGAGCTGCGCGCAAAAAGGTTTGCCGCCAGCAGGGGTCGAACCTGCGACCTTGGGCTTATTAGACCCACGCTCTAACCGACTGAGCTATGGCGGCTGTGGGTGCTGCAGCCGAGTAGTCGTCGACGAACCCTTGCCGTTTTCCTGCAACTGGCCAACACCTGCGTACGCCTCGAGGTCTGCGGCACTGCTGGATCGCCGCCCGGTGAAGCTGCGCGCAAAAAGGTTTGCCGCCAGCAGGGGTCGAACCTGCGACCTTGGGCTTATTAGACCCACGCTCTAACCGACTGAGCTATGGCGGCTGCGGGTGCAGCAGCCGAGTAGTCGTCGACGAACCTTTGCCGTTTTCCTGCAACTGGCCCACACCTGCGTACGCCTCGAGGTCTGCGGCACTGCTGGATCGCCGCCCGGTGGAGCTGCGCGCAAAAAGGTTTGCCGCCAGCAGGGGTCGAACCTGCGACCTTGGGCTTATTAGACCCACGCTTTAACCGACTGAGCTATGGCGGCTGTGGGTGCTGCAGCCGAGTAGTCGTCGACGAACCCTTGCCTTTTTCCTGCAACTGGCCCACACCTGCGTACGCCTCGAGGTCTGCGGCACTGCTGGATCGCCGCCCGGTGGAGCTGCGCGCAAAAAGGTTTGCCGCCAGCAGGGGTCGAACCTGCGACCTTGGGCTTATTAGACCCACGCTCTAACCGACTGAGCTATGGCGGCTGTGGGTGCTGCAGCCGAGTAGTCGTCGACGAACCCTTGCCGTTTTCCTGCAACTGGCCCACACCTGCGTACGCCTCGAGGTCTGCGGCACTGCTGGATCGCCGCCCGGTGAAGCTGCGCGCAAAAAGGTTTGCCGCCAGCAGGGGTCGAACCTGCGACCTTGGGCTTATTAGACCCACGCTCTAACCAACTGAGTAGGCGGCTGCGGGTGCAGCAGCCGAGTAGTCCTCGACGAACCCTTGCCGTTTTCCTGCAACTGGCCCACACCTGCGTACGCCTCGAGGTCTGCGGCACTGCTGGATCGCCGCCCGGTGGAGCTGCGCGCAAAAAGGTTTGCCGCCAGCAGGGGTCGAATCTGCGACCTTGGGCTTATTAGACCCACGCTCTAACCGACTGAGCTATGGCGGCTGTGGGTGCTGCAGCCGAGTAGTCGTCGACGAACCCTTGCCGTTTTCCTGCAACTGGCCCACACCTGCGTACGCCTCGAGGTCTGCGGCACTGCTGGATCGCCGCCCGGTGGAGCTGCGCGCAAAAAGGTTTGCCGCCAGCAGGGGTCGAACCTGCGACCTTGGGCTTATTAGACCCACGCTCTAACCAACTGAGTAGGCGGCTGCGGGTGCAGCAGCCGAGTAGTCCTCGACGAACCCTTGCCGTTTTCCTGCAACTGGCCCACACCTGCGTACGCCTCGAGGTCTGCGGCACTGCTGGATCGCCGCCCGGTGGAGCTGCGCGCAAAAAGGTTTGCCGCCAGCAGGGGTCGAATCTGCGACCTTGGGCTTATTAGACCCACGCTCTAACCGACTGAGCTATGGCGGCTGTGGGTGCTGCAGCCGAGTAGTCGTCGACGAACCCTTGCCGTTTTCCTGCAACTGGCCCACACCTGCGTACGCCTCGAGGTCTGCGGCACTGCTGGATCGCCGCCCGGTGAAGCTGCGCGCAAAAAGGTTTGCCGCCAGCAGGGGTCGAACCTGCGACCTTGGGCTTATTAGACCCACGCTCTAACCAACTGAGTAGGCGGCTGCGGGTGCAGCAGCCGAGTAGTCCTCGACGAACCCTTGCCGTTTTCCTGCAACTGGCCCACACCTGCGTACGCCTCGAGGTCTGCGGCACTGCTGGATCGCCGCCCGGTGGAGCTGCGCGCAAAAAGGTTTGCCGCCAGCAGGGGTCGAATCTGCGACCTTGGGCTTATTAGACCCACGCTCTAACCGACTGAGCTATGGCGGCTGTGGGTGCTGCAGCCGAGTAGTCGTCGACGAACCCTTGCCGTTTTCCTGCAACTGGCCCACACCTGCGTACGCCTCGAGGTCTGCGGCACTGCTGGATCGCCGCCCGGTGGAGCTGCGCGCAAAAAGGTTTGCCGCCAGCAGGGGTCGAACCTGCGACCTTGGGCTTATTAGACCCACGCTCTAACCGACTGAGCTATGGCGGCTGTGGGTGCTGCAGCCGAGTAGTCGTCGACGAACCCTTGCCGTTTTCCTGCAACTGGCCAACACCTGCGTACGCCTCGAGGTCTGCGGCACTGCTGGATCGCCGCCCGGTGGAGCTGCGCGCAAAAAGGTTTGCCGCCAGCAGGGGTCGAACCTGCGACCTTGGGCTTATTAGACCCACGCTCTAACCAACTGAGTAGGCGGCTGCGGGTGCAGCAGCCGAGTAGTCCTCGACGAACCCTTGCCGTTTTCCTGCAACTGGCCCACACCTGCGTACGCCTCGAGGTCTGCGGCACTGCTGGATCGCCGCCCGGTGGAGCTGCGCGCAAAAAGGTTTGCCGCCAGCAGGGGTCGAATCTGCGACCTTGGGCTTATTAGACCCACGCTCTAACCGACTGAGCTATGGCGGCTGTGGGTGCTGCAGCCGAGTAGTCGTCGACGAACCCTTGCCGTTTTCCTGCAACTGGCCCACACCTGCGTACGCCTCGAGGTCTGCGGCACTGCTGGATCGCCGCCCGGTGGAGCTGCGCGCAAAAAGGTTTGCCGCCAGCAGGGGTCGAACCTGCGACCTTGGGCTTATTAGACCCACGCTCTAACCGACTGAGCTATGGCGGCTGCGGGTGCAGCAGCCGAGTAGTCGTCGACGAACCCTTGCCGTTTTCCTGCAACTGGCCCACACCTGCGTACGCCTCGAGGTCTGCGGCACTGCTGGATCGCCGCCCGGTGGAGCTGCGCGCAAAAAGGTTTGCCGCCAGCAGGGGTCGAACCTGCGACCTTGGGCTTATTTGACCCACGCTCTAACCGACTGAGCTATGGCGGCTGCGGGTGCAGCAGCCGAGTAGTCGTCGACGAACCCTTGCCGTTTTCCTGCAACTGGCCCACACCTGCGTACGCCTCGAGGTCTGCGGCACTGCTGGATCGCCGCCCGGTGGAGCTGCGCGCAAAAAGGTTTGCCGCCAGCAGGGGTCGAACCTGCGACCTTGGGCTTATTAGACCCACGCTCTAACCGACTGAGCTATGGCGGCTGTGGGTGCTGCAGCCGAGTAGTCGTCGACGAACCCTTGCCGTTTTCCTGCAACTGGCCAACACCTGCGTACGCCTCGAGGTCTGCGGCACTGCTGGATCGCCGCCCGGTGAAGCTGCGCGCAAAAAGGTTTGCCGCCAGCAGGGGTCGAACCTGCGACCTTGGGCTTATTAGACCCACGCTCTAACCGACTGAGCTATGGCGGCTGCGGGTGCAGCAGCCGAGTAGTCGTCGACGAACCCTTGCCGTTTTCCTGCAACTGGCCCACACCTGCGTACGCCTCGAGGTCTGCGGCACTGCTGGATCGCCGCCCGGTGGAGCTGCGCGCAAAAAGGTTTGCCGCCAGCAGGGGTCGAACCTGCGACCTTGGGCTTATTAGACCCACGCTCTAACCGACCGAGCTATGGCGGCTGTGGGTGCTGCAGCCGAGTAGTCGTCGACGAACCCTTGCCTTTTCCTGCAACTGGCCAACACCTGCGTACGCCTCGAGGTCTGCGGCACTGCTGGATCGCCGCCCGGTGAAGCTGCGCGCAAAAAGGTTTGCCGCCAGCAGGGGTCGAACCTGCGACCTTGGGCTTATTAGACCCACGCTCTAACCGACTGAGCTATGGCGGCTGCGGGTGCAGCAGCCGAGTAGTCGTCGACGAACCCTTGCCGTTTTCCTGCAACTGGCCCACACCTGCGTACGCCTCGAGGTCTGCGGCACTGCTGGATCGCCGCCCGGTGGAGCTGCGCGCAAAAAGGTTTGCCGCCAGCAGGGGTCGAACCTGCGACCTTGGGCTTATTAGACCCACGCTCTAACCGACTGAGCTATGGCGGCTGTGGGTGCTGCAGCCGAGTAGTCGTCGACGAACCCTTGCCGTTTTCCTGCAACTGGCCAACACCTGCGTACGCCTCGAGGTCTGCGGCACTGCTGGATCGCCGCCCGGTGGAGCTGCGCGCAAAAAGGTTTGCCGCCAGCAGGGGTCGAACCTGCGACCTTGGGCTTATTAGACCCACGCTCTAACCGACTGAGCTATGGCGGCTGCGGGTGCAGCAGCCGAGTAGTCGTCGACGAACCCTTGCCGTTTTCCTGCAACTGGCCCACACCTGCGTACGCCTCGAGGTCTGCGGCACTGCTGGATCGCCGCCCGGTGGAGCTGCGCGCAAAAAGCTTTGCCGCCAGCAGGGGTCGAACCTGCGACCTTGGGCTTATTAGACCCACGCTCTAACCGACTGAGCTATGGCGGCTGTGGGTGCTGCAGCCGAGTAGTCGTCGACGAACCCTTGCCTTTTCCTGCAACTGGCCAACACCTGCGTACGCCTCGAGGTCTGCGGCACTGCTGGATCGCCGCCCGGTGGAGCTGCGCGCAAAAAGGTTTGCCGCCAGCAGGGGTCGAACCTGCGACCTTGGGCTTATTAGATCCACGCTCTAACCGACTGAGCTATGGCGGCTGCGGGTGCAGCAGCCGAGTAGTCGTCGACGAACCCTTGCCGTTTTCCTGCAACTGGCCCACACCTGCGTACGCCTCGAGGTCTGCGGCACTGCTGGATCGCCGCCCGGTGGAGCTGCGCGCAAAAAGGTTTGCCGCCAGCAGGGGTCGAACCTTCGACCTTGGGCTTATTTGACCCACGCTCTAACCGACTGAGCTATGGCGGCTGTGGGTGCTGCAGCCGAGTAGTCGTCGACGAACCCTTGCCGTTTTCCTGCAACTGGCCCACACCTGCGTACGCCTCGAGGTCTGCGGCACTGCTGGATCGCCGCCCGGTGGAGCTGCACGCAAAAAGGTTTGCCGCCAGCAGGGGTCGAACCTTCGACCTTGGGCTTATTTGACCCACGCTCTAACCGACTGAGCTATGGCGGCTGTGGGTGCTGCAGCCGAGTAGTCGTCGACGAACCCTTGCCGTTTTCCTGCAACTGGCCCACACCTGCGTACGCCTCGAGGTCTGCGGCACTGCTGGATCGCCGCCCGGTGAAGCTGCGCGCAAAAAGGTTTGCCGCCAGCAGGGGTCGAACCTGCGACCTTGGGCTTATTAGACCCACGCTCTAACCAACTGAGTAGGCGGCTGCGGGTGCAGCAGCCAAGTAGTCGTCGACGAACCCTTGCCGTTTTCCTGCAACTGGCCCACACCTGCGTACGCCTCGAGGTCTGCGGCACTGCTGGATCGCCGCCCGGTGGAGCTGCGCGCAAAAAGGTTTGCCGCCAGCAGGGGTCGAACCTGCGACCTTGGGCTTATTAGACCCACGCTCTAACCGACTGAGCTATGGCGGCTGTGGGTGCTGCAGCCGAGTAGTCGTCGACGAACCCTTGCCGTTTTCCTGCAACTGGCCAACACCTGCGTACGCCTCGAGGTCTGCGGCACTGCTGGATCGCCGCCCGGTGAAGCTGCGCGCAAAAAGGTTTGCCGCCAGCAGGGGTCGAACCTGCGACCTTGGGCTTATTAGACCCACGCTCTAACCGACTGAGCTATGGCGGCTGCGGGTGCAGCAGCCGAGTAGTCGTCGACGAACCTTTGCCGTTTTCCTGCAACTGGCCCACACCTGCGTACGCCTCGAGGTCTGCGGCACTGCTGGATCGCCGCCCGGTGGAGCTGCGCGCAAAAAGGTTTGCCGCCAGCAGGGGTCGAACCTGCGACCTTGGGCTTATTAGACCCACGCTTTAACCGACTGAGCTATGGCGGCTGTGGGTGCTGCAGCCGAGTAGTCGTCGACGAACCCTTGCCTTTTTCCTGCAACTGGCCCACACCTGCGTACGCCTCGAGGTCTGCGGCACTGCTGGATCGCCGCCCGGTGGAGCTGCGCGCAAAAAGGTTTGCCGCCAGCAGGGGTCGAACCTGCGACCTTGGGCTTATTAGACCCACGCTCTAACCGACTGAGCTATGGCGGCTGTGGGTGCTGCAGCCGAGTAGTCGTCGACGAACCCTTGCCGTTTTCCTGCAACTGGCCCACACCTGCGTACGCCTCGAGGTCTGCGGCACTGCTGGATCGCCGCCCGGTGAAGCTGCGCGCAAAAAGGTTTGCCGCCAGCAGGGGTCGAACCTGCGACCTTGGGCTTATTAGACCCACGCTCTAACCAACTGAGTAGGCGGCTGCGGGTGCAGCAGCCGAGTAGTCCTCGACGAACCCTTGCCGTTTTCCTGCAACTGGCCCACACCTGCGTACGCCTCGAGGTCTGCGGCACTGCTGGATCGCCGCCCGGTGGAGCTGCGCGCAAAAAGGTTTGCCGCCAGCAGGGGTCGAATCTGCGACCTTGGGCTTATTAGACCCACGCTCTAACCGACTGAGCTATGGCGGCTGTGGGTGCTGCAGCCGAGTAGTCGTCGACGAACCCTTGCCGTTTTCCTGCAACTGGCCCACACCTGCGTACGCCTCGAGGTCTGCGGCACTGCTGGATCGCCGCCCGGTGGAGCTGCGCGCAAAAAGGTTTGCCGCCAGCAGGGGTCGAACCTGCGACCTTGGGCTTATTAGACCCACGCTCTAACCAACTGAGTAGGCGGCTGCGGGTGCAGCAGCCGAGTAGTCCTCGACGAACCCTTGCCGTTTTCCTGCAACTGGCCCACACCTGCGTACGCCTCGAGGTCTGCGGCACTGCTGGATCGCCGCCCGGTGGAGCTGCGCGCAAAAAGGTTTGCCGCCAGCAGGGGTCGAACCTGCGACCTTGGGCTTATTAGACCCACGCTTTAACCGACTGAGCTATGGCGGCTGTGGGTGCTGCAGCCGAGTAGTCGTCGACGAACCCTTGCCTTTTTCCTGCAACTGGCCCACACCTGCGTACGCCTCGAGGTCTGCGGCACTGCTGGATCGCCGCCCGGTGGAGCTGCGCGCAAAAAGGTTTGCCGCCAGCAGGGGTCGAATCTGCGACCTTGGGCTTATTAGACCCACGCTCTAACCGACTGAGCTATGGCGGCTGTGGGTGCTGCAGCCGAGTAGTCGTCGACGAACCCTTGCCGTTTTCCTGCAACTGGCCCACACCTGCGTACGCCTCGAGGTCTGCGGCACTGCTGGATCGCCGCCCGGTGGAGCTGCGCGCAAAAAGGTTTGCCGCCAGCAGGGGTCGAACCTGCGACCTTGGGCTTATTAGACCCACGCTCTAACCGACTGAGCTATGGCGGCTGTGGGTGCTGCAGCCGAGTAGTCGTCGACGAACCCTTGCCGTTTTCCTGCAACTGGCCAACACCTGCGTACGCCTCGAGGTCTGCGGCACTGCTGGATCGCCGCCCGGTGGAGCTGCGCGCAAAAAGGTTTGCCGCCAGCAGGGGTCGAACCTGCGACCTTGGGCTTATTAGACCCACGCTCTAACCGACTGAGCTATGGCGGCTGTGGGTGCTGCAGCCGAGTAGTCGTCGACGAACCCTTGCCGTTTTCCTGCAACTGGCCCACACCTGCGTACGCCTCGAGGTCTGCGGCACTGCTGGATCGCCGCCCGGTGAAGCTGCGCGCAAAAAGGTTTGCCGCCAGCAGGGGTCGAACCTGCGACCTTGGGCTTATTAGACCCACGCTCTAACCAACTGAGTAGGCGGCTGCGGGTGCAGCAGCCGAGTAGTCCTCGACGAACCCTTGCCGTTTTCCTGCAACTGGCCCACACCTGCGTACGCCTCGAGGTCTGCGGCACTGCTGGATCGCCGCCCGGTGGAGCTGCGCGCAAAAAGGTTTGCCGCCAGCAGGGGTCGAATCTGCGACCTTGGGCTTATTAGACCCACGCTCTAACCGACTGAGCTATGGCGGCTGTGGGTGCTGCAGCCGAGTAGTCGTCGACGAACCCTTGCCGTTTTCCTGCAACTGGCCCACACCTGCGTACGCCTCGAGGTCTGCGGCACTGCTGGATCGCCGCCCGGTGGAGCTGCGCGCAAAAAGGTTTGCCGCCAGCAGGGGTCGAACCTGCGACCTTGGGCTTATTAGACCCACGCTCTAACCGACTGAGCTATGGCGGCTGTGGGTGCTGCAGCCGAGTAGTCGTCGACGAACCCTTGCCGTTTTCCTGCAACTGGCCAACACCTGCGTACGCCTCGAGGTCTGCGGCACTGCTGGATCGCCGCCCGGTGGAGCTGCGCGCAAAAAGGTTTGCCGCCAGCAGGGGTCGAACCTGCGACCTTGGGCTTATTAGACCCACGCTCTAACCGACTGAGCTATGGCGGCTGTGGGTGCTGCAGCCGAGTAGTCGTCGACGAACCCTTGCCGTTTTCCTGCAACTGGCCAACACCTGCGTACGCCTCGAGGTCTGCGGCACTGCTGGATCGCCGCCCGGTGAAGCTGCGCGCAAAAAGGTTTGCCGCCAGCAGGGGTCGAACCTGCGACCTTGGGCTTATTAGACCCACGCTCTAACCGACTGAGCTATGGCGGCTGTGGGTGCTGCAGCCGAGTAGTCGTCGACGAACCCTTGCCGTTTTCCTGCAACTGGCCAACACCTGCGTACGCCTCGAGGTCTGCGGCACTGCTGGATCGCCGCCCGGTGGAGCTGCGCGCAAAAAGGTTTGCCGCCAGCAGGGGTCGAACCTGCGACCTTGGGCTTATTAGACCCACGCTCTAACCGACTGAGCTATGGCGGCTGCGGGTGCAGCAGCCGAGTAGTCGTCGACGAACCTTTGCCGTTTTCCTGCAACTGGCCCACACCTGCGTACGCCTCGAGGTCTGCGGCACTGCTGGATCGCCGCCCGGTGGAGCTGCGCGCAAAAAGGTTTGCCGCCAGCAGGGGTCGAACCTGCGACCTTGGGCTTATTAGACCCACGCTTTAACCGACTGAGCTATGGCGGCTGTGGGTGCTGCAGCCGAGTAGTCGTCGACGAACCCTTGCCGTTTTCCTGCAACTGGCCCACACCTGCGTACGCCTCGAGGTCTGCGGCACTGCTGGATCGCCGCCCGGTGAAGCTGCGCGCAAAAAGGTTTGCCGCCAGCAGGGGTCGAACCTGCGACCTTGGGCTTATTAGACCCACGCTCTAACCAACTGAGTAGGCGGCTGCGGGTGCAGCAGCCGAGTAGTCCTCGACGAACCCTTGCCGTTTTCCTGCAACTGGCCCACACCTGCGTACGCCTCGAGGTCTGCGGCACTGCTGGATCGCCGCCCGGTGGAGCTGCGCGCAAAAAGGTTTGCCGCCAGCAGGGGTCGAATCTGCGACCTTGGGCTTATTAGACCCACGCTCTAACCGACTGAGCTATGGCGGCTGTGGGTGCTGCAGCCGAGTAGTCGTCGACGAACCCTTGCCGTTTTCCTGCAACTGGCCCACACCTGCGTACGCCTCGAGGTCTGCGGCACTGCTGGATCGCCGCCCGGTGGAGCTGCGCGCAAAAAGGTTTGCCGCCAGCAGGGGTCGAACCTGCGACCTTGGGCTTATTAGACCCACGCTCTAACCGACTGAGCTATGGCGGCTGTGGGTGCTGCAGCCGAGTAGTCGTCGACGAACCCTTGCCGTTTTCCTGCAACTGGCCAACACCTGCGTACGCCTCGAGGTCTGCGGCACTGCTGGATCGCCGCCCGGTAGAGCTGCGCGCAAAAAGGTTTGCCGCCAGCAGGGGTCGAACCTGCGACCTTGGGCTTATTAGATCCACGCTCTAACCGACTGAGCTATGGCGGCTGCGGGTGCAGCAGCCGAGTAGTCGTCGACGAACCCTTGCCGTTTTCCTGCAACTGTCCCACACCTGCGTACGCCTCGAGGTCTGCGGCACTGCTGGATCGCCGCCCGGTGGAGCTGCGCGCAAAAAGGTTTGCCGCCAGCAGGGGTCGAACCTGCGACCTTGGGCTTATTTGACCCACGCTCTAACCGACTGAGCTATGGCGGCTGCGGGTGCAGCAGCCGAGTAGTCGTCGACGAACCCTTGCCGTTTTCCTGCAACTGGCCCACACCTGCGTACGCCGCACTGCTGGATCGCCGCCCGGTGGATCTGCGCGCAAAAAGGTTTGCCGCCAGCAGGGGTCGAACCTGCGACCTTGGGCTTATTAGACCCACGCTCTAACCGACTGAGCTATGGCGGCTGTGGGTGCTGCAGCCGAGTAGTCGTCGACGAACCCTTGCCGTTTTCCTGCAACTGGCCAACACCTGCGTACGCCTCGAGGTCTGCGGCACTGCTGGATCGCCGCCCGGTGGAGCTGCGCGCAAAAAGGTTTGCCGCCAGCAGGGGTCGAACCTGCGACCTTGGGCTTATTAGACCCACGCTCTAACCGACTGAGCTATGGCGGCTGCGGGTGCAGCAGCCGAGTAGTCGTCGACGAACCCTTGCCGTTTTCCTGCAACTGGCCCACACCTGCGTACGCCTCGAGGTCTGCGGCACTGCTGGATCGCCGCCCGGTGGAGCTGCGCGCAAAAAGGTTTGCCGCCAGCAGGGGTCGAACCTGCGACCTTGGGCTTATTAGACCCACGCTCTAACCGACTGAGCTATGGCGGCTGTGGGTGCTGCAGCCGAGTAGTCGTCGACGAACCCTTGCCGTTTTCCTGCAACTGGCCAACACCTGCGTACGCCTCGAGGTCTGCGGCACTGCTGGATCGCCGCCCGGTGGAGCTGCGCGCAAAAAGGTTTGCCGCCAGCAGGGGTCGAACCTGCGACCTTGGGCTTATTAGACCCACGCTCTAACCGACTGAGCTATGGCGGCTGCGGGTGCAGCAGCCGAGTAGTCGTCGACGAACCCTTGCCGTTTTCCTGCAACTGGCCCACACCTGCGTACGCCTCGAGGTCTGCGGCACTGCTGGATCGCCGCCCGGTGGAGCTGCGCGCAAAAAGCTTTGCCGCCAGCAGGGGTCGAACCTGCGACCTTGGGCTTATTAGACCCACGCTCTAACCGACTGAGCTATGGCGGCTGTGGGTGCTGCAGCCGAGTAGTCGTCGACGAACCCTTGCCTTTTCCTGCAACTGGCCAACACCTGCGTACGCCTCGAGGTCTGCGGCACTGCTGGATCGCCGCCCGGTGGAGCTGCGCGCAAAAAGGTTTGCCGCCAGCAGGGGTCGAACCTGCGACCTTGGGCTTATTAGATCCACGCTCTAACCGACTGAGCTATGGCGGCTGCGGGTGCAGCAGCCGAGTAGTCGTCGACGAACCCTTGCCGTTTTCCTGCAACTGGCCCACACCTGCGTACGCCTCGAGGTCTGCGGCACTGCTGGATCGCCGCCCGGTGGAGCTGCGCGCAAAAAGGTTTGCCGCCAGCAGGGGTCGAACCTGCGACCTTGGGCTTATTTGACCCACGCTCTAACCGACTGAGCTATGGCGGCTGTGGGTGCTGCAGCCGAGTAGTCGTCGACGAACCCTTGCCGTTTTCCTGCAACTGGCCCACACCTGCGTACGCCTCGAGGTCTGCGGCACTGCTGGATCGCCGCCCGGTGGAGCTGCACGCAAAAAGGTTTGCCGCCAGCAGGGGTCGAACCCGCGACCTTGGGCTTATTAGACCCACGCTCTAACCGACTGAGCTATGGCGGCTGTGGGTGCTGCAGCCGAGTAGTCGTCGACGAACCCTTGCCTTTTTCCTGCAACTGGCCAACACCTGCGTACGCCTCGAGGTCTGCGGCACTGCTGGATCGCCGCCCGGTGGAGCTGCACGCAAAAAGGTTTGCCGCCAGCAGGGGTCGAACCTGCGACCTTGGGCTTATTAGACCCACGCTCTAACCGACTGAGCTATGGCGGCTGTGGGTGCTGCAGCCGAGTAGTCGTCGACGAACCCTTGCCTTTTTCCTGCAACTGGCCAACACCTGCGTACGCCTCGAGGTCTGCGGCACTGCTGGATCGCCGCCCGGTGGAGCTGCACGCAAAAAGGTTTGCCGCCAGCAGGGGTCGAACCTGCGACCTTGGGCTTATTAGACCCACGCTCTAACCGACTGAGCTATGGCGGCTGTGGGTGCTGCAGCCGAGTAGTCGTCGACGAACCCTTGCCGTTTTCCTGCAACTGGCCCACACCTGCGTACGCCTCGAGGTCTGCGGCACTGCTGGATCGCCGCCCGGTGGAGCTGCGCGCAAAAAGGTTTGCCGCCAGCAGGGGTCGAACCTGCGACCTTGGGCTTATTTGACCCACGCTCTAACCGACTGAGCTATGGCGGCTGTGGGTGCTGCAGCCGAGTAGTCGTCGACGAACCCTTGCCGTTTTCCTGCAACTGGCCCACACCTGCGTACGCCTCGAGGTCTGCGGCACTGCTGGATCGCCGCCCGGTGGAGCTGCGCGCAAAAAGGTTTGCCGCCAGCAGGGGTCGAACCTGCGACCTTGGGCTTATTAGACCCACGCTCTAACCGACTGAGCTATGGCGGCTGTGGGTGCTGCAGCCGAGTAGTCGTCGACGAACCCTTGCCGTTTTCCTGCAACTGGCCCACACCTGCGTACGCCTCGAGGTCTGCGGCACTGCTGGATCGCCGCCCGGTGGAGCTGCGCGCAAAAAGGTTTGCCGCCAGCAGGGGTCGAACCTGCGACCTTGGGCTTATTTGACCCACGCTCTAACCGACTGAGCTATGGCGGCTGTGGGTGCTGCAGCCGAGTAGTCGTCGACGAACCCTTGCCTTTTTCCTGCAACTGGCCAACACCTGCACGCTCTAACCGACTGAGCTATGGCGGCTGTGGGTGCTGCAGCCGAGTAGTCGTCGACGAACCCTTGCCGTTTTCCTGCAACTGGCCAACACCTGCGTACGCCTCGAGGTCTGCGGCACTGCTGGATCGCCGCCCGGTGGAGCTGCGCGCAAAAAGGTTTGCCGCCAGCAGGGGTCGAACCTGCGACCTTGGGCTTATTAGACCCACGCTCTAACCGACTGAGCTATGGCGGCTGCGGGTGCAGCAGCCGAGTAGTCGTCGACGAACCCTTGCCGTTTTCCTGCAACTGGCCCACACCTGCGTACGCCTCGAGGTCTGCGGCACTGCTGGATCGCCGCCCGGTGGAGCTGCGCGCAAAAAGCTTTGCCGCCAGCAGGGGTCGAACCTGCGACCTTGGGCTTATTAGACCCACGCTCTAACCGACTGAGCTATGGCGGCTGTGGGTGCTGCAGCCGAGTAGTCGTCGACGAACCCTTGCCGTTTTCCTGCAACTGGCCCACACCTGCGTACGCCTCGAGGTCTGCGGCACTGCTGGATCGCCGCCCGGTGGAGCTGCGCGCAAAAAGGTTTGCCGCCAGCAGGGGTCGAACCTGCGACCTTGGGCTTATTAGACCCACGCTCTAACCGACTGAGCTATGGCGGCTGTGGGTGCTGCAGCCGAGTAGTCGTCGACGAACCCTTGCCGTTTTCCTGCAACTGGCCAACATCTGCGTACGCCTCGAGGTCTGCGGCACTGCTGGATCGCCGCCCGGTGAAGCTGCGCGCAAAAAGGTTTGCCGCCAGCAGGGGTCGAACCTGCGACCTTGGGCTTATTAGACCCACGCTCTAACCAACTGAGTAGGCGGCTGCGGGTGCAGCAGCCGAGTAGTCGTCGACGAACCCTTGCCGTTTTCCTGCAACTGGCCCACACCTGCGTACGCCTCGAGGTCTGCGGCACTGCTGGATCGCCGCCCGGTGGAGCTGCGCGCAAAAAGGTTTGCCGCCAGCAGGGGTCGCATCTGCGACCTTGGGCTTATTAGACCCACGCTCTAACCGACTGAGCTATGGCGGCTGTGGGTGCTGCAGCCGAGTAGTCGTCGACGAACCCTTGCCGTTTTCCTGCAACTGGCCCACACCTGCGTACGCCTCGAGGTCTGCGGCACTGCTGGATCGCCGCCCGGTGGAGCTGCGCGCAAAAAGGTTTGCTGCCAGCAGGGGTCGAACCTGCGACCTTGGGCTTATTAGACCCACGCTCTAACCGACTGAGCTATGGCGGCTGCGGGTGCAGCAGCCGAGTAGTCGTCGACGAACCTTTGCCGTTTTCCTGCAACTGGCCCACACCTGCGTACGCCTCGAGGTCTGCGGCACTGCTGGATCGCCGCCCGGTGGAGCTGCGCGCAAAAAGGTTTGCCGCCAGCAGGGGTCGAACCTGCGACCTTGGGCTTATTTGACCCACGCTCTAAGCGACTGAGCTATGGCGGCTGTGGGTGCTGCAGCCGAGTAGTCGTCGACGAACCCTTGCCGTTTTCCTGCAACTGGCCCACACCTGCGTACGCCTCGAGGTCTGCGGCACTGCTGGATCGCCGCCCGGTGGAGCTGCGCGCAAAAAGGTTTGCCGCCAGCAGGGGTCGAACCTGCGACCTTGGGCTTATTTGACCCACGCTCTAAGCGACTGAGCTATGGCGGCTGTGGGTGCTGCAGCCGAGTAGTCGTCGACGAACCCTTGCCGTTTTCCTGCAACTGGCCCACACCTGCGTACGCCTCGAGGTCTGCGGCACTGCTGGATCGCCGCCCGGTGGAGCTGCACGCAAAAAGGTTTGCCGCCAGCAGGGGTCGAACCTGCGACCTTGGGCTTATTAGACCCACGCTCTAACCGACTGAGCTATGGCGGCTGTGGGTGCTGCAGCCGAGTAGTCGTCGACGAACCCTTGCCTTTTCCTGCAACTGGCCAACACCTGCGTACGCCTCGAGGTCTGCGGCACTGCTGGATCGCCGCCCGGTGGAGCTGCGCGCAAAAAGGTTTGCCGCCAGCAGGGGTCGAACCTGCGACCTTGGGCTTATTAGACCCACGCTCTAACCGACTGAGCTATGGCGGCTGCGGGTGCAGCAGCCGAGTAGTCGTCGACGAACCCTTGCCGTTTTCCTGCAACTGTCCCACACCTGCGTACGCCTCGAGGTCTGCGGCACTGCTGGATCGCCGCCCGGTGGAGCTGCGCGCAAAAAAGTTTGCCGCCAGCAGGGGTCGAACCTGCGACCTTGTGCTTATTGGACCCACGCTCTAACCGACTGAGCTATGGCGGCTGTGGGTGCTGCAGCCGAGTAGTCGTCGACGAACCCTTGCCGTTTTCCTGCAACTGGCCCACACCTGCGTACGCCTCGAGGTCTGCGGCACTGCTGGATCGCCGCCCGGTGGAGCTGCACGCAAAAAGGTTTGCCGCCAGCAGGGGTCGAACCTGCGACCTTGGGCTTATTAGACCCACGCTCTAACCGACTGAGCTATGGCGGCTGTGGGTGCTGCAGCCGAGTAGTCGTCGACGAACCCTTGCCGTTTTCCTGCAACTGGCCCACACCTGCGTACGCCTCGAGGTCTGCGGCACTGCTGGATCGCCGCCCGGTGGAGCTGCGCGCAAAAAGGTTTGCCGCCAGCAGGGGTCGAACCTGCGACCTTGGGCTTATTTGACCCACGCTCTAACCGACTGAGCTATGGCGGCTGTGGGTGCTGCAGCCGAGTAGTCGTCGACGAACCCTTGCCGTTTTCCTGCAACTGGCCCACACCTGCGTACGCCTCGAGGTCTGCGGCACTGCTGGATCGCCGCCCGGTGGAGCTGCACGCAAAAAGGTTTGCCGCCAGCAGGGGTCGAACCTGCGACCTTGGGCTTATTAGACCCACGCTCTAACCGACTGAGCTATGGCGGCTGTGGGTGCTGCAGCCGAGTAGTCGTCGACGAACCCTTGCCTTTTTCCTGCAACTGGCCAACACCTGCGTACGCCTCGAGGTCTGCGGCACTGCTGGATCGCCGCCCGGTGGAGCTGCACGCAAAAAGGTTTGCCGCCAGCAGGGGTCGAACCTGCGACCTTGGGCTTATTAGACCACGCTCTAACCGACTGAGCTATGGCGGCTGTGGGTGCTGCAGCCGAGTAGTCGTCGACGAACCCTTGCCGTTTTCCTGCAACTGGCCCACACCTGCGTACGCCTCGAGGTCTGCGGCACTGCTGGATCGCCGCCCGGTGGAGCTGCGCGCAAAAAGGTTTGCCGCCAGCAGGGGTCGAACCTGCGACCTTGGGCTTATTTGACCCACGCTCTAACCGACTGAGCTATGGCGGCTGTGGGTGCTGCAGCCGAGTAGTCGTCGACGAACCCTTGCCGTTTTCCTGCAACTGGCCCACACCTGCGTACGCCTCGAGGTCTGCGGCACTGCTGGATCGCCGCCCGGTGGAGCTGCACGCAAAAAGGTTTGCCGCCAGCAGGGGTCGAACCTGCGACCTTGGGCTTATTAGACCCACGCTCTAACCGACTGAGCTATGGCGGCCGTGGGTGCTGCAGCCGAGTAGTCGTCGACGAACCCTTGCCGTTTTCCTGCAACTGGCCCACACCTGCGTACGCCTCGAGGTCTGCGGCACTGCTGGATCGCCGCCCGGTGGAGCTGCGCGCAAAAAGGTTTGCCGCCAGCAGGGGTCGAACCTGCGACCTTGGGCTTATTAGACCCACGCTCTAACCGACTGAGCTATGGCGGCTGTGGGTGCTGCAGCCGAGTAGTCGTCGACGAACCCTTGCCGTTTTCCTGCAACTGGCCCACACCTGCGTACGCCTCGAGGTCTGCGGCACTGCTGGATCGCCGCCCGGTGGAGCTGCGCGCAAAAAGGTTTGCCGCCAGCAGGGGTCGAACCTGCGACCTTGGGCTTATTTGACCCACGCTCTAACCGACTGAGCTATGGCGGCTGTGGGTGCTGCAGCCGAGTAGTCGTCGACGAACCCTTGCCGTTTTCCTGCAACTGGCCCACACCTGCGTACGCCTCGAGGTCTGCGGCACTGCTGGATCGCCGCCCGGTGGAGCTGCGCGCAAAAAGGTTTGCCGCCAGCAGGGGTCGAACCTGCGACCTTGGGCTTATTAGACCCACGCTCTAACCGACTGAGCTATTGCGGCTGTGGGTGCTGCAGCCGAGTAGTCGTCGACGAACCCTTGCCTTTTTCCTGCAACTGGCCAACACCTGCGTACGCCTCGAGGTCTGCGGCACTGCTGGATCGCCGCCCGGTGGAGCTGCACGCAAAAAGGTTTGCCGCCAGCAGGGGTCGAACCTGCGACCTTGGGCTTATTAGACCCACGCTCTAACCGACTGAGCTATGGCGGCTGTGGGTGCTGCAGCCGAGTAGTCGTCGACGAACCCTTGCCGTTTTCCTGCAACTGGCCCACACCTGCGTACGCCTCGAGGTCTGCGGCACTGCTGGATCGCCGCCCGGTGGAGCTGCGCGCAAAAAGGTTTGCCGCCAGCAGGGGTCGAACCTGCGACCTTGGGCTTATTAGACCCACGCTCTAACCGACTGAGCTATGGCGGCTGCGGGTGCAGCAGCCGAGTAGTCGTCGACGAACCCTTGCCGTTTTCCTGCAACTGTCCCACACCTGCGTACGCCTCGAGGTCTGCGGCACTGCTGGATCGCCGCCCGGTGGAGCTGCGCGCAAAAAAGTTTGCCGCCAGCAGGGGTCGAACCTGCGACCTTGTGCTTATTGGACCCACGCTCTAACCGACTGAGCTATGGCGGCTGTGGGTGCTGCAGCCGAGTAGTCGTCGACGAACCCTTGCCGTTTTCCTGCAACTGGCCCACACCTGCGTACGCCTCGAGGTCTGCGGCACTGCTGGATCGCCGCCCGGTGGAGCTGCACGCAAAAAGGTTTGCCGCCAGCAGGGGTCGAACCTGCGACCTTGGGCTTATTAGACCCACGCTCTAACCGACTGAGCTATGGCGGCTGTGGGTGCTGCAGCCGAGTAGTCGTCGACGAACCCTTGCCGTTTTCCTGCAACTGGCCCACACCTGCGTACGCCTCGAGGTCTGCGGCACTGCTGGATCGCCGCCCGGTGGAGCTGCGCGCAAAAAGGTTTGCCGCCAGCAGGGGTCGAACCTGCGACCTTGGGCTTATTTGACCCACGCTCTAACCGACTGAGCTATGGCGGCTGTGGGTGCTGCAGCCGAGTAGTCGTCGACGAACCCTTGCCGTTTTCCTGCAACTGGCCCACACCTGCGTACGCCTCGAGGTCTGCGGCACTGCTGGATCGCCGCCCGGTGGAGCTGCACGCAAAAAGGTTTGCCGCCAGCAGGGGTCGAACCTGCGACCTTGGGCTTATTAGACCCACGCTCTAACCGACTGAGCTATGGCGGCTGTGGGTGCTGCAGCCGAGTAGTCGTCGACGAACCCTTGCCTTTTTCCTGCAACTGGCCAACACCTGCGTACGCCTCGAGGTCTGCGGCACTGCTGGATCGCCGCCCGGTGGAGCTGCACGCAAAAAGGTTTGCCGCCAGCAGGGGTCGAACCTGCGACCTTGGGCTTATTAGACCACGCTCTAACCGACTGAGCTATGGCGGCTGTGGGTGCTGCAGCCGAGTAGTCGTCGACGAACCCTTGCCGTTTTCCTGCAACTGGCCCACACCTGCGTACGCCTCGAGGTCTGCGGCACTGCTGGATCGCCGCCCGGTGGAGCTGCGCGCAAAAAGGTTTGCCGCCAGCAGGGGTCGAACCTGCGACCTTGGGCTTATTTGACCCACGCTCTAACCGACTGAGCTATGGCGGCTGTGGGTGCTGCAGCCGAGTAGTCGTCGACGAACCCTTGCCGTTTTCCTGCAACTGGCCCACACCTGCGTACGCCTCGAGGTCTGCGGCACTGCTGGATCGCCGCCCGGTGGAGCTGCACGCAAAAAGGTTTGCCGCCAGCAGGGGTCGAACCTGCGACCTTGGGCTTATTAGACCCACGCTCTAACCGACTGAGCTATGGCGGCCGTGGGTGCTGCAGCCGAGTAGTCGTCGACGAACCCTTGCCGTTTTCCTGCAACTGGCCCACACCTGCGTACGCCTCGAGGTCTGCGGCACTGCTGGATCGCCGCCCGGTGGAGCTGCGCGCAAAAAGGTTTGCCGCCAGCAGGGGTCGAACCTGCGACCTTGGGCTTATTAGACCCACGCTCTAACCGACTGAGCTATGGCGGCTGTGGGTGCTGCAGCCGAGTAGTCGTCGACGAACCCTTGCCGTTTTCCTGCAACTGGCCCACACCTGCGTACGCCTCGAGGTCTGCGGCACTGCTGGATCGCCGCCCGGTGGAGCTGCGCGCAAAAAGGTTTGCCGCCAGCAGGGGTCGAACCTGCGACCTTGGGCTTATTTGACCCACGCTCTAACCGACTGAGCTATGGCGGCTGTGGGTGCTGCAGCCGAGTAGTCGTCGACGAACCCTTGCCGTTTTCCTGCAACTGGCCCACACCTGCGTACGCCTCGAGGTCTGCGGCACTGCTGGATCGCCGCCCGGTGGAGCTGCGCGCAAAAAGGTTTGCCGCCAGCAGGGGTCGAACCTGCGACCTTGGGCTTATTAGACCCACGCTCTAACCGACTGAGCTATTGCGGCTGTGGGTGCTGCAGCCGAGTAGTCGTCGACGAACCCTTGCCTTTTTCCTGCAACTGGCCAACACCTGCGTACGCCTCGAGGTCTGCGGCACTGCTGGATCGCCGCCCGGTGGAGCTGCACGCAAAAAGGTTTGCCGCCAGCAGGGGTCGAACCTGCGACCTTGGGCTTATTAGACCCACGCTCTAACCGACTGAGCTATGGCGGCTGTGGGTGCTGCAGCCGAGTAGTCGTCGACGAACCCTTGCCGTTTTCCTGCAACTGGCCCACACCTGCGTACGCCTCGAGGTCTGCGGCACTGCTGGATCGCCGCCCGGTGGAGCTGCGCGCAAAAAGGTTTGCCGCCAGCAGGGGTCGAACCTGCGACCTTGGGCTTATTTGACCCACGCTCTAACCGACTGAGCTATGGCGGCTGTGGGTGCTGCAGCCGAGTAGTCGTCGACGAACCCTTGCCGTTTTCCTGCAACTGGCCCACACCTGCGTACGCCTCGAGGTCTGCGGCACTGCTGGATCGCCGCCCGGTGGAGCTGCACGCAAAAAGGTTTGCCGCCAGCAGGGGTCGAACCTGCGACCTTGGGCTTATTAGACCCACGCTCTAACCGACTGAGCTATGGCGGCTGTGGGTGCTGCAGCCGAGTAGTCGTCGACGAACCCTTGCCGTTTTCCTGCAACTGGCCCACACCTGCGTACGCCTCGAGGTCTGCGGCACTGCTGGATCGCCGCCCGGTGGAGCTGCGCGCAAAAAGGTTTGCCGCCAGCAGGGGTCGAACCTGCGACCTTGGGCTTATTAGACCCACGCTCTAACCGACTGAGCTATGGCGGCTGTGGGTGCTGCAGCCGAGTAGTCGTCGACGAACCCTTGCCGTTTTCCTGCAACTGGCCCACACCTGCGTACGCCTCGAGGTCTGCGGCACTGCTGGATCGCCGCCCGGTGGAGCTGCGCGCAAAAAGGTTTGCCGCCAGCAGGGGTCGAACCTGCGACCTTGGGCTTATTTGACCCACGCTCTAACCGACTGAGCTATGGCGGCTGTGGGTGCTGCAGCCGAGTAGTCGTCGACGAACCCTTGCCGTTTTCCTGCAACTGGCCCACACCTGCGTACGCCTCGAGGTCTGCGGCACTGCTGGATCGCCGCCCGGTGGAGCTGCGCGCAAAAAGGTTTGCCGCCAGCAGGGGTCGAACCTGCGACCTTGGGCTTATTTGACCCACGCTCTAACCGACTGAGCTATGGCGGCTGTGGGTGCTGCAGCCGAGTAGTCGTCGACGAACCCTTGCCGTTTTCCTGCAACTGGCCCACACCTGCGTACGCCTCGAGGTCTGCGGCACTGCTGGATCGCCGCCCGGTGGAGCTGCACGCAAAAAGGTTTGCCGCCAGCAGGGGTCGAACCTGCGACCTTGGGCTTATTAGACCCACGCTCTAACCGACTGAGTTATGGCGGCTGTGGGTGCTGCAGCCGAGTAGTCGTCGACGAACCCTTGCCGTTTTCCTGCAACTGGCCCACACCTGCGTACGCCTCGAGGTCTGCGGCACTGCTGGATCGCCGCCCGGTGGAGCTGCGCGCAAAAAGGTTTGCCGCCAGCAGGGGTCGAACCTGCGACCTTGGGCTTATTAGACCCACGCTCTAACCGACTGAGCTATGGCGGCTGTGGGTGCTGCAGCCGAGTAGTCGTCGACGAACCCTTGCCGTTTTCCTGCAACTGGCCCACACCTGCGTACGCCTCGAGGTCTGCGGCACTGCTGGATCGCCGCCCGGTGGAGCTGCGCGCAAAAAGCTTTGCCGCCAGCAAGGGTCGAACCTGCGACCTTGGGCTTATTAGACCCACGCTCTAACCGACTGAGCTATGGCGGCTGTGGGTGCTGCAGCCGAGTAGTCGTCGACGAACCCTTGCCTTTTCCTGCAACTGGCCAACACCTGCGTACGCCTCGAGGTCTGCGGCACTGCTGGATCGCCGCCCGGTGGAGCTGCGCGCAAAAAGGTTTGCCGCCAGCAGGGGTCGAACCTGCGACCTTGGGCTTATTAGACCCACGCTCTAACCAACTGAGTAGGCGGCTGCGGGTGCAGCAGCCAAGTAGTCGTCGACGAACCCTTGCCGTTTTCCTGCAACTGGCCCTTACCTGCGTACGCCTCGAGGTCTGCGGCACTGCTGGATCGCCGCCCGGTGGAGCTGCGCGCAAAAAGGTTTGCCGCCAGCAGGGGTCGAACCTGCGACCTTGGGCTTATTAGACCCACGCTCTAACCGACTGAGCTATGGCGGCTGTGGGTGCTGCAGCCGAGTAGTCGTCGACGAACCCTTGCCTTTTCCTGCAACTGGCCAACACCTGCGTACGCCTCGAGGTCTGCGGCACTGCTGGATCGCCGCCCGGTGGAGCTGCGCGCAAAAAGGTTTGCCGCCAGCAGGGGTCGAACCTGCGACCTTGTGCTTATTGGACCCACGCTCTAACCGACTGAGCTATGGCGGCTGTGGGTGCTGCAGCCGAGTAGTCGTCGACGAACCCTTGCCGTTTTCCTGCAACTGGCCCACACCTGCGTACGCCTCGAGGTCTGCGGCACTGCTGGATCGCCGCCCGGTGGAGCTGCACGCAAAAAGGTTTGCCGCCAGCAGGGGTCGAACCTGCGACCTTGGGCTTATTAGACCCACGCTCTAACCGACTGAGCTATGGCGGCTGTGGGTGCTGCAGCCGAGTAGTCGTCGACGAACCCTTGCCGTTTTCCTGCAACTGGCCCACACCTGCGTACGCCTCGAGGTCTGCGGCACTGCTGGATCGCCGCCCGGTGGAGCTGCGCGCAAAAAGGTTTGCCGCCAGCAGGGGTCGAACCTGCGACCTTGGGCTTATTTGACCCACGCTCTAACCGACTGAGCTATGGCGGCTGTGGGTGCTGCAGCCGAGTAGTCGTCGACGAACCCTTGCCGTTTTCCTGCAACTGGCCCACACCTGCGTACGCCTCGAGGTCTGCGGCACTGCTGGATCGCCGCCCGGTGGAGCTGCACGCAAAAAGGTTTGCCGCCAGCAGGGGTCGAACCTGCGACCTTGGGCTTATTAGACCCACGCTCTAACCGACTGAGCTATGGCGGCTGTGGGTGCTGCAGCCGAGTAGTCGTCGACGAACCCTTGCCTTTTTCCTGCAACTGGCCAACACCTGCGTACGCCTCGAGGTCTGCGGCACTGCTGGATCGCCGCCCGGTGGAGCTGCACGCAAAAAGGTTTGCCGCCAGCAGGGGTCGAACCTGCGACCTTGGGCTTATTAGACCACGCTCTAACCGACTGAGCTATGGCGGCTGTGGGTGCTGCAGCCGAGTAGTCGTCGACGAACCCTTGCCGTTTTCCTGCAACTGGCCCACACCTGCGTACGCCTCGAGGTCTGCGGCACTGCTGGATCGCCGCCCGGTGGAGCTGCGCGCAAAAAGGTTTGCCGCCAGCAGGGGTCGAACCTGCGACCTTGGGCTTATTTGACCCACGCTCTAACCGACTGAGCTATGGCGGCTGTGGGTGCTGCAGCCGAGTAGTCGTCGACGAACCCTTGCCGTTTTCCTGCAACTGGCCCACACCTGCGTACGCCTCGAGGTCTGCGGCACTGCTGGATCGCCGCCCGGTGGAGCTGCACGCAAAAAGGTTTGCCGCCAGCAGGGGTCGAACCTGCGACCTTGGGCTTATTAGACCCACGCTCTAACCGACTGAGCTATGGCGGCCGTGGGTGCTGCAGCCGAGTAGTCGTCGACGAACCCTTGCCGTTTTCCTGCAACTGGCCCACACCTGCGTACGCCTCGAGGTCTGCGGCACTGCTGGATCGCCGCCCGGTGGAGCTGCGCGCAAAAAGGTTTGCCGCCAGCAGGGGTCGAACCTGCGACCTTGGGCTTATTAGACCCACGCTCTAACCGACTGAGCTATGGCGGCTGTGGGTGCTGCAGCCGAGTAGTCGTCGACGAACCCTTGCCGTTTTCCTGCAACTGGCCCACACCTGCGTACGCCTCGAGGTCTGCGGCACTGCTGGATCGCCGCCCGGTGGAGCTGCGCGCAAAAAGGTTTGCCGCCAGCAGGGGTCGAACCTGCGACCTTGGGCTTATTTGACCCACGCTCTAACCGACTGAGCTATGGCGGCTGTGGGTGCTGCAGCCGAGTAGTCGTCGACGAACCCTTGCCGTTTTCCTGCAACTGGCCCACACCTGCGTACGCCTCGAGGTCTGCGGCACTGCTGGATCGCCGCCCGGTGGAGCTGCGCGCAAAAAGGTTTGCCGCCAGCAGGGGTCGAACCTGCGACCTTGGGCTTATTAGACCCACGCTCTAACCGACTGAGCTATTGCGGCTGTGGGTGCTGCAGCCGAGTAGTCGTCGACGAACCCTTGCCTTTTTCCTGCAACTGGCCAACACCTGCGTACGCCTCGAGGTCTGCGGCACTGCTGGATCGCCGCCCGGTGGAGCTGCACGCAAAAAGGTTTGCCGCCAGCAGGGGTCGAACCTGCGACCTTGGGCTTATTAGACCCACGCTCTAACCGACTGAGCTATGGCGGCTGTGGGTGCTGCAGCCGAGTAGTCGTCGACGAACCCTTGCCGTTTTCCTGCAACTGGCCCACACCTGCGTACGCCTCGAGGTCTGCGGCACTGCTGGATCGCCGCCCGGTGGAGCTGCGCGCAAAAAGGTTTGCCGCCAGCAGGGGTCGAACCTGCGACCTTGGGCTTATTTGACCCACGCTCTAACCGACTGAGCTATGGCGGCTGTGGGTGCTGCAGCCGAGTAGTCGTCGACGAACCCTTGCCGTTTTCCTGCAACTGGCCCACACCTGCGTACGCCTCGAGGTCTGCGGCACTGCTGGATCGCCGCCCGGTGGAGCTGCACGCAAAAAGGTTTGCCGCCAGCAGGGGTCGAACCTGCGACCTTGGGCTTATTAGACCCACGCTCTAACCGACTGAGCTATGGCGGCTGTGGGTGCTGCAGCCGAGTAGTCGTCGACGAACCCTTGCCGTTTTCCTGCAACTGGCCCACACCTGCGTACGCCTCGAGGTCTGCGGCACTGCTGGATCGCCGCCCGGTGGAGCTGCGCGCAAAAAGGTTTGCCGCCAGCAGGGGTCGAACCTGCGACCTTGGGCTTATTAGACCCACGCTCTAACCGACTGAGCTATGGCGGCTGTGGGTGCTGCAGCCGAGTAGTCGTCGACGAACCCTTGCCGTTTTCCTGCAACTGGCCCACACCTGCGTACGCCTCGAGGTCTGCGGCACTGCTGGATCGCCGCCCGGTGGAGCTGCGCGCAAAAAGGTTTGCCGCCAGCAGGGGTCGAACCTGCGACCTTGGGCTTATTTGACCCACGCTCTAACCGACTGAGCTATGGCGGCTGTGGGTGCTGCAGCCGAGTAGTCGTCGACGAACCCTTGCCGTTTTCCTGCAACTGGCCCACACCTGCGTACGCCTCGAGGTCTGCGGCACTGCTGGATCGCCGCCCGGTGGAGCTGCGCGCAAAAAGGTTTGCCGCCAGCAGGGGTCGAACCTGCGACCTTGGGCTTATTTGACCCACGCTCTAACCGACTGAGCTATGGCGGCTGTGGGTGCTGCAGCCGAGTAGTCGTCGACGAACCCTTGCCGTTTTCCTGCAACTGGCCCACACCTGCGTACGCCTCGAGGTCTGCGGCACTGCTGGATCGCCGCCCGGTGGAGCTGCACGCAAAAAGGTTTGCCGCCAGCAGGGGTCGAACCTGCGACCTTGGGCTTATTAGACCCACGCTCTAACCGACTGAGTTATGGCGGCTGTGGGTGCTGCAGCCGAGTAGTCGTCGACGAACCCTTGCCGTTTTCCTGCAACTGGCCCACACCTGCGTACGCCTCGAGGTCTGCGGCACTGCTGGATCGCCGCCCGGTGGAGCTGCGCGCAAAAAGGTTTGCCGCCAGCAGGGGTCGAACCTGCGACCTTGGGCTTATTAGACCCACGCTCTAACCGACTGAGCTATGGCGGCTGTGGGTGCTGCAGCCGAGTAGTCGTCGACGAACCCTTGCCGTTTTCCTGCAACTGGCCCACACCTGCGTACGCCTCGAGGTCTGCGGCACTGCTGGATCGCCGCCCGGTGGAGCTGCGCGCAAAAAGCTTTGCCGCCAGCAAGGGTCGAACCTGCGACCTTGGGCTTATTAGACCCACGCTCTAACCGACTGAGCTATGGCGGCTGTGGGTGCTGCAGCCGAGTAGTCGTCGACGAACCCTTGCCTTTTCCTGCAACTGGCCAACACCTGCGTACGCCTCGAGGTCTGCGGCACTGCTGGATCGCCGCCCGGTGGAGCTGCGCGCAAAAAGGTTTGCCGCCAGCAGGGGTCGAACCTGCGACCTTGGGCTTATTAGACCCACGCTCTAACCAACTGAGTAGGCGGCTGCGGGTGCAGCAGCCAAGTAGTCGTCGACGAACCCTTGCCGTTTTCCTGCAACTGGCCCTTACCTGCGTACGCCTCGAGGTCTGCGGCACTGCTGGATCGCCGCCCGGTGGAGCTGCGCGCAAAAAGGTTTGCCGCCAGCAGGGGTCGAACCTGCGACCTTGGGCTTATTAGACCCACGCTCTAACCGACTGAGCTATGGCGGCTGTGGGTGCTGCAGCCGAGTAGTCGTCGACGAACCCTTGCCGTTTTCCTGCAACTGGCCCACACCTGCGTACGCCTCGAGGTCTGCGGCACTGCTGGATCGCCGCCCGGTGGAGCTGCGCGCAAAAAGGTTTGCCGCCAGCAGGGGTCGAACCTGCGACCTTGGGCTTATTTGACCCACGCTCTAACCGACTGAGCTATGGCGGCTGTGGGTGCTGCAGCCGAGTAGTCGTCGACGAACCCTTGCCGTTTTCCTGCAACTGGCCCACACCTGCGTACGCCTCGAGGTCTGCGGCACTGCTGGATCGCCGCCCGGTGGAGCTGCACGCAAAAAGGTTTGCCGCCAGCAGGGGTCGAACCTGCGACCTTGGGCTTATTAGACCCACGCTCTAACCGACTGAGCTATGGCGGCTGTGGGTGCTGCAGCCGAGTAGTCGTCGACGAACCCTTGCCGTTTTCCTGCAACTGGCCCACACCTGCGTACGCCTCGAGGTCTGCGGCACTGCTGGATCGCCGCCCGGTGGAGCTGCGCGCAAAAAGGTTTGCCGCCAGCAGGGGTCGAACCTGCGACCTTGGGCTTATTAGACCCACGCTCTAACCGACTGAGCTATGGCGGCTGTGGGTGCTGCAGCCGAGTAGTCGTCGACGAACCCTTGCCGTTTTCCTGCAACTGGCCCACACCTGCGTACGCCTCGAGGTCTGCGGCACTGCTGGATCGCCGCCCGGTGGAGCTGCGCGCAAAAAGCTTTGCCGCCAGCAAGGGTCGAACCTGCGACCTTGGGCTTATTAGACCCACGCTCTAACCGACTGAGCTATGGCGGCTGTGGGTGCTGCAGCCGAGTAGTCGTCGACGAACCCTTGCCTTTTCCTGCAACTGGCCAACACCTGCGTACGCCTCGAGGTCTGCGGCACTGCTGGATCGCCGCCCGGTGGAGCTGCGCGCAAAAAGGTTTGCCGCCAGCAGGGGTCGAACCTGCGACCTTGGGCTTATTAGACCCACGCTCTAACCAACTGAGTAGGCGGCTGCGGGTGCAGCAGCCAAGTAGTCGTCGACGAACCCTTGCCGTTTTCCTGCAACTGGCCCTTACCTGCGTACGCCTCGAGGTCTGCGGCACTGCTGGATCGCCGCCCGGTGGAGCTGCGCGCAAAAAGGTTTGCCGCCAGCAGGGGTCGAATCTGCGACCTTGGGCTTATTAGACCCACGCTCTAACCGACTGAGCTATGGCGGCTGTGGGTGCTGCAGCCGAGTAGTCGTCGACGAACCCTTGCCGTTTTCCTGCAACTGGCCCACACCTGCGTACGCCTCGAGGTCTGCGGCACTGCTGGATCGCCGCCCGGTTGAGCTGCACGCAAAAAGGTTTGCCGCCAGCAGGGGTCGAACCTGCGACCTTGGGCTTATTAGACCCACGCTCTAACCGACTGAGCTATGGCGGCTGTGGGTGCTGCAGCCGAGTAGTCGTCGACGAACCCTTGCCGTTTTCCTGCAACTGGCCCACACCTGCGTACGCCTCGAGGTCTGCGGCACTGCTGGATCGCCGCCCGGTGGAGCTGCGCGCAAAAAGGTTTGCCGCCAGCAGGGGTCGAACCTGCGACCTTGGGCTTATTTGACCCACGCTCTAACCGACTGAGCTATGGCGGCTGTGGGTGCTGCAGCCGAGTAGTCGTCGACGAACCCTTGCCGTTTTCCTGCAACTGGCCCACACCTGCGTACGCCTCGAGGTCTGCGGCACTGCTGGATCGCCGCCCGGTGGAGCTGCACGCAAAAAGGTTTGCCGCCAGCAGGGGTCGAACCTGCGACCTTGGGCTTATTAGACCCACGCTCTAACCGACTGAGCTATGGCGGCTGTGGGTGCTGCAGCCGAGTAGTCGTCGACGAACCCTTGCCGTTTTCCTGCAACTGGCCCACACCTGCGTACGCCTCGAGGTCTGCGGCACTGCTGGATCGCCGCCCGGTGGAGCTGCGCGCAAAAAGGTTTGCCGCCAGCAGGGGTCGAACCTGCGACCTTGGGCTTATTAGACCCACGCTCTAACCGACTGAGCTATGGCGGCTGTGGGTGCTGCAGCCGAGTAGTCGTCGACGAACCCTTGCCGTTTTCCTGCAACTGGCCCACACCTGCGTACGCCTCGAGGTCTGCGGCACTGCTGGATCGCCGCCCGGTGGAGCTGCGCGCAAAAAGGTTTGCCGCCAGCAGGGGTCGAACCTGCGACCTTGGGCTTATTAGACCCACGCTCTAACCGACTGAGCTATGGCGGCTGTGGGTGCTGCAGCCGAGTAGTCGTCGACGAACCCTTGCCGTTTTCCTGCAACTGGCCCACACCTGCGTACGCCTCGAGGTCTGCGGCACTGCTGGATCGCCTCCCGGTGGAGCTGCGCGCAAAAAGGTTTGCCGCCAGCAGGGGTCGAACCTGCGACCTTGGGCTTATTTGACCCACGCTCTAACCGACTGAGCTATGGCGGCTGTGGGTGCTGCAGCCGAGTAGTCGTCGACGAACCCTTGCCTTTTTCCTGCAACTGGCCAACACCTGCGTACGCCTCGAGGTCTGCGGCACTGCTGGATCGCCGCCCGGTGGAGCTGCGCGCAAAAAGGTTTGCCGCCAGCAGGGGTCGAACCTGCGACCTTGGGCTTATTTGACCCACGCTCTAACCGACTGAGCTATGGCGGCTGTGGGTGCTGCAGCCGAGTAGTCGTCGACGAACCCTTGCCGTTTTCCTGCAACTGGCCCACACCTGCGTACGCCTCGAGGTTTGCGGCACTGCTGGATCGCCGCCCGGTGGAGCTGCACGCAAAAAGGTTTGCCGCCAGCAGGGGTCGAACCTGCGACCTTGGGCTTATTAGACCCACGCTCTAACCGACTGAGCTATGGCGGCTGTGGGTGCTGCAGCCGAGTAGTCGTCGACGAACCCTTGCCTTTTTCCTGCAACTGGCCAACACCTGCGTACGCCTCGAGGTCTGCGGCACTGCTGGATCGCCGCCCGGTGGAGCTGCACGCAAAAAGGTTTGCCGCCAGCAGGGGTCGAACCTGCGACCTTGGGCTTATTAGACCCACGCTCTAACCGACTGAGCTATGGCGGCTGTGGGTGCTGCAGCCGAGTAGTCGTCGACGAACCCTTGCCGTTTTCCTGCAACTGGCCCACACCTGCGTACGCCTCGAGGTCTGCGGCACTGCTGGATCGCCGCCCGGTGGAGCTGCGCGCAAAAAGGTTTGCCGCCAGCAGGGGTCGAACCTGCGACCTTGGGCTTATTTGACCCACGCTCTAACCGACTGAGCTATGGCGGCTGTGGGTGCTGCAGCCGAGTAGTCGTCGACGAACCCTTGCCGTTTTCCTGCAACTGGCCCACACCTGCGTACGCCTCGAGGTCTGCGGCACTGCTGGATCGCCGCCCGGTGGAGCTGCGCGCAAAAAGGTTTGCCGCCAGCAGGGGTCGAACCTGCGACCTTGGGCTTATTTGACCCACGCTCTAACCGACTGAGCTATGGCGGCTGTGGGTGCTGCAGCCGAGTAGTCGTCGACGAACCCTTGCCGTTTTCCTGCAACTGGCCCACACCTGCGTACGCCTCGAGGTCTGCGGCACTGCTGGATCGCCGCCCGGTGGAGCTGCACGCAAAAAGGTTTGCCGCCAGCAGGGGTCGAACCTGCGACCTTGGGCTTATTAGACCCACGCTCTAACCGACTGAGCTATGGCGGCTGTGGGTGCTGCAGCCGAGTAGTCGTCGACGAACCCTTGCCGTTTTCCTGCAACTGGCCCACACCTGCGTACGCCTCGAGGTCTGCGGCACTGCTGGATCGCCGCCCGGTGGAGCTGCGCGCAAAAAGGTTTGCCGCCAGCAGGGGTCGAACCTGCGACCTTGGGCTTATTAGACCCACGCTCTAACCGACTGAGCTATGGCGGCTGTGGGTGCTGCAGCCGAGTAGTCGTCGACGAACCCTTGCCGTTTTCCTGCAACTGGCCCACACCTGCGTACGCCTCGAGGTCTGCGGCACTGCTGGATCGCCGCCCGGTGGAGCTGCGCGCAAAAAGGTTTGCCGCCAGCAGGGTGTCGAACCTGCGACCTTGGGCTTATTTGACCCACGCTCTAACCGACTGAGCTATGGCGGCTGTGGGTGCTGCAGCCGAGTAGTCGTCGACGAACCCTTGCCGTTTTCCTGCAACTGGCCCACACCTGCGTACGCCTCGAGGTCTGCGGCACTGCTGGATCGCCGCCCGGTGGAGCTGCACGCAAAAAGGTTTGCCGCCAGCAGGGGTCGAACCTGCGACCTTGGGCTTATTAGACCCACGCTCTAACCGACTGAGCTATGGCGGCTGTGGGTGCTGCAGCCGAGTAGTCGTCGACGAACCCTTGCCGTTTTCCTGCAACTGGCCCACACCTGCGTACGCCTCGAGGTCTGCGGCACTGCTGGATCGCCGCCCGGTGGAGCTGCGCGCAAAAAGGTTTGCCGCCAGCAGGGGTCGAACCTGCGACCTTGGGCTTATTAGACCCACGCTCTAACCGACTGAGCTATGGCGGCTGTGGGTGCTGCTGCCGAGTAGTCGTCGACGAACCCTTGCCGTTTTCCTGCAACTGGCCCACACCTGCGTACGCCTCGAGGTCTGCGGCACTGCTGGATCGCCGCCCGGTGGAGCTGCGCGCAAAAAGGTTTGCCGCCAGCAGGGGTCGAACCTGCGACCTTGGGCTTATTAGACCCACGCTCTAACCGACTGAGCTATGGCGACTGTGGGTGCTGCAGCCGAGTAGTCGTCGACGAACCCTTGCCGTTTTCCTGCAACTGGCCCACACCTGCGTACGCCTCGAGGTCTGCGGCACTGCTGGATCGCCGCCCGGTGGAGCTGCACGCAAAAAGTTTTGCCGCCAGCAGGGGTCGAACCTGCGACCTTGGGCTTATTAGACCCACGCTCTAACCGACTGAGCTATGGCGGCTGTGGGTGCTGCAGCCGAGTAGTCGTCGACGAACCCTTGCCGTTTTCCTGCAACTGGCCCACACCTGCGTACGCCTCGAGGTCTGCGGCACTGCTGGATCGCCGCCCGGTGGAGCTGCGCGCAAAAAGGTTTGCCGCCAGCAGGGGTCGAACCTGCGACCTTGGGCTTATTAGACCCACGCTCTAACCGACTGAGCTATGGCGGCTGTGGGTGCTGCAGCCGAGTAGTCGTCGACGAACCCTTGCCGTTTTCCTGCAACTGGCCCACACCTGCGTACGCCTCGAGGTCTGCGGCACTGCTGGATCGCCGCCCGGTGGAGCTGCGCGCAAAAAGGTTTGCCGCCAGCAGGGGTCGAACCTGCGACCTTGGGCTTATTTGACCCACGCTCTAACCGACTGAGCTATGGCGGCTGTGGGTGCTGCAGCCGAGTAGTCGTCGACGAACCCTTGCCTTTTTCCTGCAACTGGCCAACACCTGCGTACGCCTCGAGGTCTGCGGCACTGCTGGATCGCCGCCCGGTGGAGCTGCGCGCAAAAAGGTTTGCCGCCAGCAGGGGTCGAACCTGCGACCTTGGGCTTATTTGACCCACGCTCTAACCGACTGAGCTATGGCGGCTGTGGGTGCTGCAGCCGAGTAGTCGTCGACGAACCCTTGCCGTTTTCCTGCAACTGGCCCACACCTGCGTACGCCTCGAGGTTTGCGGCACTGCTGGATCGCCGCCCGGTGGAGCTGCACGCAAAAAGGTTTGCCGCCAGCAGGGGTCGAACCTGCGACCTTGGGCTTATTAGACCCACGCTCTAACCGACTGAGCTATGGCGGCTGTGGGTGCTGCAGCCGAGTAGTCGTCGACGAACCCTTGCCTTTTTCCTGCAACTGGCCAACACCTGCGTACGCCTCGAGGTCTGCGGCACTGCTGGATCGCCGCCCGGTGGAGCTGCACGCAAAAAGGTTTGCCGCCAGCAGGGGTCGAACCTGCGACCTTGGGCTTATTAGACCCACGCTCTAACCGACTGAGCTATGGCGGCTGTGGGTGCTGCAGCCGAGTAGTCGTCGACGAACCCTTGCCGTTTTCCTGCAACTGGCCCACACCTGCGTACGCCTCGAGGTCTGCGGCACTGCTGGATCGCCGCCCGGTGGAGCTGCGCGCAAAAAGGTTTGCCGCCAGCAGGGGTCGAACCTGCGACCTTGGGCTTATTTGACCCACGCTCTAACCGACTGAGCTATGGCGGCTGTGGGTGCTGCAGCCGAGTAGTCGTCGACGAACCCTTGCCGTTTTCCTGCAACTGGCCCACACCTGCGTACGCCTCGAGGTCTGCGGCACTGCTGGATCGCCGCCCGGTGGAGCTGCACGCAAAAAGGTTTGCCGCCAGCAGGGGTCGAACCTGCGACCTTGGGCTTATTTGACCCACGCTCTAACCGACTGAGCTATGGCGGCTGTGGGTGCTGCAGCCGAGTAGTCGTCGACGAACCCTTGCCGTTTTCCTGCAACTGGCCCACACCTGCGTACGCCTCGAGGTCTGCGGCACTGCTGGATCGCCGCCCGGTGGAGCTGCACGCAAAATGTTTTGCCGCCAGCAGGGGTCGAACCTGCGACCTTGGGCTTATTAGACCCACGCTCTAACCGACTGAGCTATGGCGGCTGTGGGTGCTGCAGCCGAGTAGTCGTCGACGAACCCTTGCCGTTTTCCTGCAACTGGCCCACACCTGCGTACGCCTCGAGGTCTGCGGCACTGCTGGATCGCCGCCCGGTGGAGCTGCGCGCAAAAAGGTTTGCCGCCAGCAGGGGTCGAACCTGCGACCTTGGGCTTATTAGACCCACGCTCTAACCGACTGAGCTATGGCGGCTGTGGGTGCTGCAGCCGAGTAGTCGTCGACGAACCCTTGCCGTTTTCCTGCAACTGGCCCACACCTGCGTACGCCTCGAGGTCTGCGGCACTGCTGGATCGCCGCCCGGTGGAGCTGCGCGCAAAAAGGTTTGCCGCCAGCAGGGGTCGAACCTGCGACCTTGGGCTTATTAGACCCACGCTCTAACCGACTGAGCTATGGCGGCTGTGGGTGCTGCAGCCGAGTAGTCGTCGACGAACCCTTGCCTTTTTCCTGCAACTGGCCCACACCTGCGTACGCCTCGAGGTCTGCGGCACTGCTGGATCGCCGCCCGGTGGAGCTGCGCGCAAAAAGGTTTGAGGCCAGCAGGGGTCGAACCTGCGACCTTGGGCTTATTAGACCCACGCTCTAACCGACTGAGCTATGGCGGCTGTGGGTGCTGCTGCCGAGTAGTCGTCGACGAACCCTTGCCGTTTTCCTGCAACTGGCCCACACCTGCGTACGCCTCGAGGTCTGCGGCACTGCTGGATCGCCGCCCGGTGGAGCTGCGCGCAAAAAGGTTTGCCGCCAGCAGGGGTCGAACCTGCGACCTTGGGCTTATTAGACCCACGCTCTAACCGACTGAGCTATGGCGACTGTGGGTGCTGCAGCCGAGTAGTCGTCGACGAACCCTTGCCGTTTTCCTGCAACTGGCCCACACCTGCGTACGCCTCGAGGTCTGCGGCACTGCTGGATCGCCGCCCGGTGGAGCTGCGCGCAAAAAGGTTTGCCGCCAGCAGGGGTCGAACCTGCGACCTTGGGCTTATTTGACCCACGCTCTAACCGACTGAGCTATGGCGGCTGTGGGTGCTGCAGCCGAGTAGTCGTCGACGAACCCTTGCCGTTTTCCTGCAACTGGCCCACACCTGCGTACGCCTCGAGGTCTGCGGCACTGCTGGATCGCCGCCCGGTGGAGCTGCACGCAAAAAGGTTTGCCGCCAGCAGGGGTCGAACCTGCGACCTTGGGCTTATTAGACCCACGCTCTAACCGACTGAGCTATGGCGGCTGTGGGTGCTGCAGCCGAGTAGTCGTCGACGAACCCTTGCCGTTTTCCTGCAACTGGCCCACACCTGCGTACGCCTCGAGGTCTGCGGCACTGCTGGATCGCCGCCCGGTGGAGCTGCGCGCAAAAAAGTTTGCCGCCAGCAGGGGTCGAACCTGCGACCTTGGGCTTATTAGACCCACGCTCTAACCGACTGAGCTATGGCGGCTGTGGGTGCTGCAGCCGAGTAGTCGTCGACGAACCCTTGCCTTTTTCCTGCAACTGGCCCACACCTGCGTACGCCTCGAGGTCTGCGGCACTGCTGGATCGCCGCCCGGTGGAGCTGCGCGCAAAAAGGTTTGCCGCCAGCAGGGGTCGAACCTGCGACCTTGGGCTTATTAGACCCACGCTCTAACCGACTGAGCTATGGCGGCTGTGGGTGCTGCAGCCGAGTAGTCGTCGACGAACCCTTGCCGTTTTCCTGCAACTGGCCCACACCTGCGTACGCCTCGAGGTCTGCGGCACTGCTGGATCGCCGCCCGGTGGAGCTGCGCGCAAAAAGGTTTGCCGCCAGCAGGGGTCGAACCTGCGACCTTGGGCTTATTAGACCCACGCTCTAACCGACTGAGCTATGGCGGCTGTGGGTGCTGCAGCCGAGTAGTCGTCGACGAACCCTTGCCTTTTTCCTGCAACTGGCCCACACCTGCGTACGCCTCGAGGTCTGCGGCACTGCTGGATCGCCGCCCGGTGGAGCTGCGCGCAAAAAGGTTTGCCGCCAGCAGGGGTCGAACCTGCGACCTTGGGCTTATTAGACCCACGCTCTAACCGACTGAGCTATGGCGGCTGTGTGTGCTGCAGCCGAGTAGTCGTCGACGAACCCTTGCCGTTTTCCTGCAACTGGCCCTTACCTGCGTACGCCTCGAGGTCTGCGGCACTGCTGGATCGCCGCCCGGTGGAGCTGCGCGCAAAAAGGTTTGTCGCCAGCAGGGGTCGAACCTGCGACCTTGGGCTTATTAGACCCACGCTCGAACCGACTGAGCTATGGCGGCTGTGGGTGCTGCAGCCGAGTAGTCGTCGACGAACCCTTGCCGTTTTCCTGCAACTGGCCCACACCTGCGTACGCCTCGAGGTCTGCGGCACTGCTGGATTGCCGCCCGGTGGAGCTGCGCGCAAAAAGGTTTGCCGACCTTGGGCTTATTAGACCCACGCTCTAACCGACTGAGCTATGGCGGCTGTGGGTGCTGCAGCCGAGTAGTCGTCGACGAACCCTTGCCGTTTTCCTGCAACTGGCCCTTACCTGCGTACGCCTCGAGGTCTGCGGCACTGCTGGATCGCCGCCCGGTGGAGCTGCGCGCAAAAAGGTTTGTCGCCAGCAGGGGTCGAACCTGCGACCTTGGGCTTATTAGACCCACGCTCGAACCGACTGAGCTATGGCGGCTGTGGGTGCTGCAGCCGAGTAGTCGTCGACGAACCCTTGCCGTTTTCCTGCAACTGGCCCACACCTGCGTACGCCTCGAGGTCTGCGGCACTGCTGGATTGCCGCCCGGTGGAGCTGCGCGCAAAAAGGTTTGCCGACCTTGGGCTTATTAGACCCACGCTCTAACCGACTGAGCTATGGCGGCTGTGGGTGCTGCAGCCGAGTAGTCGTCGACGAACCCTTGCCGTTTTCCTGCAACTGGCCCACACCTGCGTACGCCTCGAGGTCTGCGGCACTGCTGGATCGCCGCCCGGTGGAGCTGCGCGCAAAAAGGTTTGCCGCCAGCAGGGGTCGAACCTGCGACCTTGGGCTTATTAGACCCACGCTCTAACCGACTGAGCTTTGGCGGCTGTGGGTGCTGCAGCCGAGTAGTCGTCGACGAACCCTTGCCTTTTTCCTGCAAATGGCCCACACCTGCGTACGCCTCGAGGTCTGCGGCACTGCTGGATCGCCGCCCGGTGGAGCTGCACGCAAAAAGGTTTGCCGCCAGCAGGGGTCGAACCTGCGACCTTGGGCTTATTAGACCCACGCTCTAACCGACTGAGCTATGGCGGCTGTGGGTGCTGCAGCCGAGTAGTCGTCGACGAACCCTTGCCGTTTTCCTGCAACTGGCCCACACCTGCGTACGCCTCGAGGTCTGCGGCACTGCTGGATCGCCGCCCGGTGGAGCTGCGCGCAAAAAGGTTTGCCGCCAGCAGGGGTCGAACCTGCGACCTTGGGCTTATTAGACCCACGCTCTAACCGACTGAGCTATGGCGGCTGTGGGTGCTGCAGCCGAGTAGTCGTCGACGAACCCTTGCCTTTTTCCTGCAACTGGCCCACACCTGCGTACGCCTCGAGGTCTGCGGCACTGCTGGATCGCCGCCCGGTGGAGCTGCGCGCAAAAAGGTTTGCCGCCAGCAGGGGTCGAACCTGCGACCTTGGGCTTATTAGACCCACGCTCTAACCGACTGAGCTATGGCGGCTGTGTGTGCTGCAGCCGAGTAGTCGTCGACGAACCCTTGCCGTTTTCCTGCAACTGGCCCTTACCTGCGTACGCCTCGAGGTCTGCGGCACTGCTGGATCGCCGCCCGGTGGAGCTGCGCGCAAAAAGGTTTGTCGCCAGCAGGGGTCGAACCTGCGACCTTGGGCTTATTAGACCCACGCTCGAACCGACTGAGCTATGGCGGCTGTGGGTGCTGCAGCCGAGTAGTCGTCGACGAACCCTTGCCGTTTTCCTGCAACTGGCCCACACCTGCGTACGCCTCGAGGTCTGCGGCACTGCTGGATTGCCGCCCGGTGGAGCTGCGCGCAAAAAGGTTTGCCGACCTTGGGCTTATTAGACCCACGCTCTAACCGACTGAGCTATGGCGGCTGTGGGTGCTGCAGCCGAGTAGTCGTCGACGAACCCTTGCCGTTTTCCTGCAACTGGCCCACACCTGCGTACGCCTCGAGGTCTGCGGCACTGCTGGATCGCCGCCCGGTGGAGCTGCGCGCAAAAAGGTTTGCCGCCAGCAGGGGTCGAACCTGCGACCTTGGGCTTATTAGACCCACGCTCTAACCGACTGAGCTATGGCGGCTGTGGGTGCTGCAGCCGAGTAGTCGTCGACGAACCCTTGCCTTTTTCCTGCAAATGGCCCACACCTGCGTACGCCTCGAGGTCTGCGGCACTGCTGGATCGCCGCCCGGTGGAGCTGCGCGCAAAAAGGTTTGCCGCCAGCAGGGGTCGAACCTGCGACCTTGGGCTTATTAGACCCACGCTCTAACCGACTGAGCTATGGCGGCTGTGGGTGCTGCAGCCGAGTAGTCGTCGACGAACCCTTGCCTTTTTCCTGCAACTGGCCCACACCTGCGTACGCCTCGAGGTCTGCGGCACTGCTGGATCGCCGCCCGGTGGAGCTGCGCGCAAAAAGGTTTGCCGCCAGCAGGGGTCGAACCTGCGACCTTGGGCTTATTAGACCCACGCTCTAACCGACTGAGCTATGGCGGCTGTGTGTGCTGCAGCCGAGTAGTCGTCGACGAACCCTTGCCGTTTTCCTGCAACTGGCCCTTACCTGCGTACGCCTCGAGGTCTGCGGCACTGCTGGATCGCCGCCCGGTGGAGCTGCGCGCAAAAAGGTTTGTCGCCAGCAGGGGTCGAACCTGCGACCTTGGGCTTATTAGACCCACGCTCTAACCGACTGAGCTATGGCGGCTGTGGGTGCTGCAGCCGAGTAGTCGTCGACGAACCCTTGCCGTTTTCCTGCAACTGGCCCACACCTGCGTACGCCTCGAGGTCTGCGGCACTGCTGGATCGCCGCCCGGTGGAGCTGCGCGCAAAAAGGTTTGCCGCCAGCAGGGGTCGAACCTGCGACCTTGGGCTTATTAGACCCACGCTCTAACCGACTGAGCTATGGCGGCTGTGGGTGCTGCAGCCGAGTAGTCGTCGACGAACCCTTGCCTTTTTCCTGCAAATGGCCCACACCTGCGTACGCCTCGAGGTCTGCGGCACTGCTGGATCGCCGCCCGGTGGAGCTGCACGCAAAAAGGTTTGCCGCCAGCAGGGGTCGAACCTGCGACCTTGGGCTTATTAGACCCACGCTCTAACCGACTGAGCTATGGCGGCTGTGGGTGCTGCAGCCGAGTAGTCGTCGACGAACCCTTGCCGTTTTCCTGCAACTGGCCCACACCTGCGTACGCCTCGAGGTCTGCGGCACTGCTGGATCGCCGCCCGGTGGAGCTGCGCGCAAAAAGGTTTGCCGCCAGCAGGGGTCGAACCTGCGACCTTGGGCTTATTTGACCCACGCTCTAACCGACTGAGCTATGGCGGCTGTGGGTGCTGCAGCCGAGTAGTCGTCGACGAACCCTTGCCGTTTTCCTGCAACTGGCCCACACCTGCGTACGCCTCGAGGTCTGCGGCACTGCTGGATCGCCGCCCGGTGGAGCTGCGCGCAAAAAGGTTTGCCGCCAGCAGGGGTCGAACCTGCGACCTTGGGCTTATTAGACCCACGCTCTAACCGACTGAGCTATGGCGGCTGTGGGTGCTGCAGCCGAGTAGTCGTCGACGAACCCTTGCCTTTTTCCTGCAAATGGCCCACACCTGCGTACGCCTCGAGGTCTGCGGCACTGCTGGATCGCCGCCCGGTGGAGCTGCACGCAAAAAGGTTTGCCGCCAGCAGGGGTCGAACCTGCGACCTTGGGCTTATTAGACCCACGCTCTAACCGACTGAGCTATGGCGGCTGTGGGTGCTGCAGCCGAGTAGTCGTCGACGAACCCTTGCCGTTTTCCTGCAACTGGCCCACACCTGCGTACGCCTCGAGGTCTGCGGCACTGCTGGATCGCCGCCCGGTGGAGCTGCGCGCAAAAAGGTTTGCCGCCAGCAGGGGTCGAACCTGCGACCTTGGGCTTATTAGACCCACGCTCTAACCGACTGAGCTATGGCGGCTGTGGGTGCTGCAGCCGAGTAGTCGTCGACGAACCCTTGCCTTTTTCCTGCAACTGGCCCACACCTGCGTACGCCTCGAGGTCTGCGGCACTGCTGGATCGCCGCCCGGTGGAGCTGCACGCAAAAAGTTTTGCCGCCAGCAGGGGTCGAACCTGCGACCTTGGGCTTATTAGACCCACGCTCTAACCGACTGAGCTATGGCGGCTGTGTGTGCTGCAGCCGAGTAGTCGTCGACGAACCCTTGCCGTTTTCCTGCAACTGGCCCTTACCTGCGTACGCCTCGAGGTCTGCGGCACTGCTGGATCGCCGCCCGGTGGAGCTGCACGCAAAAAGGTTTGCCGCCAGCAGGGGTCGAACCTGCGACCTTGGGCTTATTAGACCCACGCTCTAACCGACTGAGCTATGGCGGCTGTGGGTGCTGCAGCCGAGTAGTCGTCGACGAACCCTTGCCGTTTTCCTGCAACTGGCCCACACCTGCGTACGCCTCGAGGTCTGCGGCACTGCTGGATCGCCGCCCGGTGGAGCTGCGCGCAAGAAGGTTTGCCGCCAGCAGGGGTCGAACCTGCGACCTTGGGCTTATTAGACCCACGCTCTAACCGACTGAGCTATGGCGGCTGTGGGTGCTGCAGCCGAGTAGTCGTCGACGAACCCTTGCCTTTTTCCTGCAACTGGCCCACACCTGCGTACGCCTCGAGGTCTGCGGCACTGCTGGATCGCCGCCCGGTGGAGCTGCGCGCAAAAAGGTTTGCCGCCAGCAGGGGTCGAACCTGCGACCTTGGGCTTATTAGACCCACGCTCTAACCGACTGAGCTATGGCGGCTGTGTGTGCTGCAGCCGAGTAGTCGTCGACGAACCCTTGCCGTTTTCCTGCAACTGGCCCTTACCTGCGTACGCCTCGAGGTCTGCGGCACTGCTGGATCGCCGCCCGGTGGAGCTGCGCGCAAAAAGGTTTGCCGCCAGCAGGGGTCGAACCTGCGACCTTGGGCTTATTAGACCCACGCTCTAACCGACTGAGCTATGGCGGCTGTGGGTGCTGCAGCCGAGTAGTCGTCGACGAACCCTTGCCTTTTTCCTGCAAATGGCCCACACCTGCGTACGCCTCGAGGTCTGCGGCACTGCTGGATCGCCGCCCGGTGGAGCTGCACGCAAAAAGGTTTGCCGCCAGCAGGGGTCGAACCTGCGACCTTGGGCTTATTAGACCCACGCTCTAACCGACTGAGCTATGGCGGCTGTGGGTGCTGCAGCCGAGTAGTCGTCGACGAACCCTTGCCGTTTTCCTGCAACTGGCCCACACCTGCGTACGCCTCGAGGTCTGCGGCACTGCTGGATCGCCGCCCGGTGGAGCTGCGCGCAAAAAGGTTTGCCGCCAGCAGGGGTCGAACCTGCGACCTTGGGCTTATTTGACCCACGCTCTAACCGACTGAGCTATGGCGGCTGTGGGTGCTGCAGCCGAGTAGTCGTCGACGAACCCTTGCCGTTTTCCTGCAACTGGCCCACACCTGCGTACGCCTCGAGGTCTGCGGCACTGCTGGATCGCCGCCCGGTGGAGCTGCGCGCAAAAAGGTTTGCCGCCAGCAGGGGTCGAACCTGCGACCTTGGGCTTATTAGACCCACGCTCTAACCGACTGAGCTATGGCGGCTGTGGGTGCTGCAGCCGAGTAGTCGTCGACGAACCCTTGCCTTTTTCCTGCAACTGGCCCACACCTGCGTACGCCTCGAGGTCTGCGGCACTGCTGGATCGCCGCCCGGTGGAGCTGCACGCAAAAAGTTTTGCCGCCAGCAGGGGTCGAACCTGCGACCTTGGGCTTATTAGACCCACGCTCTAACCGACTGAGCTATGGCGGCTGTGTGTGCTGCAGCCGAGTAGTCGTCGACGAACCCTTGCCGTTTTCCTGCAACTGGCCCTTACCTGCGTACGCCTCGAGGTCTGCGGCACTGCTGGATCGCCGCCCGGTGGAGCTGCACGCAAAAAGGTTTGCCGCCAGCAGGGGTCGAACCTGCGACCTTGGGCTTATTAGACCCACGCTCTAACCGACTGAGCTATGGCGGCTGTGGGTGCTGCAGCCGAGTAGTCGTCGACGAACCCTTGCCGTTTTCCTGCAACTGGCCCACACCTGCGTACGCCTCGAGGTCTGCGGCACTGCTGGATCGCCGCCCGGTGGAGCTGCGCGCAAAAAGGTTTGCCGCCAGCAGGGGTCGAACCTGCGACCTTGGGCTTATTAGACCCACGCTCTAACCGACTGAGCTATGGCGGCTGTGGGTGCTGCAGCCGAGTAGTCGTCGACGAACCCTTGCCTTTTTCCTGCAACTGGCCCACACCTGCGTACGCCTCGAGGTCTGCGGCACTGCTGGATCGCCGCCCGGTGGAGCTGCGCGCAAAAAGGTTTGCCGCCAGCAGGGGTCGAACCTGCGACCTTGGGCTTATTAGACCCACGCTCTAACCGACTGAGCTATGGCGGCTGTGTGTGCTGCAGCCGAGTAGTCGTCGACGAACCCTTGCCGTTTTCCTGCAACTGGCCCTTACCTGCGTACGCCTCGAGGTCTGCGGCACTGCTGGATCGCCGCCCGGTGGAGCTGCGCGCAAAAAGGTTTGCCGCCAGCAGGGGTCGAACCTGCGACCTTGGGCTTATTAGACCCACGCTCTAACCGACTGAGCTATGGCGGCTGTGTGTGCTGCAGCCGAGTAGTCGTCGACGAACCCTTGCCGTTTTCCTGCAACTGGCCCTTACCTGCGTACGCCTCGAGGTCTGCGGCACTGCTGGATCGCCGCCCGGTGGAGCTGCGCGCAAAAAGGTTTGTCGCCAGCAGGGGTCGAACCTGCGACCTTGGGCTTATTAGACCCACGCTCGAACCGACTGAGCTATGGCGGCTGTGGGTGCTGCAGCCGAGTAGTCGTCGACGAACCCTTGCCGTTTTCCTGCAACTGGCCCACACCTGCGTACGCCTCGAGGTCTGCGGCACTGCTGGATTGCCGCCCGGTGGAGCTGCGCGCAAAAAGGTTTGCCGACCTTGGGCTTATTAGACCCACGCTCTAACCGACTGAGCTATGGCGGCTGTGGGTGCTGCAGCCGAGTAGTCGTCGACGAACCCTTGCCGTTTTCCTGTGTATAGTCTGCGTTCGCTGCTCTTTAAATCCTACTCGTTGTTTAGATTGGTCGCGTTGTTCTCGACCGGATTTCGTTGTAAATAAGATTAACTTTCCATACTGTCTTACGGTTTTATCGTGCTGGGCAGGAATTTCTCTATAAATGTGGCTGATGTGTTTATCCTTTTATCCTATTATCCTCTAATCCACTGATCTCCCTCCCTCCACGGATCTCCCTCGATAGAGAGCCTTCGGGCTCTCTTGTTAAGAGGGATCTCGGGCCACTTGTCGCAGGGCCACGTGGCGCGTCCCCGGGTGGTGGATAGGGGAATTAACGCGAACCAAATGCGACCGTGTACTGCCCAGAGACGCAGGTGGGATGCAGGGGATGGACTCCTTGCTCCTGCTGTGTCGGGTCGACGCGTTCCTTGTGCGTGGGAGCGGCATGTTCATGCACAGTTTGCGTGGATGTGTTCGTGACTGTGCGGATTGTAACTGTGTCGGCTCGGCCAAAAGCTTGCACTCGGTAGACTGGGAGTACATGTAAGGCGATTCGAGGCCGCCTTAAGTCTCGCCCCGTCCCTTCGAGCAGCCTGGCTGGCTGCCCGGAGTTCTTCGCCCGCACGACAGAGCCTGACTAGCTACCGTGTGTACTGGAGTCAAACACAGCAGCGCTAAAGGGCCTCATTCCCCTGACACCGAAAGAGCCCCCATTTCTGCAGCGATGGGAAGGACGAGTACGGAGAGGCTGCTCTCTCCGTACTCGTCCTTCCCATCGCTGCCTCCAGAAATCTCAGGGCCTAACCAGGCTGAGCAAATTAAAAAGGACTAGGATGAAGATCTGTACTTACAACGCCCGCACGCTCGCATCGGAATCATCCGTCGAGGACCTGATGATGCAAGATAAGAAGATCAAGTACACGTCATCGGACTGACCGAGACGAGAAGACACCACCCCTACACTCTGCCTACGACTTCGGAGAAGAACTATTCCTCGGAACATGCGACAGCAGGGGAGTAGGCGGCGTTGGTGTCCTCGTCAACACGCACTTGGCCATGAACATCGACTCGTACGAGTCTCTGACATGCCGAATCGGACGTCTGCGACTGAAGCGATGTAGCTCTGTGCCAGCTTTGACTGTGTTCGTCGCGTATGCCCCAACATCCGACTACGACGACGAAGAGGTCGTCGCCTTCTACGTGGACCTGGAGAAGTTCTATAAGGAGGATCACAGCTTCTACAAGGTGATCGTCGGCGACTTTAACGCCAAGATCGGACCACGAAGGTCGACGAAAGAACTTCACATCGGAACCCACGGTTTGGAGTGTAACAAGCAACGTGAAAGGCTGTCTGAGCTTATCATGTCAACTAAGACCATCCATGGAAACTCACAGTTCCAGAAGCCTCCCTCCCTACGATGGACCTGGGAATCCGGTGGCTAGTTCTCAACGAGATTGACCACATCATCTTCAACCGCAAGTACTACCTGACCGACTTTTCCGTTATCCCCAAGTTCTACACGGGATCAGACCACCGCCTCCTTCGCGCGAGGTTCCGCTTTTCGCGTCAAGGAGTGAGGGCCGCAAAGTTCAAGAAAAGGAGTCCCAGAACAGCCATCAACTGGGACATCTACACCTCTCTTGCCGCCCTTTGGGGAGGGAATACCGTCATGGACAACATCGATGAAGAATACGACCGCTTCGTGCACTATCTCCGCGATAGTGCTAAGGGAGCCGAGAGCTTGAAGACCACCAAGAGACGTCTGTCTCCGGAAACTCTCGAGCTGATACGCCAGCGTGGAGCAGCACGAGCGTCAGGCAACTACCAGCTGACGTCCGAGTGTGCGAAGCTATGCAGAGCGGCGATAAAGGAGGATCTAAAGGAGAGAAGGACGGAGGTGTTGGATGAAGCTGCAGAGGCAGGTTTGAGCATCCGCAATGCCCGCCGGAACTTCGCCAACATTAACGTCAAGATGACCGCTCTCCAACGTCCTGACGGAACCATCACCTCTTCCAGAAGGACCATGGAGAAGGTCATCCATGGCTTCTGCTCTCTTCGATAGCCACTTCCACCTGCCCCCACGCCATCTTCCGCAGGATGGATACGTCGTCCCCTCTGTCCTCCCTTCCGAGATCCGACACGCCATCTCGTCGGTGAAGAAACGTACTGCACCCGATCCTGACAGGATCAGACCCAAACACCTGAAGAACCTACCGCCAGCGCTCATCAACACCCTGGCGCGGCTCTTCCCATGCTACAATGCCGCTCACGCCGCACAGTCAAAAGTGGGCAAAAAACGCCAACATAGCGTCGCAAAGCGTCGCACGCTCATAACTCCTTCAGTTTTAGGTTTCTTGAATAAGGGTTGGTACCATTCGATCTGCCTCTTCGAGATCTACACAAACATGTGTAATACCTTACCGGAACACCCGCATTTTCGCCGTGGGTGGTTCCCAAAATTGGCTGGACGGGCGATTAAAGCAGCTTATTTCCCAGGATATGCCTGCTTTCAGAGTATCTCAAAGATGGCATATGTCGCCAGTGCTCTGTCATGCCAGGAATGCCCCGAGAGTGCGCCGTGCACAATGCACACAGAACCTAACCTATCAATCGAGGGCGCGAGCGCATGTCCCCTGCGCTTCTATCTTCTCTCAGTGGGAACTGCGACGTTTTCAAGACTATTTCGAGCCGTTTGGAGAATGTTATCAGAGATTCTCCACCACCCCACTCAAGAATTGCTCCAAGGCTGTCCAGCGAGCCTTTGGAGTGCGCCATGAACATGCATAGAGAATCGAACCTTTCAATCGAGGAGGGGGGGGGCGACCGCTCGCAAATTGCACGCGCGGGCGTCTTCGGAGCACAATAGCTCTGCCAAGTTGGAACCTTTCAGGTTGCAGCTTGTAGGTCTCGTAGGCAGTCGAGCGTTTTGTTAGTGTGCCAAAGTAGAATGGCCTAGCTTAGGAGGGTGCAATGTTACAGCGGTGCGAAAATGCAGGTGAGGCTTGTGTGAAGCATTTTTTTCCGATTTCCGTGGACCACTGCGAGAAGACGGCACAAGCTAACGGCTTAAAATGCGTACGCGAACAAAGCACTTAAGGTACTTTACGGCGCCGGGATCAGAACTTCTCAGCTGCCTAAACTGCCTTAGCCCCATCTGCCGTTTTAGGGCAGTGGACTTAGCGGTTGAAGTTTCCTGCCCTCTTACTCGCCCATATTTGGGTTTTCGACATTCCCAATAACATTTTGACAAGATCCCATCGAGGACGTAAGTGCGCTAGGCCGAGCTACGCGGATGATGACGTCATCGAAACCGATATTTTCGAAATTGGCCAAATTTCCTCGTGCAAACTGCGTCTAAAATCGTCTAGGGGTTATTTGGGGCGCTGATTACGAATCCGACGTCCGTTTTTAAGAATTCGGTTGACTTCGGTAGGTTTTGGATTTTCTTCTGGATAATTGATGGTGGTCGGGTCAGGATCATCGATTTTCCTCGAAATTTGTATAGGGTCGGGGACTCATTCGGGGTGCCGAACACGATGCTGAAGTACATTTGGACGATTACGGGAGGGGACCGCTCATACCGAAAACTAATCGTAAGGGTGATCGGTGATCCTGACCCGACCACCTTCAAACGGGAAGCAACCTGTTCAAGTCCGCGGAATTTTCAAAAACGAACGTCGGTTTCGTAATCAGCGCCCCAAGTAACCCCTAGATTTTTGACGAAGTTTGCACGAGGAAATTTGGCCAATTTCGAAAATACCGGTTTTCGATGACGTCATCGTCCGCGCAGCTCGGCCTAAAGCACCCACGTCCTCGATATTGTCGAAAAATCGATTATTTGAAATTGGTCGAGAGTGACGCCATTCAATAGAGCTTTTCGTTATGAATAAAACGGTACCGGGAGTGTCGGAAACCCAAATACGGGCGAGTAAGAGGGCAGAAAACTTCAACCGCTAAGTCCGCCGCCCTAAAACGGCAGATGGGGCTAAGGCAGTTTAGGTAGCTGAGAAGTTCTGATCCCGGCGCCGTAAAGTACCTTAAGTGCTTTGTTCGCGTACGCATTTTAAGCCGTTAGCTTGTGGCGTCTTCTCGCAGTGGTCCACGGAAATCGGAAAAAAATGCTTCACACAAGCCTCACCTGCATTTTCGCACCGCTGTAACATTGCACCCTCCTAAGCTAGGCCATTCTACTTTGGCACACTAACAGAACGCTCGACTGTCTACGAGACCTACAAGCTGCAACCTGAAAGGTTCCAACTTGGCAGAGCTATTGTGCTCCGAAGACGCCCGCGCGTGCAATTTGCAAGCGGTCGCCCCCCCCCCCCTCGATTGAATGGTTCGATTCTCTATGCATGTTAATGGCGCACCCCAAAGACTCGCTGGACAGCCTTGGAGCAATTCCTGAGTAGGGCGGCAAGAAATTTCTGATAAAACTGCCCAAACGATCAGTCTACAAGCTGTCCCCCCCCCCCCTCGATTGAAATGTTCAATTCTCTATGCATTGTTCACGGCGCAACCAAAGTTTCGCTTGGACAGATTGGAGCTAATCCTGAGTGGGGTGGCGGAGAATTTCTGATAACATTCTCCAAACGGCTCGAAATAGTCTTGAAAACGTCGCAGTTCCCAGTGAGAGAAGATAGAAGCGCAGGGGACATGCGCTCGCCCACGCGATTGATAGGTTAGGTTCTGTGTGCATTGCGCACGGCGCACTCTTGGGGCATTCCTGGCATGACAGAGCACTGGCGAGTAACACCATCTTTGAGATACTCCGAAAGCACGTATATCCTGAGAAATAAGCTGCTCTAATCGCCCGTCCAGCCAATTTTGGACCACCCACGGCGAAACTACGGGTGGTCTGGTAAAGTATTGCAAACGTTTGTGTAGATCTCGAAGAGGCGAATCGAATGGTACCAACCTTTATTCAATAAAACTGAAGGAGTTATGAGCGTGCGACGCTATGATGGCGTTTTTTAGCCCACTTTTGACCGTGCGGCGCGAGCGGTATTGTACCTGTCGGAGTGCAAGGGTCCACCTCAATGGAGAACCAGCAGAGCCGTCTTGCTGTACAAGAAATGGGACGACATTGGCAACTATCGCCCGATCTTCCTGCTCTCCGTAGTCTCCAAGCTATATACTATTCTGAGTAGGATCAGCCGAACGCTGGACAAAGGAGAGCTATGCGAACACGCAGGATTTCAGAGAGGATTCACCGCGATCGACCACATACACACCATTACGAAGCTCATCTAAGTGCCGCGAGAGTATAAGCTGCCGCTGTGCCTTACGTTCATCGACCTGAAGAAGGCATTCGACTCCGTCGAGACTGAAGCGATCGTCGAAGCCATGTTCACTAAAGGCGTTCCTGCTCAGCACAGCAGAGTCCTTCGAGAGCGCTGGAGTAGATTCACGACCAAGACTTCACCATTCTACAATGACGTCGGCACCGACGTGAAGAGAGGGGTTCCGCAAGGGATACCGTATCCCCGAAGCTCTTCACCGCCACACAGGAAAACGTCATTCGCGAACTAGAAAAGGAAGACATGGGAGTGAAAGTCGACGGCCGGCAGCTGCACCATCTTCGTTTCGCTGACGACGTCGTGCTCATAACACCGAGCATCAGCCAGGCGGAGCGAATGCTGGCCGACTTCGATCGTGTATGTGGGAGCGTTGGACTGCAGCTGAATCTTACGAAGACGATGTTCATGAGGAACGGACAAGTTTCTGATGCCTCATTCTCGCTCAACGGAACGAACATCTCCGAATGCTCCACCTACGTGTATCTGGGTCGCGAAGTCAATATGGCCAACGACCTAGCGCCGAAGCTGAGCAGGAGAAAACGGCCGGCTTGGGGAGCTTTCAGGAGCGTCGAAGAAGTCGCGAAGAAGACGAAGAACGTCCGACTCCGTGCCCACCTTTTCGACTCCACTGTTCTTCCTGCCCTAACATACGCCTCATAGACCTGGGCTATACGAAAGCAGGATGAACACGAGCAGAGTGGAATCGAGAGGACGAGTGAGAGCTCGGAACTCACTTGCGTGAGAGAAGGCCTCCGGAGTTCCGAGCTTCGCCGACGTTCGAAGATCAGAGACGCTGTCGCGTGGGCCAAGTTGTCGAAAATTAGGTGGGCCGGCCACGTAATGCGCTTCGCAGACACCCGCTGGACGAGAGCCGTCACCGACTGGATTCCGCGGGATGTCAAGAAAGCACCAGGACGCCCACCAACGCGTTGGTCGGACTTCTTCGTGAAAGCTCTGAACAACCGCTGTGACGCTGTTCGTGTCCATCGAGCGAGGAGGATCCATTGGAGCACTCTGGCACGCGACAGGGACGAATGGAGACGCTGCTGGCGCCCGCTCGAGCAAGTCGATGATCAACGGGACGACAGGTGATTCAGGTGATCCTCTAATCAGCAGTCGCAATATGTATTCTTCACAATTTCTTGCTTTTTACATACAGTTTCTTGCTTTTCATTCCTAGTTGCTAATTATAGTATTATACGAGTGGTGCTAACAAGTATTTCGTTCAGAATGACATTGTCCTTCGCATTTTGTCGGGGGATGGGCAGTGATTCTCACTCTCATATCGCTCACTGCTATCTTTTTGATTTCTTTGAGGCCACGATCAGTGAAGCATTTGGTCAACCTCTAAAGATAGCAGTTTCCGAACGCCTTAGATATTATAAGACCTTCGGGAGTGATGAGGGTGTCAAAACCTTGGGCCGCAGAATAGGACATTTTGACGTTTATTTCGATACATATCGTATTATTCTTTATCCCCTTCTAGGTAATGTGGACGGTTTTAAAATTAAAATGTAACCCTTTGTATTGAAATAGGCGCCAGCCGCATTGAAATGAGATTCTCAAGACTTCTTAGAATAGCTTTTTTAAACGAAGACTTGGATGTCTTCTGCTTCCCAGGCAGCCTTTCACCTCTGACCTATCCTCACTCATCCGTGATATTGGGATGAAGCGGTCTCTAATATCAGTAACCGGCTAAGCAGAGGTTCTGTAAAGAAGCGAAATTTTATTCTGTTAAAAAACGTTAGTGCACCGTACTTTCGCTCAGGTCGTCTTCAGTAATAGAAAAAAGCCATTTTTGCTTGGACCGACACAGCTGTTAACGCCACAACGTAAACAGTTGTAAAAGACACACATATCCTCTTGTCATTATTTCAAGAGAGCAGTCCTTACACTGTCAATCAAATAAGAATCGCAAGATATGTTTGAGAACACAACTTATTTTTTAATTCGCTGAGTATGTAACTGCTGCCTCTGTTTGCATTAAAATAAGCAAAAGCCTTTAATGTAAGAAAATTTCAAATTTCTAATAGTGTTTGCTTATTGCGACTGGTGAGTTTTTAAATGTTCAAGGAAATTCTTGCTAAATTTTTCCTGAACAGAAAAATATTCTTAATGTCTCGGAAGATCGCTCTTTTCAGTGTAAGAAGCTGGATTTGCATTGAAACATGATCATTCTGATTTTCAAGGCGTCAAGCCTGTTTAGACTAGTGTGCAGCACGATTTGAAAGTGTCCAATTTGATTTGAAAAGTGTCCGATTCGAAATGAACGTGGTCCAAATACTGGTTCGCTTTGCCACCCTATTCGGATAAGGGGACATCGAACTTGGGTGCTTAATGGCTTCAATTAAGAATTCACGTTGAGAGAGAGGCCTTCCACTTTGGGGTGTGGTCAATTTCTTCCTCTGCTGTATTTCCCATTTTGTTTGTTAACACTTCCGATGAGCTGATCTTCTTTTTACGGATTTTCCTTTAAAGCACATTGAACCTCCGCGGTGAAACACGCCACCGTTGAGAAGCATCTTAATTCTCATCTCATCTCATCTTAAGCACTTAATCTCCATCACATTCTTATTAGTGCGCAGGCAATCGAGGTTTTTTGTCGATCTTCATTGTATGGCCAGTGTGAGTTCGTTGTAGACCTTCTTGGGCAGCAGCTTCATCTGTCGTGTCACTTCGGCATTGATCTGCTTCCTCGTCAGCGAATCGTTCGAGTAAATGCCTGAAGACGTCGGGCTGTAGCAGGAGACAGAGAACCGCCGACGATGATCCCGTCACTCACCACGAATGAGCTGATCAGCCGTGCGGGCAGCCTGGGACAGCTTCGCGACGGCTTTATCCATGCGAGCTGTTTCACTGGCCTTCGCAGCGTCTTCCGCAGCCACATGCTTCTCGTAGGCGCTCTGAAGAAGTGTCTGATTGGACAATTTTGTAGGTAAACAGCTCTTCCTCCACGCAGCATCTGCTAGCGAGTGAGGTCGCTCTTTCAGATGTCCTTAAGACATGTTTTCATTCATAATCCCCATTCCTTTCCAGGTTCTTTCCCGCCATGCCACTTTAAAGGCGACACGTTTAGGTCTATAGAGATAGACCGTCAATGGTCCAATTCATTTCGTCACCTTTCAAGGGCATGTTTCAAGAAACCTTCTCAAGACTTTACTTTGAACTAGTCGTGGACTCTTTATTTCATCCTATAAGGTATTCCATTAACACAGTGGATTCATCGCCGATTCAGATAAACCGTACCCATCATATCTTTAAACGCCAGATAAATGAGACATTTAGATAGTGGTTTTTCGAGAATCCCTGACTTTAGGATACTTCGGATAATATTTTTACTAGAACAGATTTTTGGATGCTTCAGGTAACAGATTTTTATTTGGATCGCATATCCAATTCGAAAAGGAAACAATATTTTTGATCAAAATCAGTTATCTGAATCATCTCAAAACACGGCCTGATAAAAATCACCTTTATCTGAGTCACTTTAAGTTAATTCTGGACTTCTCCAAAATGCCATTATCTGGATGAAGCATTTGTCTGTAATTAAAAAACACGGATACCAAATACCCGAATCGGCCTCGAATTTCAATGTAAACCATCCAACCATTTTTCACCATTTTCATAAAATGCACCCATAACAAGCAGGAAGCATATATGGGTCAGAAATCTATTTTTTCCGCGAACTTTAAGCGAAATACCAAAAAATAATCATAAAAACAACTCTCTCAGTCGTCACAATTTTTACTTGAGCGATAGCAAAAATTATGTTTGCTTGGAGTGACAAAGATGTAAACGCCACACCATAAGCAGTTATAAAAACGCAAACGCATATACTTCTTTATTTATGCCAAACTGCCTAATTTTTTCAAAATTAATGTTGTGTTCACCTCGGAATATTCGTATTTGGAAAAAATAGCCTCTGACCTCTATAGAATACAAAAACACCTCTCTCAAAAATTTCAAGAATCGTTTTCGGTCCGTGTTGTTAAAACGTAGACGAGCTGCCTGCATCACTTCTCAATTCTTCGATAAAACTGTCAACTATGAGTTAGAAAACTTTTGTAGTCAGGAAGGACATCCGAGAAGTAAATCACAAATTAGTTTTTAAAAAAGACTACGGTGGATATCTTGTTGGAATATATAATGCTTTGCCTTGTGAATTTCTATATTACCTTGAAGGAAAGCACTTTCTACTCTATTCTTTTGCTAATCCTTTAATAGCCATCTTCAGCTGCAATCTTTTCTATTGTGCTGATTTTAAATCATATTTAGGCTCAATAAGAGTCATTCCGTAACTATATGATCATAATGAGATATATGAGATGCAGGAATAAGATGAAAACGACATGATCAGGACCTCGATCCTATGCCGAGAGGGCAAAACTCATCGACATTATTCACTAACCAGCACTGGCTCGCCGATCTTCTTTGCCCACAAGTCCTGAGCTTTTCTCGTCGCACCTACTGGGACGTTCATGTTGGCCTCCAACTCTGGAAAGGCGACTTTAGATGTCGTGTCTAAATTCAGGTTTTCCAAGGTTTGGCTGTTCGAAATGGACCAACCTATATACTCCTTGCGCTGGCTATCCGTTGCTAACTTGAGGAACTCCGGTGTATCAGCCACCTTGACTTCAGCGTCCTCGTCTTCAGCGCCACTCGCAACTGTAAATTAAGTTAGGCTAACAGTTAGATCTTTGGACTGGCATTGCAACAGGAAACTCATTTTTTTCGTCGCATTTTTCCTTTGAAGTTAGAATTTACAACGTAAACTGATCGCCGTAATTTAACTGGCGCCCAGATTCGAAAACATTTTCAGAAACTCATTACCAAATACGGTAGCTTTTTTTCTGAGATCGCTCGTTGCTGTTAAAGTTGAAAATTTATGGAGCCTATGGTCAACTACAACTACCCCGTCCACGGCCGGCAGCTGCACCATCTGCGCTTCGCTGACGACATCGTGCTCATAACACCAAGCATCAGTCAGGCGGAGCGAATGCTGGCCGACTTCGATCGTGTATGTGGGAACGTTGGACTGCAGCTGAATCTTACGAAGACGATGTTCGTGAGGAACAGACAAGTTTCTGATGCCCCATTATCGCTCAACGGAACGAATATCTCCGGATGCTCCAGCTACGTGTATCCGGGTCGCGATGTCAACATGGCCAACGACCTAGCACTAGAGCTGAGCAGGAGGAAACGAACGGCTTGGGAAGCTTTCAAGAGCGTCGAAGAAGTCGTGAAGAAGACGAAGAACGTCCGACTCTGTGCCCACCTATTTGACTCTACCGTTCTTCCTGCCCTAACATACGCCTCAGAGACCTGGGCTATACGGAAGCAGGATGAATACGCGATCAGTTTCGCGCCGCGTGGAATCGAAAGGACGATGCTCGGAGTGACGCGACTCACGCAAGTGAGATAAGGCCTCCAGAGTTCCGAACTTAGCCAACCTTCGAAGATCAGAGACGCTGTCGCATGGGCGAAGTCGTCAAAATTAGGTGGGCCGGCCACGTATTGCGATTCGCAGACACTCGCTGGACGAGAGCCATCACCGACTGGATTCCGCGGGATGTCAAGAGAACACTGGGACGCCCACAAACGCGTTGTCGGAAAGCCCTGAACGACCGATATGACGCTCTTCGTGTCCCTCGAGCGAGGAGGATCCATTGGAGCATTCTGGCACGCGACAGGAACGAAATGAAGACGCTGCTGGAGCCCGCTCGAGCAAGTCGATGATCAACGGGACGACAGGTGATACAGGTGATACAGGTGATGGTCAACTATGGTCAATAAGTGTTGATGTCTTCTTTTCACTCGTTTTCCAGAGCGAATAAAAACTACCCTTAATGTCTCCAGTTTTTGACAAAATGCGTCGAACTCAGATGAAAATTAGCGAAAATCATTTTTGCGACAGAAATCGAAAAAATAAAAAATAAATTTGTGGCAGCCATTTTAGTAGCACCAATCATGTTGGATTGCCTGAGTGCTAATAGCATAGCATGAGCTTCGAGAAAGGTACAGAACTGCAACGTGATCAATTCGCGTTTCCGTTTTCGTATTGCCAACCGTGGTTTCCGCCCGTTTTTGAGCGTTCCGCTCCGTATTTCACGCTCCGCTTTTGGAATGGGCACTGCGCGAAGCGCTCATCTGCTCGATGATTGGATCGGTGTTAACTGAAGGTAGAATGCGAAATACTTAGCGGAAGCCCAGGGATAGACGAAAACCGCAATTAAGAATGCAGAAACGGAAACTGCACCTTCCTTGCCACAGAATAAAACAACTGGTTGGTGCTGTGTATCAAGACTGCTCGGTGGTGAACAAATTCGTCTCTCCACAATCGCAGCAATTGTAGGGTAGGACTATCTAAGCGAAAAAACTTTTCGATAAAAGATATGTGTCTGTGCTATGTTTTGGTCGGTGTTTGAACACCTGTCCTGGCCTGGAGCTTTATAAGTATGCTCACAAGGAAACTGTCTGAACTACAGGAGGAATCTAAGTCCTCCAAATAATAACAGAGAATGTGTTGTTTTGCCCAATCCTTGAGGTAGACGAGTACGAGGGTGTAATGGTTAAGGGTCCGGTAAGGGAGCTTACCACGGCTGCGCAAGGAACCTGTGCAGTCCAGTACATTACCTTACATTACACCCTTCTACTCACCTGCCTCAAGAATTCGGCAAAAACAAAACACGTTCTGTTTCTATTTGGAAGTCGGAGATTCTTCCTGCAGTATTCGTTCTTGCCGTTCCAGCGTACCGTTGAGACAGTTCCCTTGCCAGAATACTGAAGTTGCTGTCCATACGGAAGGCTTCGACGAAGCAATTAAAAGTAGCCAGATGAATTTGTAGCGCAGCCTCCACATGCTACACGTCGGAGAAAATGTCACCTTCATGTTATATTAGCCCTAAAACCTAGCTAGAGCAATAAGAGAATTATGATGTTCTATTGAAGGCGTGTCAGAATATGTGTTTGCAACAAATAAACGGGTATATGTAACAAATTATGGTATTTGTCGCGTAGATGAGCAGCATTGGTAGGTGGGAACGCCTAAACCAACCAGACCGCATTGAATGGGCATACCATTCAGAGAGGGCATGTACAGTTGGTACCCTGATGGGCTGGAATGTGTTCGGCTTGTGCTCTGCTTGGTTGCTATTGGCTGGCGCGCTCCCACCTACCAATGCTGCTCACCTACGAGACATGTATCCAAATTATCCATCCAAATCTATTTTGTCGAAAAGGTACTTGAAGGAACTAGCACTGATGTTGTTGGGAAGGATTTTGCATGCAGTTTACGTTCCTGCTGTAGTCATAACATCATCATTTACTGTAGCTTTAGATATTTTTAATTCTTCTTTTTTCTCCTTACCTTTGTGGTTGTTTATGCACAAATTAATAAGTAAATAAAGGGAAGATAAAATTTAACTGGGACATACATACTTCATTGTTGTCTGTAGCTGAAGAAGTAAACAAGTCATGGAAGAAGATTCTGCCTGTAGCAGCGGTGGTTAGCGGTTAAAAGATGAAAATGCGAAAGGATAAAGAAAAAGCCAGATAACGATTTTCTATTATGTCTGCTTTCTTGTCCCGCACTCCGATTTGGCGGTGCATTTGGCCTCTTCGGTTCCTTCTTTCGTGTTCCGTCTTCTTCAAAGAAAACCCGCACAATCCGTTGCCAACAACCCTTCATTCGAGGAATGGCGTATTTTGTGTGTGCTTTGCTGCAGTAGATATGCAAGCCGCAACGAGACACAATACGGGCTGACGGTAGTGCTTTCCCTGGTTGGTTTGCATATTTTTGATATAGTGCCTGTCATTGAATAAAAAATCTCACTTTTCTGGCAAATTCTCACCACACACTAGAGCAGTGAATTCCACTACAAAAGAGGCAGGAAAAATTCACCGCCTCAAGGCACTCTCCCCAGCTCGTATTGCGAAGTTATAAAACCCTTGAGCGGACGCACGACTGCATCCTTCCGAAATTTCCTCGTCCTTCCGAAACGTGGGAAGCTGTGAGTGGGTGCTTCCGCGAGAGGAAAGACGAAGGTCAAGAATGGAGTCAGAGAATAAGACAGAAAAATCATGATGGATATCGAATAATATGGAAAAAGGCTCAGCGCTGCCCCTGCAAATACAGTACCGCGCAGGTCTTTTGGTCAATTCCCGAAAAAGCCGCTTTGGAACGCTCCAAAGCGGCTTTTTTAAACTTAAATAACTTTCTTTAAAATCAAGCACTTGCGAAAAGAAACATATATTTGAGCTCAGCAGGCCAAGCTCTATCTTCCGACATATAAATCAATAGTGATGAACAAGGCATATAGGCTGGACATAATCAATCGAGTGGGCGCGAGGGCCTGTAGAGTGACAGTTAAGGGAATTTTATTGAAATTCCCAGCCGCCCTACTCAAAAATTGCCTTAAGACTGTCCAGCTTGCCTTTGGAGCGCGCCGTGAACAATGCATATAGAATCGAACCAATCAATCGAGTGGGCGCGACCACTCGCAGAGTGAGGTCGAATGGGCGCGAGAACTTGTAGAGTGACCGTTTGAGAAGTTTTGTCGAAATTTCCAGCCGTTCTACTTAGGAAATGCTTCTAGCCTGTCCAGCTTGCCTTTGGAGTGCGCCGGGAACAATGCATATAGAACCGAACCTATCAATCGATTGGATGCGAGAGCCTTTAGAGTGACCGTTTGAGAAGCTTTGTCGAAATTTCCAGCCGTTCTACTTAGGAAATGCTTCTAGCCTGTCCAGCTTGCCTTTGGAGTGCGCCGGAAACAATGCATATAGAACCGAACCTATCAATCGATTGGACGCGAGAGCCTTTAGAGTGACCGTTTGAGAAGCTTTGTCGAAATTTCCAGCCGTTCTACTTAGGAAATGCTTCTAACCTGTCCAGCTTGCCTTTGGAGTGCGCCGTAAACAATGCATATAGAACCAAACCTATCAATCGATTGGACGCGAGAGCCTTTAGTGTGACCGTTTGAGAAGCTTTGTCGAAATTTCCAGCCGTTCTACTTAGGAAATGCTTCTAGCCTGTCCAGCTTGCCTTTTGAGTGCGCCGGAAACAATGCATATAGAACCGAACCTATCAATCGATTGGACGCGAGAGCCTTTAGAGTGACCGTTTGAGAAGCTTTGTCGAAATTTCCAGCCGTTCTACTTAGGAAATGCTTCTAACCTGTCCAGTTTGCCTTTGGAGTGCGCCGTAAACAATGCGTATAGAATCGAACCTATCAATCGAGTGGGCGCAAGAGCCTGTAGAGTGACCGTTTCGGGAGTTTTATCGAAATTTCCAGCCGTTCTACTTAGAAAATGCTTCTAGCCTGTCCAGCTTGCCTTTTGAGTGCGCCGTAAACAATGCATACCGAATCGAACCTACCAATCGAATAGGCGCAACCACTCGCAAATTGCACGCGCGAGTATGTTCGGACTCTGTCGAGATCGAATCGTTCCTGCTGCGGCTCATGGATTTTGTAGGCAGTGCAAAGCTTTAATAGTCCGTGAATGTCTAGCGTTATAGCTTATAAGCAAGCGGAATTATAGCGGCGCGAAAATGCAGGTTTGCCGTGTGTGACACGATTTTTTCCGACTTCAGTCGACCCCTGCAGGAAGACGCGGCGTGCTAACGGCATGAAAACGCGTATGCTAGCAGGACATTGAAGGCACTTTACAATGACGTGCTCACAACTCCTCAGTTTCCTGAACTGGCTTGGCCTTATCTGCCAGTTTAGAGCGGCGTAAGATAGAGGTTAGAGTTTCTTGCGCTCTTACTCACCCAGATTTAAGCTTTCAACTCCCGCAATGGTACCGTTTTCTTCAGCTCAAAGAGCTCTATCGAATGGTGTCATTCTCGTCCAATTCTGAAAAAAGCGATTTTTTGACAATTTCCCATCGAGGACGTGGGCACAGCCTGCGCGGACGATGACGTCATAGAAAATCGATTTTTTCGAAAATGGCCAAGTTTTCTCGTTCAAAATCATCTAGTGGTTATTTTGTGCGCTGATTACGAATCCGACTTTTTTGAAATTTTCGCCGATTTCGGTAGGTTACCTGCCGTTTGAGGGTGGTCGGGTCAGGATAACCGATCACCCTCAGTCGTCAGTATGGGTGTCTTCTCCCATAATCAGCCAAATAGACTTCTTCATCGTGTTAGACACCCCGAATAACCCTTGCCCTTAGATGAAGTTTGAGCAAAATCGGTGACCCTGACACGACCACCCTCAGTTATCCAGAAGAAAATCCAAAACTTACCGAAATCGGCGAAATTTTCAAAAACGGAAGTCGGATTCGTAATCAGCGCACAAAATAACCACTAGATGATTTTGAACGAGAAAACTTGGCCATTGGCAGATAAGGCCAAGGCAGTTCAGGCAGCTGAGGAGTCGTGAGCATGTCATCGTAAAGTACCTTAAGCGTTTGCTTGCCCCTGCATTTGAAGGCCGGTATCTCTTCGCGTCTTCCCGCGGGGGTCGATTGAAATTGGAAGAAATCGTGTCACACAAGGCTAACCTGCATTTTCGCAGCGCCGTATCTTAGTCCAATCATAAGCTACATTGCTCTTTTTCAGCGCACTATTAGAACATTTTACTGCCTACAAAAGCCATAAGTTGCAACCGGAAAGGTTTAAACATGACAGAGTTATCGCGCTCAGAACACGGCCGCGCGTGCAATGCAATACAACAACGGTCCATGTTCTCCTCGCTCTTACTCCCCCAGATTACAGTTTTCCCTACTCCCAATAACACCATTCAATTCAGCATGAAAAGCTGGACCGAAGGTTTTCTAGCATGGCCCAATTGTAAGATGTCGATTTTCTATGACGTCATCGTCGGCGCAGGCTCGGCCTGGGCGCCCACGTCCTCGATGGGAAATCATCGAAAAATCCATTTTTCTGTAATTGGTCGAGAGTAACACTGTTCGATAGAGCTCTTGAAGCTGAAGGGAACGGTAGCGTTGCGGGAGTCGAAAGCTCAAATCTGGGTGAGTAAGAGCGCAAGAAACTAACCGCTATCTTCCGACGCTCTAAACTGGCAGATGAGGCCAAGGCAGTTCAGGAAACTGAGGAGTTGCGAGCACGTCATCGTAAAGTGCCTTCAATGTCCTGCTAGCATACGCGTTTGCATGCCGTTAGCACGCCGCGTCTTCCTGCAGGGTCGACTGAAGTCGGAAAAAATCGTGTCACACACGGCTAACCTGCATTTTCGCGCCGCTACAATTTCGCTTGTTTAGAAGCTATAACGCTGCACTTTCACGGACTATTCAAGCTTTGCACTGCCTACAAAATCCATGAGCCGCAGTAGGAAAGATTCGATCTCGACAGAGTTATTACGCTCCGAACATACTCGCGCGAGCAATTTGCAAGTGGTTGCGCCTACTCGATTGGTAGGTTCGATTCTGTATGCATTGTTTACGGCGCACCCAAAAGGCAAGCTGAACAGGCTAGGAGCATTTCCTAAGTAGAACGACTGGGAATTTCGACAAAACTCCCGAAACGGTCACTCTACAGGCTCTTGCGCCCACTCGATTGATAGGTTCGATTCTATACGCATTGTTTACGGCGCACTCCAAAGGCAAGCTGGACAGGCTAGAAGCATTTCCTAAGTAGAACGGCTGGAAATTTCGACAAAACTTCTCAAACGGTCACTCTACAAGTTCTCGCGCCCATTCGACCTCACTCTGCGAGTGGTCGCGCCTACTCGATTGATTGGTTCGATTCTATATGCATTGTTCACGGCGCACTCCAAAGACAAGCTGGACAGGCTTAAGGCAATTTCTGAGTAGGGCGGCTGGGAATTTCAATAAAATTCCCCAAACTGTCACTCTACAGGCCCTCGCGCCCACTCGATTGATTATGTCCGGCCTATATGCATTGTTCATCTCTATTGATTTATATGTCGGAAGATAGAGCTTGGCCTCCTGAGCTCAAATATATGTTTTTTTCACAAGTGCTTGATTTTAAAGAAAGTTATTTAAAAAAGCCGCTTTGGAGCGTTCCAAAGCGGCTTTTTCGGGAATTGGCCAAAAGACATGCGCGGTACTGTACCATTTTTCGCCAAATTGGTCACTCTTCTAAACTTCTAGACAAACGTGAAGCCTCTGTCGTCAAAATGGACGTCCTCCAAATCGAAACGAGCTTCTTACATTTTAACTACAATACCGCTTCTGTCTTATGGTTTTTGGGCGAAACAGACGAGAAAAAACGCCGTTTTCGCCGCTTTTCCATAACTCCCTTCGAAGTAACTTGATCCGAAAATAACTGCAGCAATTCGAATCCACTCTGTATGATCTATCCAGTAATGTATATTGGGTAGATTGATATTTGCTAAAAAAAAGTTGGTTCGATGACTTCTATAGTAATTGCTCCCATAGACTATATCTGCTAGCTAGTCAGAATAAGCTAATTTCTAAGTAAATGTCTCGTTTGTTACCTGTAGTACGGTTTACACGGTGCACTTTTTCGTAGCCGGCAAAAAATGCCGATCATCATGATCTACTTCTTTGTAAAATTTTCCTCATCTAGACCGCCAGTTTTTGGAAATCGTCCGATTTCATGGACTCCCACTTGGTCTCTCTTTCTCGGTCTATTCCAGCCAAAAATTAAAAGACAGGAGCGGTATTGTACAAACTCAAAGTGATTGGAATAATTTCTTGTTCAAGAAAAAATGGTATACCTTCATTAAAATTTTTGGATCAACTGTGTAAATGCTGCTTATATAAAACATTAAAGTGGTGGTATCTACGTTTCTTACAATTATTTTTGTTTTATCGTCTAAGGCGTGAAGCACCTTGCAAACAGAAATCTCTCTATGAGACGAATAAAAATCGCGACGTATTGGACGACGGCATGACACATTCTCTTCTTTTGGCATTAAAAATTTGCCGCCTTTCTGTTCTATTATTTTTCTCTAAAAAATGAGAATTTTATAAAACATTAAAGAATGTGCTCCCTTGTCGTGTAGGAGAAGCAAAACCTCAATTATAGTCATGCCAACGTTTGTCTTGAACAAAAAATTGTTCTAACCTTTTTGGAGAGTCTCTAGTTTGATGTGGAAGGAGCTCGTTTTGGATTTTCAGTCTGATTTCAAAAGCCTTAGACTGGTTCAGAAGAGTGTCCAATTTAGCGTGGAAATGGTATAACTCACGTGCGAGCACGAATAAATAAATATTTTGACCGACCGCTGCATTCACCTGATCAACTGGAATAGAATTAGAAGATGAAAGGCACCTACCAACGTGCGAGTCTCCATTAGCAACAGTTAAGTCTGCGGTTTCGGTGCCTTCCGCGAAAACAATCACAGCTGTTAGAATTGTACAAATTGTCAAGTTCATCTGCAAATGGAAGTGGCTCAATCTTCGACTTATCCTGCATGAATCAGCATACTGAATACTCTTGAAAGATGGAGAAAGAGCTGTGTGAAACGCTTTGGAACTTTAAGGAGAAACTTGCAAATTGCCGAGCAACCACGGCAGACTGGACCTCATCAACAGCAGATTAGCGCGAGCGTTCACAACTGCGGATTAAACGAAGCACAGAACTCGGCCATGGCGACGGAACCCGCCAAGGTCAGCAATTCGGAGACCAAAAAATTGTTTCAGAGCAATACCAAAAAGGGTAAGGGTTCGTTTTCCGTTTTCGGACAGCTTAAGTAATCGATCGGCCTCTACCACTGTATGACTGACTGATGGTGAGGTAATTCGCAGGTGATGATTAGACATTACGGGATAGGACTCAAATTTGTGTGCTGCTTTGTTACTCACCATCCTCATTTTCATTGGCGACTGTCCCGCTTGGTGGCGGGGTCCGCTCTTCTGGGGCCGTATGCTCGTGTTCCCGTGTTGGGAAAGATCCAATCAGTATCACCACATCTTATCACTCTCCAATCCCCCCGCGGGTGAGACTCGAGGAAGGCGAGCATACGCTGTGGTGAGGCCAATTCTACCGATCAAACGCTTGATAGGGATGGACATCAGCTACTATTTTTAAGACCGAGTACAACGTGTCTAGCCAACGTTGTTCCGGGCGTCTTCTGAGCCGCTTTCCAGGAACTTCAAGATTCAGGTCAATCTTACAGACGGTGTCGCCATTACCGCGAATGACGTGGACGTTCATATAGACGAGGATCGGACATCTTGTCGGCAATCGGGGCGGCACCGAACCCTCGCCGTATGGTATCATTGCGAACGCGGCCCAATCGTATTACTCCGGACGTCTACCTAATCATTTTCGTCCCCAACGCACTGAGGCTGCCTTCAATTTTCCCACTTTGTTAGCAAATCTTATACAATATTATTTAATAATAATTTAGCGTTTTCATAAGCTCTCTTCTCTAGGTCGGCACGCAATTACTTCGGTCAAGCATTTTGTTTTTAACTGCATATCATATATTGAGTGCCTCACGGGATCTGTCACTAGTAGATTATGATGCGGCGTATCTCACTTAGGTTAGGTCACTCAAACATCATCGACCGCTCACTCAATTATACAGTAGTAGATAACGGCTCGTCGAGTACGAATACAGCAACAATGTCACAATAACCAGCAGCATCTCACGACCTATCGTCTACTACGAACTTCTGCAAGGCCGCAAGGACTGCAGCCTCCAACATCTGCGCTGCATTCAAGGAGGAAGTGATGCACTATTCCACAGTGCCCTGTTGGTATCAGCGCTTCAAGGCTGGAGATATCTTTCTCGAAGTTCGACCTCGTTCCGGACGCCCCTCTGTTGGGCTCAGAAGGCACTGCTTTACTCGGAGTTGCTGGATAGTGAGACAACAGTCACAGCATCTGTCTACGCTACCCAACTCCAGAGCTTGGTCGACGCCATGCGCCAGAAACGTCCAGAACGGAAAAATGTCTACCTTCTGCACGAGAGCGCGCGTCCTCGTGTCGCAAAAGTGAAAATCCAGGAGTTAGTCTGGGATGTTCTGCCCATCCACCGTACTCTCCAGACTTCGCTACTTCTGACCACCTGCTCAGAGCTCTGAAGCAGCATCTTCGAGGTGGAGAGTTCGATGATCGACGTCAACTGGAAATGGAGGTTTCTGAATTCTTTTCCTCACAGCCCTCGGATTTCTGGCGGAAAGGAATTGAAAGGCTGCCTGAAAGAGGCAGGATATTAGTCTTGGATGGAAAATATATCGTGACTGAGTTTTTGTTTTAGCAAATAGGGACAAATTTGAATATTGTTGTGCTAGTATTTCAAGACTTTTCGATTAACCTAATAATCACACCTTTTTAATTATTTCGTTCAATTCTGATTAAATCCTATGAGTCTACTCGTGGAAGGCTGTTTACTTTTAGGTCGAAAAAATTAATTATGTTGCATAATACGATAACCTCATTTTTATAATTTGTGACTTCAAGGCTTATGTCCAGATAGAGTATAAAATTGTGCTCACTGTCGTGTGTCGTGTCTCTAATTCCAGCGTATATTATTTTTATTTGGTATATTTTATTATTTTATTATAAAAGCGTATTAACGTGCTCAATGAATTCGTATAACCATAGGATATGCTCAAAAAAAAAAGAATTCGTTTGCTTTAAAGGGCAATCGCAGTGAATGGAGAGCCTTGTATGGAATAATTTTGGACATGTTATTAAGACTCGACCTTATTCTTCATCAAATTCTGATTTTTTGTAGAACTTTACCTAGTCCAGTGATGTGATTTCAACAGAAGGTTTGTAGATAATGCTAGAAAAAGAGGATCTATGAAAACCAACATTGACCCGCTGCAAGGTTGAAAAGGTTTCTTGAATGCGTGGATCAGTTTGTAGCCCGTCGTTGGGAAAAATTTGGTCATTAGCGTACTAATTTAATTTATCTAAGGCTCTTGAAGGGTTGCTTGGAAGCGGTAATTGCGCATTTATTTTTATTTATAGCCCTGTTTTCGTGCAGTAAAATGCAGTATTCTCCACCCGGACTTGCAACTCGTTGAAATAAGATTTTAGGAAATATTGGAAGTCTGAATTTTCCTAAAATATGCATATTCATCCTTTTTGGAATGTGCCATATATTCTACCCTATGGTATGGTATGTCATCCGATGGAGTAGCTACGGTTTTATCTTTCCCATACAAGTCTGCTACCAAGAACCTGGAAGCGGCGAGAGCTGACAGCGCTTCCTTCGACTGTGCTACCACGTGCCCAATGCATGAGAGAACAAATAACAAATGATGGTGGGGTTGGCATTGCCGAGAGTCGTCATGGGGAAGAGCGCGATCCACACCATGTATATTACTAGAAGAAAGGTGAGCGTGATGAAAGGTGACGAAATACAACTAGGAGAGGTGCGAACGAGACTAGCGGAGGGATCGAGCACAAGCTTCGTACTCCGTCGCTTGAGCAGCTTCCACACTGTATTGCCTTCCCGATGATAGTCGCACGGGGAGAAGACATTTCATCGCTTTTGGGTATGATATGCAATGTCGCCTCAACCCTTAGCAGATAAACGGATTCGCCCCAAATGTGTTTTGAAAGCTCTTCATTCTCGCAATCAGAAGCATCAGGAATGCAAAGCTAATCGGAAGCTATAATAGAAGCATCACCAGCGGAGCTTGCTCCTAAAATGCGCTAAAACACTAACAGAAATTGCAACTTTATCATGATTCATAAATAAAAGCGAATAGCGTAGGCTATCGAATAGTGCTCTTTCAAGCAACGACAAAAATCATCGTAAAACCTTAATATTACAAAGCGAATAGCTATTGTTGTATAATTGTTAAGAAATCAACCGGTTCACATCCACTCCCAGTCCTTCGGCAGCTGCCGAGGTAATGGCTTGCGTCTCGGATATCTGTAGTGAGCCAGCTCGAGATCCTGGTAGGCGTCGGGCTCCTCGACGTCCTTTTCCGAAGGTTTCCGCGTCCCTTTCTTTGTCTCACCTATTGCCGCAGACTGACCTTCCTTCTCAGCAGACGTGGTCTTCTGAGTTTCTGCTTCAGCTGGCAGCTCCACCTGCGTACTGCCTTCACCAAGCGTGCTCAGCTGCGTGTTCTGCTCCCGTTGGCTGGGAAGATTTACCTGGGTGCTCTGCTCTCGTTCGGCCGACAAATTCAGCGGAGCTGGCTCTTTCAATGTCGACGGCTGAAGTGCGTTTGAAGAGAGCTCGGAACTGCGTTGCTTCTTCCTAAGACCACCCAGAAGCCTCCGAATCGCCGACTTGAAAGTCCACGTCTTGGACTTTACAGTTGACATCCCCTCGACCGTCCCTGGAGCATGAAGGCTTTCCGACCTCGAGCTCTCGGCTGCAGCCCGCATCTGATTTCGCAAGCACCGAATGAACGTCAGCTGAGCGATCATCAACAGACAGATCGCGCCGAATAAGCAGATCAGCTTCAGGTAGGTGTGCATCCTGGAATTACACGGCTACTTCATGCCCTTTTCACGTCAAACCGGCCACTTTTCAAATCAAATTGGGCACCCACTAGGCAAGCTGGACGTATATGAAGTCAAGCTGAACATCCTCCAAATCAAAACGAACGTCTTCCAGGTGCGATGAGAGACTCTTTTATTTACGCGGTTATAATAATTTCTGTTGAAGGAAAATTATTGTAACTTTCGTTAAAATATTCAAATTATCTGCTTCAATAAGTGAACATGCTTCGAAAATTTGTAAAAATTATATATTTGTAGGTAAAATAATGAGTTAAATTTTATTTTAAAACACAGAAAAAAAACAGAAGCATCTGCTGTATTAAGAAAAGAGATCTCGCCATGCACACGGCTAGAACTCTGCGATTTTTTTGGTTCATAATGTAAATGCTGCTTATTTGAAACAAGGTTTTTGGACGTGTGTTTTCACAACTGATATGGGTATGCCGTTTACTTCTGCGTTGCTCCACACAAACGTATTTTGTGATATCAATCAAATTGAAATCGCTGCGATCTAGACATGGCGTAATCTCTTTTATCAATACAGTAAATGATTGCTGCCTTCCTGTGCTTTAAAACTGTAATTATTTATTTTAAGCGTAACTCTTTACTTTTCCCTGAAAAAAAAATAAAAAATACTAAATTTCGGAGGGTGCGTTCACATGTTGGGCAGATTAATTTCAAAACTGGAAAAAAATCAATTGATCTTCCTCACACAAAAAAAATTTTATTTGATGAATTGATTTCAGCCGTGCAGTAGAGTCTCTAGCCTAATCCGAAAGACACTCGTTTTGATTTGGAAGATGTTCACCTTGATTTCAAGCACGTCAGACTTGTTTAGCGGGTGCCCAGTTTGGTTTGGAAAGTGTCCAATTTGAAAGCTGCCATAACAATGTATTGTTGCGATCAAAGCTCTAGCGTCAAGTGGGACTCGAACCCCACCTTCTGCTGACTGGGTGGGAATGCTTTACGCCATTACACCACTAGCACTGTTCGACCAACATCCACATTTCATGGGATCGATCAGCACTCATCGTATATTGGGATGAGCCAGCCGCTGATGTAAGAATAAGCCATCGAGACAACTCTTGATGGTGTTGATAGAAATGATTCAACTCCGCGACGAAGAGCATGACGTAGAGTGTTCCAGCTCAGTCAGTAGGAGGTGCACGTTCGAGATCTGCGCGGCGCTAGAGTTTTGATCGTAACAAGACATCGCTGTAGCAGCTTAGAACTTCGTTACCACCCACTTTCGTCTTAAAGCAACTAAATTGAACCACGTCAAATTTGGTTTGAAAAGTGTTGAAATGACGTGAAGCTTTCTGTACTTAAGCGTATGACTGTCGGCTCAACTTCCACGAAGTAGCTAGAAAACTGTACTCACAGCAGGCTTTTGTTTGCGTCTTTCCGTTTCTTCCACTGAAAATACAATTTGTCAGCCATAAAACAATACGTTTTGAGCAATTAAAAACGTTCGTCATTACGATGTTTTCCAAGCCAAAAGCAGATAGAACTAAAATAACAAGGCTGGTGTAGGACTGGAAGGAGACAGGGTTTAGGATCGGCATCCACAGCAAAGCCGAGGTGAAGGCAGCGGGATTCTATGTAGACCAAGGCAGCTTCCATCGTGTACTAGTGAGTGTATCATAGAAGGTTGCAAAAAAGGCGAGCTGGATAGAAGGCAAGCACCTCTGAACACGTTAAGGATGCTGCCAACTATTATATGAACCCAGATCGTGAATCAACCTCGAGAAAAACTGAGCAAAAAGAAAGAGGCTAGTTTTTTCTAGCTAAGAAATTGCGAAAAAAGGTGCGCTTACAGACTAGTTCCCTGTGCCGTCGTTTTAAATCATTTTCCTTCAATTTTAAAGAGCAGGGCGAGGCGTCCCGTCCCTCCTAATAAGATAGATCCCAAATATGTATGTCAAAATTCCAAAAAACAGCTCCTGTTCGAGTTCTAACCTATCAGCATGTACTATTTCGGATACTAGCTGGGTGCGTGAATGAAAAGTTGAAAGTGTTGAGCAATCAGCGCAGCGTATTACTGCTCTTGCAGCAGTTGGAGTGGTGTAGAGGTAGATTTCCCACTTCATAAGAGAAGGCTGGGACGTTTAATTTACGCTTAATTTACGACAAATAATTCGCGGCTTACAGCGAGCCAAAAACGGATGCCAGGCTCATCGACAACATCCGAAACAACCTCCACCACCGTCACTCTCACTAACTCACACCTAGCTGCAACCAACCACATGATCTTGAAAGAACAGCAATGCCACCAAATCCATCCTGACCGCCAGTGTTCGAACTCTTCGGAATATATAAGGTACTGACTGACAAATCTTCTACTACTTACAGATGTATTAGGTCGTTGCATATGAGTCCATTTTCATAGCTACGAGTGCTTCCTTTTCAGGCATTGCATATAGCTTCTGAAAGCGCCGAATCTCCGCTTTCTTACCATTTATTGCCTTTGTGCCTCTTGCCGAGTTTTTGACATCGTCTTTACGGTACGAATCAATGTGATGTTCGGGTGCTCTAGCTATATGAATGGGAAAGTGAACACAATGCCACGACCACAGCTCGTAATCTCAGTGCTGCATTTGGGTGGATGTCGCTAAAAAACGTACATTTCACCACTGGTTTGAAGAGCTTCGATCTGGAGATGAAAGTCTCGAAGATGAAGATCGAGGTAGGCCGCCATCACTCCTTAACGACGACCAACTCCAAGCCGTGGTGGAAGCAGATTCGCTTCAAACTGTGAGAGAACCAGCACAGCATTTCCGCGTTGACGGCAGCACTATCAGTCGTCACTTAAATGCGATCGGAAAAGTAGAAAATCGGATAAATGGATCCCGCCCGAACTGACCGGTGGACAGATGCTGAAGCGCTACGACACCTGTGTTTGGCCTCGTGCATACTTCCCGTCGCCGCGATGGAATCGCGGCGATGAGTTTTGCAGAGCGACGCGAAAGAATTTGAATTTCTCAGCGCTCGTCGCATCGCTCATCGCTCTGCAAGGAAGCGCGACGGCGATCCGTCCAGGACCAACGCTAAACACCGCGCGCGGCGCGAAAAAGTATGCCATGCCCGCGATGGGCGCGGGCAGCCATCGCGCATGCCGACCGCCACTGTTGCGGCGGCCGCGTCGAAGTTCTCTTTGACTATTCGGCCGCGTGCGGCGGAATGGCCATGAACTGAGCGCCGCGATGGCATCGCGGCGATGGAAGTATGCCCCCGGCCTTTCACTGAGGCTGCGCAATCTAAGGCAGCCTTTTTTGGAGGATTGTGACATGCGAGGAAAAGTGGTTCCTTATGACAATCGTCGTTGCCTGGCTTGACAGGAATATGAGTTCCAAGGAGATGCCGGAACCAAGTGCCCATCCAAGCAGGACCATGGTGACCACATGGGGGTCAATGGCTGGTATAGTCCATTAAAGCTCTTAAGGACTGGAGAGACTATCAAAGCGGAGAATAAAGTGCCGAAGTTGAAGTGCTGCACCAGAAATTGATTGAAAAACAGCCGGCTTTGATAAATCGGAGAGGCCCAATCCTACAGCATGACAACGCGGCCGCACGTTTCAAAAAGAGAAGTTGTTGTTCGGAAACTGGATGAATTGGGAGACGAAACTCTGCCATACCCAGCATATTTACCAGATCTGTTCCCTAATGATTATCATTTTTTCAAGCATTTAGATCGTCATATGAAGGATAAAAAATTCAGTAACCAAGATGAAGTCGAAAATGACTTCTTATGTTTTATTAATTCTCGCAGTAATGATTTTTACAAGGATGGAATGCCTAAGCTGTTTTTGCGTTGGGAAAAGTGTACTAATTGTAATGGTGCTTATCCCGATTAATAAAATTGCTTCCAAGCAAGGTTATGATCTGTCAAATTTTTCAGTCAAAATCGGCCATTTCATATGCAACCATCTAATGTCTCCGGTGTTGTCCGGTGGAACAGTTTCATCACTGGCTACAGTGTGAAGCACAGAGATATGCATTTCGAGGGCGCTTCCTGCCGCGCTCTTTTTATCACCAGCTGTTTTCGATAGGTTTTTATAATAAGTCCGGATCTATCCTTGTCGGAGGTGGCGGGGAAACCAATGAAAAGGCGAAACCAGCTCAAACAATGCGTCCCGAGGAACGCGGATGTTTTGAAGGCAAACCCCATGTGTAATCTTTGTGGAATAGTTAGATTTCAACTCTTTGCCGATGTCTAGCAGTAGGTTACGTTCAATATAAAAAATTTTCCTGCAGAACCCTTCCTTTCCCCATTTGAAAAGGCCCAGGCACTACTATAATCTAACGGGTCAGAAACAAGAGAGCCAAACTTTGTGCTTGGCGGCAATTCAAGGTGCAAACATCCACTTCTGAAATTTCAGTCTGTTACGGTATGCTACGGTATGTATGGATAAACAACGCGGTAAAAGATTATACGTCAGAACTTGTTCAGAATATGAGCTTTGCATACTTAACCTAAACAATTGTATTCACCATCACACGCTCCATCCACTAGCCCTACACTCATACTCTCCAAAGTCTCCGCCCAAGAATCAACATTTTCTTGTTGGGCAAAAAATTCATTCTGGGATCTCTGAATTACTTCTTACCTTCTTGCGATCGGTACTCTGTATCGGTGATGGCGAAACACCTGCAAGTACGAAGTGAGGCTCGTTCCATAGTTCCTATCTTCAGAAGAAAAATTAAAAATAGAGATGTTCACTGTTAATTCTACTGTGCGGGTCCGATAATGACTACATCCACCGCCTCCGAATTCAAACTAACGTGAGATAGGAGTATAAAGAGAAAACTGGTTATTAACCCCTTCAGAGGAAGTACATACCACCTACTTTACTTCTACAGCCAGTTAAGGAAGTAGTTCGAATCGGTGTTTGACCTACATAGTTGCCAACTGGAACGTAGCCGGCAAACACTACGATGTGTATTTCGGAATGCATTGCCGAATCAGCACGTAAACTGTGAACGTTCTGTTGTAATTAGATATGCATATGTGTTATTACCAAGGCGAACAGTCACTCAAGGCAGAGTGACTCCCCCCCCCCCTCCAGCCGCATTCTTCTACCCCTTATAGCCACGGGTTACTCGTTGACGAATCCAGCGCTAGAGCAGGGTGCAACCTAGCCATCCCTAATCCTGATGCAGTGTATCAAGCCACCGCTACCTTGGGCGAACAAGACCAGCCTTTCGCACGATGTCGTCGTTCGCGTGAAGGACATAGCCGTACAAGCTTCGAGCTTCGCGCAGTTTGTCGGCTACTACCACCGTCCACCGCAGCATCTTCGTTTCCATTATGCTGAGGCGCCTCTCAATTTCTTATTTCACGGGCCAGCACTCAGTTCCGTAAATAGCCACTGGTCGACTGCTCCTTACATCTTCGTCCTTAGGTGCTCGATCTTCTTGTCGTAGAGCACTCCCATCAGAGTGCGCCATCTGGACCGAGATGCACTCAAGTGTGAGTTGTGAGGTTACTTCAACGAGTGCAATACCATCGGACGTGACTGCTAATCCCAGGTTTCGGAAAGCCGAAGTACGTGGTAGCCCTCCCCCTCCTCGAGCCGCTTTGCGCCCTCGATTACTATAGGATGCTGAGTGACTTTGATGATTTGAGGGTATCCTGAACCAGGGTTCGATAGCTGTTTTGTTGGTCACACTTATCGTTGAATTACACGCTGATGTTCCGCGGATCATACTGCAACGAATCTTCACGTTCTTACCATCTGTACAGTTCTTGTCCTGCTGGGTTTCGTTGAGAGCAGTTTGCTGCGTTGCTGTACGATATGGCAAACGGATAGCTGTGGTGGTGCCGGCTGGCGTTTCAGACGTAGCGTAGTATTCCCTCCAGAGAGCTTTTGCGCGTCCTGTCCATAAGTTGAGCACCTCCCTCATGCAGTTGGTCCTCATTCTTCCTCGAAGAGAGTTGAGCGCACTATGAATCGCGTTCTGTAATGGGAGCAATAATTAATGGAGGTAGTTTCAGCTAAGCCAATTTCCGAACTGCTGAAGCTGCTAGACATGTGATATCGTAAGCTTTCAAAAGCTCAAAACTAACGATAAGCTGTTCGTCGGAGTTCGTGTGAAAGAATTCAACAAAAAACGTTTCTCCTTTCCGACATCTCAGAAAGTTGAATTTGTCTATATTCACGCAGAATAAAAATCTCATACCAACTATTCATTCAGAAACCAAAGCGTTGCTGTTTTAATAAGGATGTGGGTGCAGTCCTAGTTGGGGAAGGGAGGGGTGGTATTCCTGTAACCATAAATAAAAAACGCTCATTCCAAGGACAGGAAAACAACTACAACTACTTTACGGAATCCAAATACTTTGCTCTTTTTCGAAGGTCAACGAAGATCTTCGCTGACAGCTTCTTCTCTTTGCTCACTTTTGAGTGTTTTTTTTTTTGCACAGCTTTACACAGCATTCGAAAGAAGATCTACAAGTTCTTCACTGCTCTGATTTATGTCGCTATCTGTGCCACGACTTCTGTGACCCATCTTCAGAAACCAGACGCACATTGGACGATAATTAAAGAAAACACTGGTCTCCCTTGTTCCCTCCCCTCTAGTGGTCGCCTTTGTTGATCCCCTCTTCACTGATTCCCTCCTACTGGTCTCCCTTACTCGGAATTCCTACGCACGTTGGACGACGTCTTCAGCGCGTCTTCTGAATCCCTTCGCTCCATACTTGGTCCCCGTTCATACCCTGACGTGTTGCCTGCTGAATATACTTTATCGCCCATGGTTAAGCTGAAAGAAAAACCGGCTGGCCTACGCCGCACTGTCGAAGGCATCTCTTGGCTTCAGACCGTCCTTCCCGTTAATGACAACGTGACCCACGGATTTATAGGATTATATATGGTAAGATATATATATATATATATATATATATATATATATATATTTCCAGACGTTCAACGGCCTGCAGGACGCCAAACGTCTGGTTGGGGGCAGCGTCCCAAACCCGGAGAATGGAACACCCCGAACGTCTTCTTGTCCTCTTTAGCTCTCCTCTCATTCATTACAGTTAAAAACCGATTTTGCTATATAGAATGGTATAGCGGAATACGGAAGGGCAAAATCTTCAAAACTGCTCCTATGGTGCCTCTCCCTCTATTGCACGTACGTGATTCATTATCTGAAGTACTCGTTCTATTTATTAATTATAGTCCCCTCTAATGGTTCTATTAGTGGAACCCCCTTAACTGGTGTTCCCTTCATTGGCTCCTTTACTGGTCCCCTTGACTGGTCATTCACTGGTACCTCATTTATTGGTCTCCCAGGTCCCCCCACCTTCACTGGACCCCTCCTCCTTCACCGGTCCCACCCTCACTGGTCCCCCCTTCTTCGTTGATCCCTACTACTGCTCTTGTCGTTGCCCAGCAGCCACTTGTAGTGCACTAACGTACGAATTCGACCTTGGTCCATTTTAGCTTGTACTGGTAGCTAGACGCAGCGACTGCACCTTATATACCCCTAGCGTGGAACTCTAGAAGGAGAACCTTCTAAGGAAAATTATAGAATTTGAAAATTTTCGGATAGGAATTATTGGACAGCCTGGTACATAAGAGCGAGAACGGTCGTTTGTCTATGAGTGAGTGCGTGTGTTTGTTTGTTTGCGCAGAAGTGCTGAAGGAATGTGTTGGGAGGAATTGTGGGGATGGGGGTGGGAGTTGTAGTTGTGTGGTGTCACCTACGTCGTGTCGAGAGCGGTCGGAGTACGTGTCGCCAATGTCACGCAAAGTGCGTCCGAGTTCCCAACATGTGTCATCGGCGTCATGAAAGCAAGCGTCCGAGTTCAGAAGAGGTGTCGCCGACGTCGTTCAACAGGCGTCTGGGTTCAGAAGACATGTCACCAATGCCGCACAAAGGACGTACAGGTTGAGAAGAGGTGTCACCGATGTCGCGTAAGGGGTGTTCGGATTCAGACGTGTCGCGTAATGGGCGTCTGTGTTAAGAAGACGTGTAACTGATGTCACGCAAAGGATGTCCGGCTTGAGAAGGCATGTCACCGACGTCCTTCATCAGGTGCCTGGGTTGATCATCATCAATCTCGCGAAAGGCCTGTCCAGCCTAAGACAACGTGTCACCGATGTCGTGCCAGGGGTTCCTAATTCACAAGACGTGTCAACGATGTCGCTCAAAGCACGTCCGGATTGGGAACACATATCACTGACGTCGTTCTTCAGGTGCCTGGCTTCAGGAGATCACTGATGTCGCGAAAGGCCTGTCCGGTTTCAGACGACGTGTTACCAGTGAAGGTGGGACCAGTAATGAGGGAGCGGTGAAGGGTGGTGGTTCAGTAAGGAGGGACCGGTAAAGGGTTGACCAATAATAGGAGACCAGTGAATACCTGTATCACCTGTATCACCTGTCGTCCCGTTGATCATCGACTTGCTCGAGCGGGCGCCAGCAGCGTCTCCATTCGTCCCTGTCGCGTGCCAGAGTGGTCCAATGGATCCTCCTCGCTCGAGGGACACGAAGAGCGTCATATCGGTCGTTCAGGGCTTTCACGAAGAAGTCCGACCAACGCGTTGGTGGGCGTCCTGGTGTTCTTTTGACATCCCGCGGAATCCATTCTGTGACGGCTCTCGTCCAGCGGGTGTCTGCGAATCGCATTACGTGGCCGGCCCACCTAATTTTCGACGACTTGGCCCATGCGACAGCGTCTCTGATCTTCGAACGTCGGCGAAGCTCGGAACTCCGGAGACCTTCTCTCACTTGCGTGAGTCGTGTCACTCCGAGCATCGTCCTCTCGATTCCACGCTGCGCGACGCTGATCGCGTGTTCATCCTGCTTTCGTATAGCCCAGGTCTCTGAGGCGTATGTTAGGGCAGGAAGAACAGTGGAGTCGAATAGGTGGGCACGGAGTCGGACGTTCTTCGTTTTCTTCACGACTTCTTCGACGCTCTTGAAAGCTCCCAAGCCGCTCGTTTCCTTCTGCTCAGCTCTGGTGCTAGGTCGTTGGTCATGTTGACTTCGCGACCCAGATACACATAGCTGGAGCATTCGGAGATGTTCGTTCCGTTGAGCGAGAATGGGGCATCAGAAACCCATCCATTCTTCATGAACATCGTCTTCGTAAGATTCAGCTGCAGTCCAACGCTTCCACATACACGATCGAAGTCGGCCAGCATTCGTTCCGCCTGACTGATGCTCGGGGTTATGAGCACGATGTCGTCAGCGAAGCGAAGATGGTGCAGTTGCCGGCCGTCGACCTTCACTCCCATGTCTTCCCATTCTAGTTCGCGCATGACGTTTTCGAGGGTGGCGCTGAAGAGCTTCGGGGATATGGTATCCCCTTGTCGAACCCCTCTCTTCACGTCAATGACGACGTCGTTGTAGAATGGTGAGATCTTGGTCGTGAATCCACTGTACAACTCTCGAAGCACTCTGATGTACTGAGTAGGAACGCCCTGGG